>CM034703.1:87773179-87784272 GCA_020142125.1 Phrynosoma platyrhinos
TTGAGACTCTTGGGTTCAGGACCCCCTGTGGATATCCAAATGCTCAAGTCCCACTAAATGCAGTGGCACAGTAAGAATCCAAAAGGATCTTGCAGCACCTTTGAGACTCTTGGGGCCAGGCCCCCCTTGTGGATACCCAAGTGCTCAGCTCCCATTAAATACTATGGCATACTAAATATGCAAAGGGATCTTGCATCATCTTTGAGACTATTAGGTCCACGACCCCCACTGAATACCCAAATGCTCAGCTCCCATCAAATACTATGGCATACTGTGGTTAAGTATGCAAAGAGATCTTATAGCTTCTTTGAGACTATTGTTCCCAGAAACCTCTGTAGATACCCAAGTGCTCAATTCCCATTAAATATAATGACACAGTAAGTATTCAAAGGGATCTTGCAGGACCTCTGAGACTATTGGGTCCAGGATCCCCCTTTCTGTGGATTCTCAAATAGTCACATCACATTAAATACAATGGCATAGTAAGGTGTTTGTTTTTTAATTCATGCTGTATCAAGTATGCAAAGGGATCTTGAAAAACTTTGAGACTAACTTAAAGAGAGAAGCTGGTAGGATGAGCATTCCTAGACTTGAGCCTGCTTCCTCAGATGCATTTGGTGAAGTGGTAAAGAGATATACAAAAGGCTGCAGCAAGTATCGGACTATAGCCCTGATTTCCCATGCAAGCAAAATCATGCTCAGAATTCTGCAACATACTTCAACCATACATGGAAAGAGAAAATCCAGAGATTCAGAAAAGCAAGAGGCACTAGGGACCATATTGCAAACATAGGATGGTTAATGGAGCAAACCAAGGATTTCCAGAAGAAAATCAGCATGTATTTTATATGATATAGCAAAGCCTTCAACTGCTTAGATCACAAAAAACTATAGGAGGCTCTTAAGGACATGAAAGTGCCACTACATTTGATAGTTCTGATGAGAAATCTGTATTTAGGAGAACAGGCTATGATTAGAACAGAATATGGGGAAACAGAATGGTTCCCAATGGGCAAAGGTGACAGGCCTTGGGCAAGTCACACTTTCTCAGCCACAGAGGATGACAATGGGAAACCCCCTCTGAAGAAATTTGCCAAGAAAACCCAGTGATAGGTTTGCCTTAAGATCACCTTAAGTTGGAAACAACTTGATGGCACGCATCAACAACAAATTCCAAACAGTGGCAAAAACACAGTGCTTTGTTGAGCTACAGTCTAGCAATAATGCAGTTTGACACCACTTTAAGTGCTCTGACTCCATCCTATGGAATCCTGGGATTTGTAGCTTTTTACATGGTCTTTGCCAAAGAGTGCTAGTGCCTCTCAAATCTACAGTTCCCAGGTTCTGTATGATGTAGCCATGTCAGTTAAAGTGAAGTCAAACTGCATTATTTCTACAGTGTAGATGTAGATGCACCCTAAGACAACCTGAAAATCATGAATTAGTGAGCATGCTTTTCTATTTTACAGAAGTCTCCTTAAGGGCTGATAAATGATGATAAGCAGAAAGTGTTGCTGGTTTTTAGATTTTTTTAAATGGTACCAGAAATGATGGAAGCCCTGTCTGCAATAATTAATAGTCATGCAGGAAGTTCTTTGCAAAGGCAAGCTAATACAGTACAAATATTTCTTTCCAAAGCATAATGGGGAGAAATGACCATTCATCTCTTGAAAATACAAAAGCCAGCAGTTTTTTAGATCTCTTTCTAGGACTAATCTGAATATACAATTCTTCAAAGACTAAAAGATAACAGAAATCCACAAATCATAATATTTTGTTGTTGAATGCACAGTAAAATTATCACCTATGTAAGAATGCTACATTATTGCATTTTTATAACGGTTATGTACATTTTCTTTGATTCTGACAGTATGTTGGAAAGCCATTTTATACTGTAAGCATTGTTTGTCCATCTGTCACCCTCTCTCTGGTATGGCATTTACTTCAAATAAACTGTTAATTGTCAGTTTCTTCCTAATAATAACTAAACATAACATAACAGAATGAATGCTATTCATTCCCTCCAGGATATTATGAAAACAGATAGGACTTGGCCAATTAAAAATAAAATTTAAAATATCAGCCCTAAACATATCTTTCCTTAAATGGCCAATTCTACCCAACTACTGTTAACAAATTCTACTGATCACAACCCAGCCAAAAGTAAGCACCTATAATTCCCTTTAATTTCAGTGGGTAAGTGTTAAGTATTCCACTTGGTATTTTTAATTAAATTTGATGGGATCATGTCGATGATGTTCAAATGTTAAGGGACAAACTTAGAACACATAGAATGGCATACTGAACTTCTAGTGACAAATCCTTCTCATCTTCCTCCTGCAGCACTTCTATATGTATAAAGAGTGAAACAGTAATGTAAATTTTAGCACCATTGTTTGGATTTTTAAGGCATTTCTCATTAAATGTCAGGAAAACAACTGTTACCACTGTGAGCCTGATATTTCAGGAAGGAATCTGGTTCTTACTAATCCCACCTATTCTGAAGAGAATTAGATACCACACTATATCTGGACCTTTTCTTTGTTTTGTGTAGGGGGAGGAGTGCGATTGTGTTGCTGACCCCTTTCTCTGACATCACACAGATGAGTGAGCCACAGTTGTGCAGATATCTAAAGAGGGACACAAGAAGTTCTTTCTAGACCTGGGTGGACAAAGTCCAGACCAAGGTTATTCATGTGACCCCTGTATCACCCATTTTATGCTGCCCCCCCACCCCAATGGTGAATTGCCATTCCCAGGATCAGCAATGTGGGGTTAGGTAGGGGACTGCATTGTTTAACATAAAAAGTCCCAGTGTGTCAAAACCGGAAGCTATTTCCAGCTACTTCTATTTCCTTTTTCTTTTAGGGGTGTCCATACCACTCCATAGGCAGGAAACAGAATTGTTCATCTTTGTTCAAATTGCTCAAATGAATGCCTTCTGTGTGAATAACATGTCTAGAGGACTAATTTATTATTGTGTGCCTTCAAGTCATTTCTGACTACTGGTAAGTATAAAGTGAGCCTATTATTATTGTTGTTATTGATATTGTTACCATTTATTTATATAGTGCCATCTGTGCACATGGAGCTTTACAAACAGTTCCAGAATAAAACATGTATATACTGTTCAATAAAATAAAATAAAATAATAAAATACAATATTAAAATACAATGGGGAAAATCCACACACATAGATGTAATGCAAAATGAAACAAAATAGGTTGTACAGATAACTGAATATACTGAAGATATAAAACATTAATCCAAAACCTATCACAAGTTTATTGACAAGATTTGTTCGGGGGGGGGGGGGGTGAAGTTGCCTTTGCCTTCCTCTGAGGCTGAGAGAGATAACTTGCCTAGGTCAACCAGTGGGTTTCCATGGCCAGGCAGAGATTTGAACCCTGGTTTCTAGAGTTGCAGTTCAGTGCTCAAAAAACTGTGTCACACTGAAGTAATACCACCATGTTATCCTGGCTAAATATTAGGCTGTAAGTAGCCATTGTATGAGCGATGTGACCTGAATCTTTTCCCATCTTCATGAGTGAAGATTGGCCATTCAAGAAGAGGCAAATTGGACTTTGACAACAAGGCTAAGAGAAATGTCTAAATTTTATTTCATGTCATTTCCCTCCTAATAAAGATGTTCCCCTTGAAGCTACTGTTTGTCCTCAGGAGGAATATATGCAAGATATCCATATCCCAGAGTTGAAACTTTTTTTCTTCCAGGTCCCAGAATCACCCACTCAGAAAAGCCACTGGATATTGTGACTGGGAGATTCTGACATTTCCCAGCTCTTTAGAATCAGCATGTTCCACCTTTGTGGAAAATAGCAGTTTCCTGGAGTGAGCTAGAATCTGAAGAAGAAATTGTGTGGCGAGAAAGAATCCTTGCCTTGACACCATGATCCCAATCCAAAGCCTTCATGCCTAATCATCCACCATCATCAGGAGGGAGAGAAGCCAGGCAGGTTCCATCAGGCCTAGCCTGAAAAGAAGAAGGCCCTCCCTCCCTCCACCATCATCAGGAGGGAGAGAAGGCAAAATGTGAGCTGTCTTAATCTTATTATGTTTATTTCAATATTGTATGTACTTTATATTTGTAAGCTGCCTTGATTGCTTAGGCAAAAGGCGGGAAATAAATTATTATTATTATTATTATTATTATTATTATTATTATTATTATTATTACTATGCAGTGTTAAATAAGCATGGGAGATTACATTCAGTCCCCCCTCCCACCACATATCTTAAGAGTTTGGCCCTAGTTTGGCCCTGTTGCTGACTTCAGACACAGCTGTCTCATCTGGTTCAGATTAAAAGGAAAAGCAGGTGGCTATCATCATCACAGATGGCAAACACACACCAGATCACTGGACAGTCTTATCCTGAAGTTTTGGGTTCTGTAGATGAAAGAATGGGAGATAACAACAGGACCTTAGAGAACCTTACAGATTCTATTGAGTGCCTTGCAGATTTTCTTCCCCACTGCATGAACATTTTCCCCACACACTGTACACTGTGGCCACAGAACTTCAAGTTTCAGCACAGCAAACAGATAACCCCTGCATGTCACAGGGTTTATGGTTATTTCTAAGTAACTGCCAAAGGTTTTAGTCAGTTGAGGCTGTTAATCATTAGACAGAATCAGAGCTGTTTTCTTCAGTACATTGTATAACGTGTCTCATCATACTCAGGGCTCTGTCAATGGTGTCGACTTAGAAGAGTATGCACTGGCCATGTACCAGGAAACCATGGTCTCTTGTTATGAGTACAAGGTAGAATTAATGAACTCTCCCTTCCCCTCTTCTACACAAGCTTCCATATAAAGCTTCCCGTCCTTTTCTCTAATAAATGACACTTTCCTATTTGGTCTGAAGTCCAACCAACTGTGGTTTGTCTGATAATCTGCTCTCATTCAGGCTAGCTTTTAAGTCCCACTCAGCAGTAACTCCCACTGAATTTTATTGGGTTTACTCCCAGTAAACTGCTCTTGCTCTCTCTCTCTCTCTCTCTCTCTCTCTCTCTCTCTCTCTCTCTCTCTCTCTCTGAGTAATCTCATCAAATTCTGCCCTCAGAAGCAAGCAACCCACAGTGGCAGTGGACATGCCAGGCAACTTAGTGGATGTCCATGCAGACAGCCACTGTGGTGCAAAAACAAAGGGCAAAGTAATGGTGGCAAGTCAGGGCACCTGTGGGGCCAGGACAGACTGCTCCCAGAGTATCTTGTTGAGTGCAGACAAGACCTAAGAGAACAGTAAGTGAAAGAATGGCAACTGGGGCTTATCTACAGTATTAATAAGAAAAAGGCACCCAGGGGGCCCATAAGATGCAACTACTATTTACTTTACCTTTACCTTTACTTTACTACTAGTAAACTAGTAGTACTAATTATTATTATTCCACTTACTTTTAAAGATTTTAAATATTTCAAAGACATCCACACCTTTATTTGCTTGTGTATGTATTAATTTGCTTTACACTGGACTCTTCTTCATAAGATCTCAGGGTAGCTATTCATAAAGGCAGTTAACCAAATCATAAAACTTAAAATATAAAACAAAACATACAATCTATATACAATTTTTTCATCTATCTATGGGCCTCGGCAGATGGCTAATAGAGCCATCTTGGAGGCAGGGAAGGGGAGGGACAGCAGTACGCTCAGCGCCCCTTCCTCCTCCCAAGATCGTCCTCGGAGCCGCCGGCCCTCCACACGCTGCGGCGGAAGAGTCAGAGTAAGTGCGCCGCAATGTTTTGGGGTGCACTTTCGCTGACTTGTGAAAGGAGTGCTGATTCAGGGGCGAAGGTGTACCGCAGGATCGAGGCATGGGAATGCCTCGGTCCCGTGGCGCACCTTCCCAGGGCGGCCCACAGCCGCCAGTCTGCTTAGCCCCTATAAGAATAAAATTACAAGGTAGAACAAAACAAGAAATGAGGTGATGAGCCATTAATGAGTACAATTTTTAAAAAAACAGATAAAGAATCACAAAAAGCTGAGCTTTCAATTTCTTAAGGATTCTCCATGGGACTGGGTGTTACAGAATGTTAGACAAGGGAGTAAACTGATTTTTTTTTAACTCTCATTTTCTATAAAATCCGGCCTCAGAGTTTTTAAGAACCCCAAAGCTTGATTAAAAATATTTTAGCAGTCTAAATGAATGTATTGCACAGCTCTGATTTTTAAATGATGAACTATACTAAGAAAGCTTGAATATGTGCTGTGCATTCCATGTGCAACTAAAATTATGAAATATTTTTAATGACTAATATCATCAAGAAGAATATTCCATCTAACAGATACTACTAAATGTTAAATGCCCTGCTTTGAATGACTGTGGAATATTAAAGGGCAAATAACCTCAAGGGTCAAATGAGGCAAAAAGGGTTTAGGTCCTTAGGTCTCAAGTTATTTAGGATTTTATACATTAATAAGAAAATGCTAAACAGGCAGCCAGTGCAGCTCCTTCAGCTGAGGTATTACATGCAGTTGATAATCTATCTGAAACATTCTACATGAGCAGTAGCAGTTTTCTGGCCTTTTTAAAGAGCAGCCCAATAAAATCCAACACTGAATATCACCACCTTGACTACAGGCTCCATGTAGTCCCAGTCAGCAATGGCTGAATTTGGTGTACCATCTGAAGATGGTATAAAGTATACTCAGACCCACAGTGATCACCTGAGAGCTTCCTGAAGGAAAGAGGGGTCAAAAAACTAGACATCTGATTGTTTTTAGAGGGAATGTAATCCCATTCTGAACAGTTAACCTATATATATCTCCTGTACGAGTGTGAACCATTAACCCAGGGGTAGGCAACCTTTCCCCTTTAAGGGCCGAGGGACTTCAGCTCCCAGAATCCCAGGAGCTATTGGCCAACATGGGACTATTGGCCAACATGGCTGAGGCTTCTGGGAGCTGAAGTCCCTCGGCCCTTAAAGGGGAAAGGTTGCCTACCCCTGCATTAACCTGTGAGGTCTCCATCTTGCAGTACCTCATTCTCATTCAGCCTGTCACAGTATCCAGGCACTGGTCCATTAGCTGCAAAGCAGCAACTGATTCAGATGGAAAGAGAAATAGGTCCTGATGGCTGTTCTTGTTATGTGCCTTCATATTAACTCTGGCTTATGGCAAAACTACCATAGGGTTTTCTTGGCAAGAATTATTCAGATGAGGTTTGCCATTCCCTGTCTATTAGGCTGAGAGAGTGTGACTTGCTCAAGGTCATCCAGTGGTTTCTGTGGCTGAGTGAGGATTTGGACCTTGGTCTCCTGGAATCCATTCCAACACTTAAACTACTGCATCACACTGGTTGTTATGCTGATGGCTCTTTGCTACAAATTACTCTTGTGACAGTTGTCAAAGGCTTTGTTACTCATCATTATCCACCAACCTGAGGCCTAATTCAATTTCAGATAAACTCTCAGGAAGCCACTTTCAATCAGCAGAAGTGTCAAAGGTAAAAGGCTGGTACAAAAAATACCTGCATATTTTAGTTTAAATCTGTTGCTGTCAGTTAATGAGGCTTAGGAGAGGTTAACTTAAAAGAAAAATACAGTCGCCCCTCTGTTTTTGCGGACTTGGAGTCCGTGTCCCTCATCCATTTTTGGGCAGCAAATGGAGGGGGACAAAATGGGGGGGCACGCCCCTGGGCACGTGCCACCATTCAAGCCAATGGGGCTTGAATATTGGAGATTTTCCATTTTCATAGGGGGTGGTGGTGGTTGGAATAGATCCCCTGCAAAAACAGAGGGACGACTGTACCACAAAACTTGGGAAACCACCAAACAATAGCATCTTGTGGAAGGGGCATTATGGACATCTGGAAAACCCCAGAAGACCAGACTGGAATCCCAAATCACATGGATTTATCCCAAATACCCCAAATTCCTGACATAAATATTATACCACACCAGAGATAATTTATCATACACAGTTTAGTCTGAAGCATTTTCTTCAGACTGAAAGGGTAAGTTTTATTCTGAAAAGTATTTTAGAAATAAAGTTCAAGTTGTATTTTAAGGTGTGGCATAAATTCTTGCTCTTCATGTAGATTTACTATTGGTAATTTAATGGGACTAATATCAAAACCATTACCTTCAATTACATGGGCAGTTTCTATCAAGCAAACTGAAATATTTAAGTGCTTTTAATTCCCTCGTTACGATGCTAGTGAGCATTAACTGTTGTTTTTCCTGTAATATAATGTGATAATACCAAAGGAACAGAACAAAAAAAATATTTCAATAATATAGCCATTGTGGCTACATTTGAAAGACGAAACAGCCAAACAAGTAGTGCCTCTAGTACTGTAGTGCAATAAATGATACTCCAGGGCAGGTATGTCAAAATAATGAAATACAAGATTTTAAGGTCCAAAACATGCTGTAGAAATAATCCAGTTTGAAACTGCTTTAACTGACCTGGCTCAGTGTTAGGGAATCTTGGGAATTGTAGTTTACTGTGGCACCAGAGCTCTTTGATAGAGAAGGCTAAATGTCTCACAAAACTACAGTTCTCAGAATTCCATAGCATTGAACTAGGGCATTTAAAGGGGTCTCAAACTGGGTTGTTTCTGCAGTGTGTTTTGGACCATAGAAACATATCTTGTGAATGTGTGAACAAAATATTGTTATCACTCCTTTCACGTTCAGGTTCAAAGAGGACACTGGTATCAACACAATGGCTTTGTTTCCATGCATGCATCTGCTGTCTCCCTTATGGGTACTAGGATGTCTCTCTATTCTACCTATACCTCTTATGTAGCTCCCTATTGCAAAATAAACTTTTAGACAACAATTCTTCATAATACAAAAATGAATTAACTGGCTGATCAAAAATCAGTAGGACAGTATGTAAACATATGAAGAATCCATATTGTTTTGGGGAGAAATATAACTATCATTTGTATTTCTTTTATTTGTTTTGACTGCTTTATTGTATTTTGCAACTGTGTTGTATTATTCTTACTATTTTTGACTTCTGTTATCGGCCTGGGTGATATGGAAATATTAGAAGGGGAAGGACATAAAAGTTTCTGTAAATAAATAGTTGATTTGTATAGCAAATGCTTAGCAGTAAGAGCAACTTAAGCAAACAGTACTGATGGGCAAATAACTGGATACATATGCTTCTCAAAAGCTGCTTAGGGCTATGTTTGGCTCTCTGTTAGAAGGTCATGTTAATACGTCAAGAGATACATCTGTTAAGAGAGAATGCTACCTTTGAGTGGTCGTTGTTTTAAGAGTGAGTGTGACACAACCATTGAGAACTCATGGTCTGGGCAGGTGGAGTGCATCGCCTCACCAGTCAGTGTGTCCATCCCTGCTCAAAATACAGACAGCCTCAGATCAAGTCATGTGCTCATACCATCACTAGATAATAATCTGTTTTTCATTTGTGTCCTTAGTAAAGAAAATCTTGACTTGGCTTTTTTCTATTTTCTGAAGGACTGGAATTACTCTTAAACTTACAAAGCGAATTCCTACAAGATTTATGTGTTCCTTCCTCAGAGTGTGCTTAAGAATTGGGGTATATTCTATTACATAGCTCTTTCTTGTATGTACAGCTATTTTTCTTCTTCAAGTAGTCCCATCAAGCCAGTAGGTATGGGCTGGCAGAAGTAGTTTAAGGCTAATGGTCCTTGTAAAACAAAAAACAAAACAAAACACACACAAGCCTTTCATTTCTATTCAATGTTTCCATCAAAAGAAAAAATATATATTTGAATTTTCAAATGGGTTCATACATAAATGTGGATTCAGTCTAAGAATTCTATGGAGGGCTCTGAGTGCCATTATGAGTTTTCCCAATGACGGAGCTATAATTCTCAACCATGCATCAGCTATTTGTCATTGCTCATATGGTTATGTGAAATATCAGTTCATAAAAATATTGTGACTCTATATTTCTTTTTACTTGTTGTAGGAAATATATTCCACTTGAGCTGGGGAACAGAAGTGCTTTTGAGTGATTTTTGATCTATATATAGCAAGATACCAAGACTTAAAGCAGGAATTGAGAATAAGCTCTTCATGTTTTAAAACCAACAGGTATGTGTCTAGACATTAAACTGTGATACTCTGCTGGATTTTGGGGAACATACACTTTCCATATGTACCATATGTAATTTTATTTCTGGTTTTAGTTAAGTATGTTGATGGTAGCCTTGCTGGCTATAAAAAATTGTAAGTTCTGCAGAGCACGTTACACACAGATTCCAATATATTGTTTATATACTATTTAATTTTGTAATGCATGCACACTACTAAGAATGAATTATCAAAATGCACACAGTATCAGACATATACTGTAGGAGTGAGAATTCTGAAGCCATTTTAAGTATAACAGCCACATATCCTGTATCAAAGGCACTTGGACATTCTGTTGTCTGTATATCTCTTATTTATATGGTGCATTTATCTCCTACCTTTCCTCTGTCATGAAATTCATGAAATAGATGATGTCCCCATGGGTCTTGTATTCAGACACTGGTCAGACCCACATACCTGATTATATTCAGCAAGTTGATCATGTCCTAAAACTGTTGGATCTGTACTATTTCTGTTCAAGATGGCTGTTAGGGTAAGTATCTTTTTTGGATTTCCTCAAAAGTTATTATTAACATCTACCAGAGAAACATCACCTTAAAGCCTTCTGTTTTGTAATGTTACTACTGTACACTGAAATCCAGTTTTCTTCTATAAAACACGGAGCAATTTTTCAGCTGAGTTCAGCAACACTGTGAAATTCTTGTTCAAACCAGTTTGCCTGGGGCTCTGAGTTCAGAGTAGCATATTTTGCTCTGTAGTGGAAAATAACAAATCTACCTGGAAATAAAGTGGTAACATTTAATCAGGCCGTTGCAACTCCATTGTAGCAATCCTATGCATTGTTTATACTGGAGTAAGCCTCACTGAATAAGTGGGATATTGTCAAGCAAATATGCATAGCATTATGCTGCACAAGTGTAATCTTATGAAGATTTACTTTTGAGTAAATCTCACTGGAAGTTGCTTTCAGGTAAATATGCCTATCATTTTGCTGAACACAACTAGCTATTGTTTGATTTTTAACCTTTCTAATTAAG
>CM034703.1:87790078-87812277 GCA_020142125.1 Phrynosoma platyrhinos
AGGCTAGGCCTGATGGAGATGGGCCTGCATCTCTCCCCCAGATGACATGTCTTGGCATGTTTCACTTTGGAGAAAAGGATCTACCAATTGGGTGATCTGAGGAGGTAGAAGAAGGATGGTGAAGAAGCTAGATTAGATAGTCTTTGCCTATTTCCCAATTCTGTGGTTTTATATCATGAGAGCTGAGCTTGCTGCAATAAAGTATACATGTAGTGGGCCTATGTTTTTATGGAAGAATTTCCCTTCCATATGTTTCTTTGCATTCTTTGTGGAAGAATTTCCATTCCATGTGTTTCTTTGCATTCTTTGTGGAAGAATTTCCATTCCATATGTTTCAATGCAGAAATTGTATTGGATGAAGAAAGGGTAGAGACCATGAGGGAGACCTTGGACATTATCACACGGGGGCAAATCTGCTGGTTAATCCACACAAAATCCAGACCGAAACTGGATTACTGCCCCGTGTTTTCACACGACATCGCACAGAAACTGGACAGAAAGTGGACAGAAACTGGTGTTAACTGCGATCTTTCAGTTGTCTGGAGGAAATGCAAATACGTAATTATGGTAATTACGCATTTACTGTAATGTGATCGCCAAATGCGCATTGGGGAGCATTTCCCTGCTGTTGCCATGGTTCCAGCAAGCATTCCTCTATCTGCGCATGTGCAAGAGGCTCATTTCTACTACATTCACGGGTTTTTTTCTCTTGTGTGTGGACATTCAATGCACTTACTGTAAATTCGCAATGAAGGTAATGACGTTTGCGGAAACAAGGTTTATTTCCCGTTTATTTTCGGGATGCCTCATTTCCACTTTATTTTCAGTTTCTGGGCCACGTGTGATAACGTCCAATGAAAAGCCAAAGAAGAGGCAGAAAATTCCAAAACTAAGAACAAGAGGAAAAGACAAGTCCATACCCTCCTACATTTCACAGATGAAAACCTGGACACGTGGCCAAGCAACACCAGAGTGTGGTCAAATTGGCAAATGTTATTAATGAGGGTACACACATGCCAGGAGAGTAGCTGTTTGCTTTTGACTGGGAAAGGCAAGATTCTGCCCCCTTCTGTCTAATCCCCCTGCTGAGTTGATTTAGTGAAAACTACTTTTAATAGCAGCTGAAAAAGTGGGACAACAAAGTATTAATCAGGACTGTCCCTACCAAATTAGGACAGTAGAAGGGTATGCAAGGCCAGTGGCGTTCCAGTCTGGGGTGTCACCTGGTGTTGGGGATGGAGCTTCAGGGGTCTCCAGAGGGTGGAGCCAAAAGGCCAAACCTCTTCCTCTCTGCCCAGCACTGCTTTATTCACAAGTAAAGCAGCACCAGGCAGGGAGGTGAGGTGTTCTGGGTCCTCTTCCTCCCTGCCATGCACCATGGCACATGCCAGGGTAGTGGGAGTGCCTACTCAACCAGGTGTCACCTCTCTTCTGGGGTGTCAACCAGTGTGGACCCCCCTAGTGACGCCACTGTGCAAGTCTAGTCAGTTGCTTGCTTGAAGTCAAGAACTGAGAGAGAGGTCAACAAATAGAAGCCATAATCAGGACTCTGGGGGTGAGTTGAGTAAAAGACCCAGAAGAAACTGAGCTAATGATAAATGACATGCAGTGATATTTAGTATTTAATAGTACTGATTCTGATTACTGTTACAGTACACTGATTTTCAAAATACACCTTCAGGAAACAATTTCCTTATTGACAAATGTTGATCAGCCTCTGCACACTAGCCTATATTACTCTTTCACACTGCAAAGTATTATTGCCAGAGATATCCTAAGGTCACTCAGGTCACATGGGGAAATTCTGGGCCTCAAGATTGTATAACTATGAACTGAATCCATTTCTTGAAAAGCAATAAACATCGCCTAGAAAAGTGAGCAGTGGTTAGCAAGTTGTTTTTCAGCTATGAAATTCCCCAAAGCTCCCAAAGAATGTACACTTCCCAGAAGATGATTTGAAAACCCCTTTTCATAATTGGTGCTGTATGATGCCTAACATCCAACAGTAATAAGCATTAGATTGTAACATACAGTTATAATGGCATTATTTCATTAAATAACAAGTAGCACGTAAAGGTAAGCAGCATCTGATACTTGCCATGGCATTTCATCTTTTTTAATATATATATATATATATATATATATATATATATATATATATATATATATATATATATATATATATATATATATAAGTTTTTATTTTCCATATCTAAAAATTACATACAACACTTTATACTTACATCTAAGACATAACATTTACAAGACATACAAACATAAAAAGACTTCCCTTCCTTTACTAAGAATATATAATGTTTACTTAAATCGCCTTTCATATATTTCCACTAGATCTTGTATTTTGTGCTATATTATTATTAAATTGTAGCTTTTTACAAAATATAAATTTTACCACATTCTTCATTATCTGTAACACACCATACATATTATTCTGGACAACTGCTTTAATTACCAGGACCCAGTTATTCAGTTTTACATCATATATGTTTCCTATATATTTCACCTGATTACTGTATTCTTTTCATCCTTCTTTCAGAGCAATCACACCATTCTCCCCCCATAATTCTCTAAAGTAATTTGTGATCGGGGACCATTCTCTCTCAAATTTATTCCTAGTTTGTCCTTTTAAAAAAGTTGTCAGTTTATTCATTTCCTTGGTATCATACAACTTGTATTGCCATTCTTGCAGGTTGGGGGCTTCTTTGCTTTTCCATTTCTTTGCAATCACAGTTCTTGCCGCATATAACATATAAAACACATTTTTTCCAAATTTCTTTTCAGTTTCGTCATCTATTATACCTAATAGAAAGGCAGTGGGTTGTTTGCTCATCTTAATATTTAATTTTTTTTCTATTTCTGAGTGTATTTGTGTCCAGTATTTTTCAGATCTTTTGCATTCCCACCACATATGCATGTAGGTACCTTTTGATTTTAAACAATTCCAGTAGTTTCCACTGTTGTTTTTGTAGATCTTGTATAGTTTTTCTGGCATTAGGTACCATCTACATTGTGTCTTTAGGTAGTTTTCCTTTACTTCATCATGACATTTCATCTTTTAAGTTTCTCAAAATTAAACTAATAATACAGACAAGCAAGCAAAAAGCACCTTAACATTTAAGTAATAATGAATTAAGAACTCACCAGTAAAATATAAATAGAAATTTTTCTTCATATTTTAAAATTCAGATACTGAATGGTGAAATTGGAAACTTGGGAAAATATTAAGGTTTCCTCCCTTCTTATGATGTGTCTGAAGTACGATAGTCTCAGTTTGGTCATCTTGGCTTCCAGGGAGGTTTCTGGTTTGATCTGCTCTAGGACCCACTTGTTTGTCCTTTTGGCTATCAATGCACTCTTCTTCAGCACCACATCCTCAGCACTCTTCTCCAGCACCACATCTCAAATGAATTGATTTTCTTCCCATCATCTTTCTTAACTGCCCAGCTCTCACATCCATACATGGTAATAGGGAATACAATTACTTGTATGATTGTATTTTTAGTGCTGAGCTGTATATCTTTGCATTTTAGAATCTTTTCTAGTTCTTTAATATCCACACTCCCCAATCCTAGTCTTCTGATTACCTGACTGCAGTCCCCAATTCTATCAATGTTTGATCCCAGGTATGGGAATTCTTATACTATATCTATTGCTTCATTGTCTAGGTTGAACTTGTGAAAGTCCTCAGTGGTCATTATTTTTGTTTTCTTTATGTTCAGCATTAAGCCTGCCTTAGCACTTTCTTCTTTGATCTTCCTTAGTAGATGTTCCAGGTCTGTGAAGTTTTCTCCTAGTATTATGGTGTCATCTGCATGCCTTAGATTGTTCATATCCCTTCCGCCTTTTTTCACTCCTCCTTCTTCGGTGTCCAAGCCTGTTTTTCTTATAATATGTTCTGCATACAAGTTGGATAGGGTGAAAGAATGCAGTCTTGTCTGACCCCTTTGCCAGTTGGGAACCATTCTGTTTCTCCACGTTCTGTTCTGACAGTAGCCTCTTGTCCTGAGTACAGATTCCTCATCAGGACTATCAGATGTGCTGGCACTCCCATATCTTTAAGGGCATTCCATAGCCTTTCATGGTCTACACCAGGGGTAGACAACCTTTCCCCTTTAAGGGCTGAGGGACTTCAGTTCCCAGAAGCCTCAGCCATGTTGGCCAATAGTCCCATGTTGGCCAATACCTCCCGGGATTCTGGGAGCTGAAGTCCCTCAGCCCTTAAAGGGGAAAGGTTGCCTACCCCTGGTCTACACAGTCAAAGGTTTTGCTATAGTCTATAAAGCACATGCTGATTTTCTTTTAGAACTCCCTGGTGTGCTCCATTAGCCATTGTATGTTTGCAATATGAACCTTAGTGCCTCTTCCTTTCCTGAACTCTGCTTGGACCTCTGGGATCTCTCTTTCTGTGTATGGTTGGAGTCTATGTTGCAGAATTTTGAGCATGATTTTGTTTGCTATGGTCCTATAGTTGCTGCAGTCTCTTCCATTTCCCTTTTTGTGGATGGGGATATATATTGATTGCTTCCAATCTGTTGGTCATCATTTTGTTTTCCATATCTGTTGACATGTGTTGTTTAGCACTAGAGTTGACTCTGACAATGTGGATTGCAGCAGTTCAATTGGAATATCATCTGTTCTTGGTGATTTGTTTTTTGCTATTTTTCTTATTGCAGTTTTCACCTTAGTTTTTAGGATTTGGGGCTCATCTTCATTTGGCTCTTCATTCCATGTGTCCTTCATTTTGTCATATCTTTTGCATAATTCTTCTTTGTATTGCATTCAACATCTTTTTATTCCTTCTTGGTCTTGGATTATGTTATTTTTATAGTCATAGATCATCCCAGACCTTGATTTGAATTTTCCTTTGATTTCCCAGATCTTGTGAAATAGATCACTTGTTCTTCCCTTTTTGTTGTTGTCTTCTATTTCTCTCCATTGATCATTGTAGTAATTTTTTTTATCTTTCCGCACAAGCCGTTGTACTGTTGCATTCATAATTCTTAGTTTTTTCCTATCTCCCTTTTGTTTTTCTCTCTTCTTTTCTTTATTGTTTGTAGTGTTTTTTTCTGTCATCCATGTTTTTTCTCTCTTTCTTTTTGTTCATTGAAAGTGTCTGTCTGCATTCTTCTTTTATTATGTCACTGGCTTCAGACCATAGTTCCTCTGGTTCTCGGTCTATTATGCTTAGTAGTATGAATCTGTTTCTTATGTTATCAGTAAATTCTGATAATTTATCTGCTCTAGGACTCATTTATTTGTTCTTTTGGCTGTCCACAGGATCCTCAACACACTTCTCCAGCACCACATCTCAAATGAATTGATTTTCTTCCTATCATTTTTCTTAACTGTCCAGCTCTCACATCCATACATGGTGATAGGGAATACGATGGCTTGTATGAGTCTAACTTTTGTGCTGAGTTGTATATCTTTGCATTTTAGAATCTTTTTTTCCTTTTTTCATAGCCACCTTTCCCATTCTTAATTTTCTTCTGATTTCCTGACTGCAGTGTCCATTTCTATCAATGTTTGATCCCAGGTATGGGAGTTCTTTTACTATTTTTATTGCTTCATTGTCTAGGTTGAACTTGTGATGGTCCTAGGTGATCATTATTTTTGTTTTCTTTATGTCAACATTAAGCCTGCCTTTGCACTTTCTTCTTTGGTCTTCCTTAGTAGGTGTTCCAGGTCTGTGAGGTTTTCTGCTAGTATTATGGTGTCATCTGCATATCTTAGATTGTTGTTATTCCTTCCTCCTGTTTTCACTCCTCCTTCTTCTGTGTCCAAGCTTGCTTTTCTTATAATATGTTCTGCATATAAGTTGAACAAGTAGGGTGATAAGATGCAGCCTTGTCTGACCCTTTTGCCAATTAGGAAGCTTTCTGTTTCTCCGTGTTGTGTTCTGACAGTAGCCTCTTGTCCTGAGTACAGATTCTTCATCAGGATTATCAGATGTGTTGGCACTCCCATGTCTTCAAGAGCATTCCATAGCCTTTCACTAGGTTTGGAGACTCTGTGGTCCCTATTACAGTGCTCTGTCTCTGTCCTTTGGTTTTTCCTGTACTAACACCAGCCTCTGGAGCATCAGAAAACAAGCTTGTTCCATCCTCAATATGACGTCCGTTTAAATATTTAAACAGGGCTACCATATCACCTCATAACTTTCTTAATCTTTTGAGGAGGGCAACCAAAATGGTGAAGAGTCTGAAAACCATGCTTTATAAGGAGCGACTTAGGGAACTGGGTATGTTTAGCCTGGAGAAGAAAAGATTAAGAGGTGACATGATAGCCTGTTTAAATATTTGAAGGGATGTCATATTGAGGATAGCGCAAGCTCGTTTTCTGCTGCTCCAGAGACTAGGAATAACAACTGCTATAAGGAGTTGAGTTTTTATCCTGTCTGATTGGCACAATTGCTCAGTTGTTTTTAGTATAATATTTTAACTGTATTGCTTGTTTTAACTCGTTTTTGGTTTAATCCTGTTTTAAGGGGTGGGTGGGTAGATTTGGATGGAGGGAATGTTTCTTTTAGCTGTTTTGTTTTAATTGCTGTAACCCGCCTTGATTGCTTTGCAGAGAGGCGGGCTATAAATAAAACTTATTATTATTATTATTATTATTATTAGGACATGGAGTAATGGATTCAAACTACAGGAAAAGAGATTCCACCTCAACATTAGGAAGAACGTCCTGACAATAAGAGCTGCTCGACAGTAGAACACACTCCCTCAAAATGTGATGGAGTCTCCTCCTTTGGAGGTTTTCAAACAGAGGCTGGATGGCCATGGGTCAGGGGTACTTTGATTGTGTATTCCTGCATGGTAGGAGGTTGGACTGGATGGCTATTGTGGTCTCTTCCAACTCTATGATTCTATGATTCATTCTTTTTCTTTCAAACTGGACCTTTTCTCTTTCCATGCAGGTGCTTCTCCCTCAATCTTCTTTCTCACACCAAGCAGCAGAACCCCTTCTTGCTCCCTCTCTCTGAAAAGCCTTGCAGACATAAGCAACACTCATGTTGCCTAGAAGCCCAGTGAAGAAATCAGTGCCTGAAGACTTAAACAGCTTCCTTTTGAATGATAAGAGAGGTTAGGGAAGTCTGCCACCTTATGAATGAAAGTGGTATTGCAGGGTACTAGCAGAGTTTGATTAATCAATTCATTTAGAAACAAAATAAACTTGAGATGCACATTTCCAGGTCTCCTAGTACTGATCTTGGCGCACATCTCCAGATCCCTTAGTACTGATATCATGTTCCTTTAAAAAAATATTGTATTTAGACAGAGATATTGCATTAAAGTACAAGGTTATGGCACTACAAATACAATGAACAAACAAAACCAAAACAAAAACTTTATCTACTTCTACATCTACAAAAATTACACACTATTACTACTACTACACTAAGGGGGGTTGCAGACTGCCAGAAATAGTGCAAATTGAGTCCACTTTTAGGGTTAGTGTTAGTGTTAGGGAGTCATGGGAATTTTTTTTCCCTGAGACATTGAGCCTTCTTTGTCAGAGAGCTCTGGTGCCACAATAAAATACAGTTCCTATGATTCCCTAGCACTAACCCTAACCCTAAAAGTGGACTCAATTTGCACTATTTCTGGCAGTCTGCAACCCCCCTACCTTAAAAAGGACTGGGATCAACAACTGACTCCCAACTTGCTAGTTCATGGTAAAAAGTAAAGGTAAAGGTAGTCCTTTGACATGAATATCTAGTCATAACCGACTGTAGGGGTCAGTGCTCATCTCCGTTACTAAACCAAAGAGCCAGCATTGTCCGAGAACTGCTCTGGTGGTCATGTGGCCAGCATGACTGCACCAAATGCTGTTACCTTCCCTCCAAAGTGGTACCTATCTACTTGCATTTGCATGTTTTTTAACTTTTAGGTTCACAGAAGCTGGAACTAGTGACAGGACCTCACCCCATCATGCAGCACCCAGGCCTCGAACTGCCAACTTTCTGATCTTCTGATCATCAGAATTGGTGTCTTAACCACTAAGGCACTGTGTCCCCTTAGTTCATGGTATCAAACTAATTTACTTCTACTTCCCCAGTATATAGTACTGATATCCCATTCTAGGTGTTTAGGTTTACTATGGCATGGACATACAGACTATTGGATATGCATTCTTCTTGTTGTTTTTAATGTTGGTAAAAGAATGAGGCAAAACTGTGGCTTGTATTTTTATTTTATTTTATTTTGAAGTCTGCTTATCACATGTTAGTCTCCATGAATCTCCCAATAAATAGTGACAGGTCATTTTTTTTAATCTTACTTATTTTATTTTAACCAAGTTGTTGGTTATGAGGTAGAAAACATACTTGAAAGACCATACAAAGAAGCTACAGAAACATGAGGTCAGTTCTCAAGATACAGGAAATGTCTTTGTCAGCTCAATGGTCCACATAGCTCAGTGTTGTTGATGCTGGCTTTCAGCACCTCCAGTGTTTCAGATGTTTCCCAGTCTGACCAGTAATCTACAGCCCTTCCTCCATCTTCTTATTGTGGGTGGGACCTAACCAGGCGGTAGCCAATTTCTTTCCTGCTGTTCTTAAATCCTCTCTTTATCTTCCCAGACTAACAGAGGTTCCCCCGCTAAAAGAAACCCAGCATGACTTTAACTAGAAAGATGTGTGATCTCAATAATTGCTTTAATTGCAGGCAGCTCTACCAAAAATAGTCCTGCTGTCAAATAAACCAGTGATTTAGGGGCAAAAAAAAAAAATAATTAAAAAAAACTCACAGCCTTCTTAGGATAAAATAAAAGGGATGAAAATTCTTATGATCACAGCCATTTTTCTTTTGTATTTTTCAAAAGAGGATGTGTAATTCAGCATGGGGTAGGATCATCATGTCATCATGGAGAGTGTTTAAAATGACTTGAAATGCTGTGTATAAATAAACTAAATTAAGTTGTACACCCAGTGCTTCTGCAGAATAGAAACTGGCTTGCATTTAGAAAAAAATGTGATACAGCTTTGTTTCTCTTAAAAATGTAAGTAGCATGTTTAAAAAATTCTGTATTCATATTTTGTTTTGCCAAGACTACCAACAGTATAAGAAAGTCAGTCAGTTCAAAATGTTGCAAGAACTGATGTATTTTCTGGGCTGGAGTAATATTAGGGATGGGAATTGCATAGTCTTCCAGATCTTGTTGAACTGCAGCTCCCATCAGTCCTAGTCAGCATGGAAAATGCTGGAAGTTGCAGTCCTTCAAAATCTGGAGGACCCCAGTGACCTTTGAAAGTGAAGTAGCAGCCAAATAGTAATCAAGAAAAGCTTGCAATTGATTCAGGGACACAACCAGAATTTTTCCCACAGCAGAATAGTATCTACAACTTCCTTTCTGCACTGTGGAGCCCTGGTGGCACTGTGACAACATTGTGAATTCGACCTTGAGGGGCTCCAAGGTCAACTCAGCCTTCCATCCTTTCATTGGTCAGTAAAATGAGTACTCAACTTGTTGGGGGCAATTGGCTTACATGTCGTAAACCACTTAGAGACTGCTTAGTTCAGTATGAAGCAGTATAGAAATGTAAATGCCATTGTTATTGCTGTTGCTGTCAGTGATTTCTACTTGATCACAGGCTTTCCTGGTGGTGGTAGTAGTAAGCCCATATCCTTCAACAGTCCCAGTTTGACAAAAACAGCCCTGATTAATCATCTGCCATTCCTTTATTCCAACTGTTATTAAAGTGCCCAAGCTTTTCTCTGTCCCTTCCCACTTCCCCCCTTTGTCCTCAGCATGCTTCAATGACTATAAACTGAGTTCAAAATGCCAAAGTAGTTTCCACTTAACTCAGCAGGGAAAGAGGAGAGGGCACAGTGTTGCTATTCCCAGTAGGTTTAGGCAAAAGGAAACTGCTTCAGCCTCTCATAGCTTGTGTGTTTTTCCTCACTATTAATTTTGGCCATCTTGACCACACTCAAAGGTTGCTTGATGATGTGTGTCCCAGTTTTCATCTGTGAAATGTTGGAGGGTATGGAAACCAGGAACTCATAATGTTATACTTTCTACAATGCCCTAGATAGCCCAATGTATCATTAATCCTGGGCATGTAGGAAAATTGAAAATGGCCATGCCTTAGGATATTGCATCTACATGCACCTTTTAAACCACAACTACACCAGGAAGGATGTGGCTTTGGTGATACTTTGGTGTAGCTGCTCTTTCCCTGGCCCATCCCTTCTCATTGACAGGGGAAACCCATCAATGACTTGGCAAGCTCAAAAGTCCCCAGGTACGAAATATAACTCCCAGCATGATTGCCAATCATGTGGTGTCAGTGTCCCCTCCTTCTCACTGCCTTCCCCTCTCCTTTACTATTCTTAAGCATACTGGTTACATTTATTTATTTTTCCATGCATTTTCTTTATTTCTTTTAACTTTAATCTTGGTAGCAGAGCTCTGGAATCATGTGAAAAAAGTGGAAAGAACATTTAAAAAGATAACTTAAAGGCCTGCTGGGTAGGGCATAATTCAGGGGGATGGGATTAAGGGAAAATCTCTTCCGGCAGGCCTTTCCTGATTAATTCTTCCCGGCCTAAATCAGCACTGTTCCTTACGTGGCCCCATCTTGGATGGATAGGAACACTGCTATAGGCCATACTGGAGTGTCTATTGTGTTGTTTTAAGTTTAGTTTAATTGTTATATTGTTTTTAGGCTATTGTGATTTAATACTGTTTTAAGGGGGGAGGGATTGTCTGGGGTTTGTATTTGATTTTAATTTGTAAGCCGCCTGAATTGGTTTTCCAATAGGTGGGGTATTAAATAAATTTTATTATTATTGTTATTAAAATCAGGAAGAAAGTGGGATGGGGACAGTAGTCCCAGCTGCATCACTGAGAAGAGTGTGGTGATAACTTTTCTACAAGCGGTATATTCCCTTTTTTAAAACTAATGTGACTGCTGCAAGAATGGGGCTGATGCAGTAAAGCCCTTAGCCCCAATCCTGCTTTGGAAGCCAAGAGAATCTATCAGTGACAGTGGGGCCTATCAGGATGTTGAGATCATGCAATGACTCAAGGTGACAATTGTTGAGTATGGGCTTGGATATCATACACTGTATTGTATTCCATCTGTTTCCCTAAGACCACAGACACAAACACCTTATGTCTTAATTTTAGTGGTTAGTTGGACTAGAGTAGATTCAATGAATTAGTGAAACTTACATGACTGTTGATTTATAAATTTCACATTGATTCAATGAGACTACTGAAATTATGACTAACAACTAAGATTTAGTCCTTTATATTGATGTTGACATCAAAATATCACTCTATAGGAGTTTTGATTTAATGACATTGTTCACCAGATCCTCCTAAGAAATATATGAATGGTGGGTGGGTATGAGTGCATGTCCTTAGGTGGGACTAGTGAACAGTTGTTTTTCTATAAGACACTAAGAAATCTCAGAGTTTAAAAACAAAACCATTTCAAAGATTTTTCCTCTTAAGCTTTGAGGCCTGAGCAGATTGGCCAGAATAGCACAGGCTCAATTGGTGCTCCCCTAGCCCTGGTGCTCGCCCAGGTTGGTCCCTGGGTGAGTGCAGGGATGGGCAGGTGTTCACCCCATAGTAGCATAGATTAGTTTTATTTTAATTTGAGAACATACAGCATGTGACTGAATAAAGAAAAATGGCCTGTCAGCTTACCATATGCTAGCTCACCATCTTCACTATGTGGCCATGATCCTGTCAAGCCACTTTGAAAAACAGGATAGTTGGGCCTATGTATGTATATGAGAAACCTAGAATTAAAATAGAGGAGGGACCTCATTCAGTGGATCAGAGTATTTCCTGGTTGTTTGTTTGTTTGTTTGTTTTAATCAGGATCAATCTGGACCTGACTTGACCCAGTCAAGAGTCTGGAAGAAGATTGTAACACAGGCATCCAGATCCTCTTTCTTCATTTCTGCTGGGAAATATAAAACAAGTATAACTTTTCTATTTTTTTCTATTTGTTCACAGATCCAGATAAAACTTGGAGGGATAGAGGAGTAATTCTGCCAAACTGCATACAATTCATTTCAGGGAGTTTTGGGTTGGCAACATTTTTAAAAAATGCAAACTTGGTCCTGATACTCTCTGGCATGCTGTGGCCAGTCAGAGGAATCACTCAGAGAGGTGATTTGATTACTAATAGGAAAACACGACTCACACAGATGGAGGAAGCAGTAATTATGAGCAAGTGGAATCTTGCTGGGAGAGGTGGAAAGAAGGCATAGAAGAATTAAACAGGTAAGAAACACATATGTCCTATACAGTGGCATCTTGCTAGAAGCTGGGGAATTGATCCAGTAGTGTATGAAGGGGAACAAGCTGTCAGCCTTGCAAGGCAAGTGACTGTCAATCCTACATATCACAATATAATCTGAGAATGCTCAACATGTCTTTCCATAGTCCTCCATGTCTGTCCCACTTCCATTTGAGACCCTCAGGGGGCACACAGACTCCCCAAGAACAGCAACATTACATCTCATATTAAAAAATGAATATTTTGAAATATCAAACAGTGTCTACTCTAAGTTATTTCAAAGGTGAATTGCTATTCCTGGAGGCTTTTCAAGAAAGGCAGTTCAGTTTTTATTTTTCAGAGTAAAATGATAGTCTGAAGAGCCTGGAGGGATTGAGGGCAATTAAAACAACTTTGGAGTACACATGCTACCACAGGGCCACACTTTATCTGTGTCTGGAGTATACCATGGTGGTCATTACTCAGACAAGGAATGGAGATTGTTATGAAATATTAGGAATGATTCAGCCTTTTTGCTAATGGACATAGGGGGGGACATCCCAGGCAGAAATTAAAAGGAATGTCAAAGCACCTTAGGTTGTGAATGGGTGTGGGTGTGCATATGCATGTGCATGTGCATGCGTCTGTGCACACACGTTCACACACACACACACACACACACATGTTCTTGCATGTGTGAGGACTGTGGGAAATGTTAAATATAATGTAGAAGGAAGAAAGGAGTGATCCAATTCCAGTGTACCTCCTTCCCCGAAAAATATTTTTAGTTGGTTAGTCTGAGATAATACTGTATCTGTTAGAGAAGAGGATCATTTTAATGAAAGCATCTTACATATTTCGCCACTTTTTTCTGAGGATGGAACAGTACCTTCAAAATACAGGGCTAAACACTTGATCATCATTCCATTTCCCTTCCCCCAGGTCTTCAGGGGGGAATTACTCAATGGAAGGAAAAGGAAAAGAAAGCCATCCCTTTGATGCAAAGTATTCATTTGGCACAAAGAAAACATCCAAAGTCTCCTTAGACAATAGAGGCCAGATAAATATCTGTCATAAATCTAAACACTTTGTGTTTGAGTGTGATGTTTTGGAATATACAACTGCAGCTATGTTTTCATCTGGGAAATTCTCACCTATTTCACTTCTTGGCCTAAATCCAATTATCAGCAGATATCCAACAGTAGACATTGAATAAATGGAAATTCAGTAAGTCAACACCTTTGTATCTTTCACTGAATTAATGGGTCTCTTCTTCTTGAGGCGAACAATAAACTTTAGGCCCCCTGCCTGCTGTGATGACAGCATGAGTGAACTATGGTAAAATCCACACACTGGATAATGGTTTGGTTCATCTGTGGAAAATTTTGAAAAAAAACTTTGGTTGCAGTCCTGTCATATGGTGGTCAGATGTCAAGAAAGAATTGCACAGAAGGCAGTTCTGGCTATGGAGAACAACCCTGAACACTAAAGTGACTGAAAGTAACAACATACATTCTGACACAGAATGGAAGGGGATAAAGTTATAAACTGTTACTTCAGAGTGATCCCAAAAAGCTCTGGCTCACTTTGGCATGGGGTAATCCAGTCCAGACCCATTCTGGACCAAATTAGGCTAATGTACCAGAATCTAGCCTCCAGCCAAACTGTGTGCACAATATGAGAGTAAAGCTTTCCTTTCTGTACTTGGTGGTTGCATATAGTAGCCTCAGTTATCATTTCACTTCCAGTAAGTGAACATGCTGCGTGTTTTCTGGAGAACTTTTATGTAGAATTGGATAGGAAGAGGTAGTGGTAAATAGACTGCAACCAGAATTCAGGTCAATTATGATAGTTCTATCATTTCAAAAGCTTCAAAATTCTGGCAAATATACTGAATTCATCATGCTTTCAGTAAATCTGCTTATGAGTCATATTTTCACTTGTGATATTTTACCTTTCCTTTGCCAAACCAGCTATATTTTGCACCAAAAGATCATTTTTCTCACAATATCCAAATCCTTGAAACAGTGTAGCAAAATCCATAAACTACAAAGTTCATGATTTGCAAAAGCAAATAAAATACATGTGGAAAAATGAAGGATTTAATTAGAGTGAACAGCTGATAAGACTGAATAAACTGACATAAAACCAGTACCAATTAATATATGAACTTACAAAATCTACTGTTCAAAACTGGAAAACAGAAATATACAGTTGCCCCTCCATTTTCATGGACTTGAAGTCTGCGCCCCTCATTAGTTTGCAGGTGGTAAATGGAGGGGAACAAAATGGGGGGGGCACCAATGGTGTACACCCACGGGCGCCCAGATGCATGTGCCCCCCATTCAAGCCTATGGGGCTTGAATATTTGTGGTTTTCTGTTTTCACAGGGGGGTCCGGAACAGATCCCCCATGATAACAGAGAGGCGACTATACAAAGATAACTAAAGCTGACATTGAGTCAGGCAATGGGCATTTGTAGCCAACTACTGAAACCAGCAGTTACTCTTTAGAACCTAGGACAAGACACTGATTTTCGCCTACAACGTAAAATTTGAGATGCTAGGGACTAAGCTTGGAATCTTCTGCATGCACTGTATATACTCATGTATAAATCAACCTCATGTATAAGTTGAGGGCAGGTTTGGGGGCCAACATTATGGGTTTTGATATGACCTGTTGATAAGTTGACTGTAAAATTTAGGGACATGTAACAAAGAATATAATGGATGAAGCAAAGAGAAAATGATACTAAAGAATGCCACTATTTTCCCATGCAAACATTCAAAAAGGCCAGTAGTGGTGCTGCAACAGAGACAACAGAGGGGGTCAGTGTTTCTTTTAGGTAATCCTGGGATGGACTAAGGTCTCTACTTCTGCTATTCTATTCAAAAAAAGGGATGGTTCCTATTTTGATAAGAGTTAAGGTACAGTATTTACCTTGATCCTTGGATTAGTCAGACCAGATGTTTTGGGTCAATTTTTTGGCTAAAATTTCTAGACTTATACATGAGTACATACAGTAAACTCTGTAGTCTACCACTGCACAGTGCTGGATATGTGCACTAGTTACAGTCTCAGATATGTAATACAGCTTCCTCATACAATTTTTTAAACTGCATTTCAAGTTTTAGCACAGCTATGTGTCCTTGTAAACCTGACATTTCTTAGGATTTCCATCTGTTTTAATCTGGCATCAGTAGTGAGCAAAGATCCATATTGACACAAAGCATTCATACCTGTTTAGACTGTTTCATTCTGTTGACTAGTTCTTGAACAACTTCTAAAAGTTACTAATTATTGTAATTCACAAAGGGATCCAGAATTTTGTGTAAACCTGCAGGAATTGGTAGCCACAATGGTGTAGCCTCCTAGTGGTAAAAAAAATAACTACAACCACAAAAATGCATAATTACCTTATTTTCTGGCATATAAGACTACTTTTTAACCTGCAAAATCTGGGGTTAAAGTGTGGGGGGGTGGTCTTATACGCCGGGTATAAGGAGGTTCATGATAAGTTTGCCTTAGTGTCATCATCAGTTGGAAATGACTTGAAGGTGCACAGCAACAACAACAACAACAGTTTTGGAAGTCATACTCTTCCCAAACTCTATATTTTAACTGGAAAAGTGGGGGGTCGTCTTATACGCCCAAAAATATGGTAATATAGCTGGTAGAGTTTTGGAAACAGCTATTAAGATATAAACCCACATAGCTGAACATAGTTTATTTATTCATAAAATATAGGGAGAATATTCTAATTCTTTAAGACTAAAGTTAAATTGAAAGTTTTAGTGATTACACTTCATCTGTTGGAGGAATATGGGGCTTAAAAGATAATGTTTGTAAAGGTGGTGTGTTTGCATATGTGAGCTGAAATTGCCTATTTTAGTGTATGTGCATGTGTGTGCATGCACATGCACATGTTTAAATACCTAGCTATCTTGCTGAGATTGCTTACTGGAAATAATGGTTGTCTCTTCATACATCCAGCAACTATTGAGAAGCACTCATTTGTGCTATCTAGCTTCCAGGAGATGCAATTCAGCAACCTCTTGTGGTGGAAAAAAAAGAGAGTTAAGGGGCAGCTGAGGACCACAAAAACATAGGGCTGCATATGGCCCCCATGCTATATTTGCCTCCCCAATCTGAATTTTAGGGTAGGCCATCTGAGGCATCACAGTTTTTATTTTATAAAGCAGCATGTTTCATAGTTTCTTTCTTTGTATTTAAACAAAGGTGGGAAATCTGTAGCCCTCCAAATATTTGGAGGCTGTAACTCCCTGACTACTGATCATGCTGGTAGAGGCTAATGGAAGACTTCCAACATCTGGAAGACTATAAAACCTCTGATAATAATAAGTGTATTTAGTGTTTTAAAGCTGAGGTATACAAGACAAAGAGTATTTCATCCAGACGCAATATGATTCCTGGTTTACGACTTGAGCTAATAAGCAGAATTAGGTCTTTCACCCCAGAAAGGGTTAGATTTGGTTGTTTTAACATCTTTCATTTCTTTTCAGCCAATTAGGGACTTATCACATAGAAAAAACAGAGATATACTCTAAGCTGGGTTTTGTCAGAATCAGCCTGAGTTATGTTATGACCCAGAGTCCAGGCTGAAACAAGCTGACATTAGGTTTAGATGCAACCATAAGATGCAATATGTACAAATTCCATTTACTTCTAATGTATTTGTAAATATTGTGTGTGCATGTGTATGTGCATATGTATGTATATTTACATAAAATGAAAGTCAAGGACACAGTTCCACAAGGCCCTGAGTTCTTTCAGCCTTCCAGTCACTATGAGATAAGAGCGCTAGGCAATCTGCTGGATCAGCCTCTAAACTAAACTAAACCTCTAGACAGTGCTCAAACTGTTTGATTAAAACAAATCTTCAAGGGCATTTTTTTCATTTTGGATGCTATTTTTCACCTCCAAATATCTCTGAGATGCTCAGAGCCCATGTTTTCTTTTGATATTTTTTGTTTATGATCTGAGCTACACTAAAAGACTGAAAATTTTTGATCTGAGGACCACTGACTACCAATATGGGGAAAACTCATGAAGAATAATAAAAAAAGAACTATGACAAAAAGACATCTCCTTTGAGATGCAGCTCCTTCTTGAAGCTCCCTAAGCAGTCTGCAGTGTTAAGGAAAAGTGGAATAGAAGAAGAGCAGTCTATTTTTCCACTGATTGATATGCTTTATCTCTTAATTCATGCTGAGGATTCCTGCATCGTCCTGCAAAAATAACAGCATTCCTCACATGCAACATAATAGCTGTCCATGTTGTAAAAACACTCATTTGAAAATGTTATAGCTCAGCCCTGGAAAACATCAAGAAATGCTCACTTGCAGTGAATGCAAATATATTTCTGGATTAGCCTAGGCTAGGTTTACTTTCCTGGGTAATTTTAGAAGTCCTCTCTCAAAATTTAAAATTTGGCAAGACAGCCAATTTATCTTCTCTACCAGCCAGTATTTTTATTATATGTACATCTGCTTTGCTATCCTCCATGAGCCCATAGTTCAAGGTTGACTGCACTATATGTTCTCAGGTACAAGCTGTCATATGAGAGTGCAGTTCATTTTATCATGCACTTCTTTCACTAGAAAATTCATGAGACTAAAATGTTTTGGTACAATCTTAACCAGATTTGTCATTTAATGACAAATACAGAATCTCTTTTTAACTTCTTTTATTTTCTAGACCCTTGTAGCTAGAACTGTGGCTCTCTCATCATTCAAAATACATAAAATGAAATAAAATGATCACTGGTCCCCTAATGGCCAAAGAATGGGATGAACATAGTGAAAGTGTGAACCCAAATTAGATATTACAACCATAGGTCAAATCAGACTGCGTCATGCTTCCAATTATGGCATTAGCTGTTGTGATCATGCCTCGTTTGGAGGAATTCTTTTTGGAAGCTGATCTAAGAACCTGAAACCCAGCTGGAAAGGTTTGCATAGAGGAAGAACTCGAGGCTCCAATTCACACCACTCCTCTGGAAGCACCTGCGCCCTCTAATGAGGATCTGCCTCATCAGAAGTGAGGGGCTTGAAAGCAAAGAGAGGTGTTTGAAGCTACAGAACATCAGGGCCTGCAAAAAACATCTCTGAAGTAATCTGACATTAACAACTGCAGGTGTGTAAAGGAGTTCACCAGCTGCCAGTATATATAAACACACTCTGTTCCAGTGATCAGTTCAGTGAACAAATGTCATTTTTGTCTGCCTTATTCCATACTCTCAGCATTCCTTGGATTCCTGCTCTATTGATCTCTCTGATCTCAACCTGACCTTAGCATGCTCTCCTGACTTTTCTTCTGGCTACTCATTGCTCAGACTGATGACCTGATAACAATTCCACTCTTTTAGCTTGGCTCACCTGGTATTCTCTCTTTTGCTCTATCTTTTGAACTACTGCTTCAGTGGAATGAGGACAGATGCTGGCCTGACTCTGACTTCCTCCATCAACAAGCAAGAATGATTGGTGGGAACATGAAAGAGAGCCTTCTCAGTGGCTGCTCCTAGACACTAGAACTCGATTCCCATGAAGGCCAGAATGGGCCCCTCCTTGCTATCCTTCCAGTGGCAGGCTAAAACCTTTTTATTCAGACAAGCTTTCAAAACAGAAAGCTTTAAGATAATGGGCTAATGAGTTTGATAAGTTTTTAATTGAACTGTTTAAGAACTTTTGTTTTTTAAATTGCACTTTAATCTTTTATTAGGAGATTTGTTTTAATACTATAGTAATTTAATTCTATTTTAATGCTCACTTTTTGCATATTTTAATTGTATTGTTATTTTAAATTGGGAGCTGTTTTGAGTCCCAAAAATGAGATATAAATAACAACCACAACAACATAACTTGGAACTATTTTATGTGCTTGCTATACTATTCTGCCCTGTTGTACACCTACAAGACAAGAATGTAATAGGGTACAATCATGGAGTCTAGGGTCTTGTCTTGTCTTGTCTACATAAACAGGAAAATCTGTACTCATCCTGTAGCTGTGGCAATTTCCTGGTCTGTGGCAACTCACATAATACCACACTCACCATGGTGAGATTGGAGTAACCTGGAAGACAATGATGATCATGTGATGATCATGTGACCTATAATGAAAAGTATTTCTGGCCACACAGATGTGTCTGCAATGCTGCACCCGAGTTCCCAAGCAAATGTGGAGTAAGAGGCAGTTCTGTTTTTTCTGGAGTTTTGGAAAAAAGCCCCACATTGCCTGTGAATCCTCAGGAACATTGTGTGCCCAGAAAGGAGTGGCTGTGGGATGAGTATGGATTTTCCTGCCCATGTAGACAAGCCTACAGTTACCAAGGCATGAACTACTGCACTTGTGGTCAGGTTATCTATGTCTAGGAAAGTCCATAAGTGACAGACTAGTCAAAACTAGCCTCAAGCACTCAAAAGTTACAGAGTCCATGTGGACCTCCAGTGACAGAAATTAATCTAGGAGTATTCTCAAGCTTCGCAACTGCTCTTTTAATGGGAGTGAAATTCCATCCAGACTGGTCAGTTACCCAATTTCTGAACTTGGGATTCACCAATCCACAGAATCGCCATTCCATATTGGGATTCGGGCTCAGACTTTATCTAGCCCATCACAGCAGCCAAGCCCAGCCAATTTTGATGACAAGGAGAAGTAGAGCTAATCTCCAAACTCCTAATGACTTCTCCCAGCAGCTTTATGTAGATATTGAACAGCATTGGAAACAAAACTGAACCAGCTACCACAAGCACAAGTGTCTTGCTTCATACAAATATGAGCAATAGTGTATGATTCTTATGTACCTTTGGATCCAGAGAAGTCCTCTTCAGGAAGGAAACATTCTATAGCCTTCTTCAAGCAGCAGACACCTCTCACTGACAAAAAGAGGCATTGACTACCTCCTGGATTCAGCCAGTCAATCCACTTCTGCTGGATCTTATCGGACAAGGGTCAACATAGACATGGTGGGATGGAATATCGCCCATATCATTACTTCGCCAATAAATGAAACTGATCCCAAGAAAACTGGCCAGACTCTATGATAATTGTGACATCAAATTCTAAGTTAATTCAAGATACTTTCTCCTGGGAGTGCCTAGAACATTTGTCACAACTGATAACCAAGGGCTCCATTTGCAGTTTTGCTGTGTCTGATTCCAACAGGCTCTTTGCCACATGGAATAATGCTACTGGGCTGTAGGCTGATGACTAGGTAATGTAGGTAAAGAATGACATTTTTGCCAACCTCACTCATCTTTTAGTCAATAAAGAAATATATTCACCTTGTTTATATTAGCCCCACCTCCCTAGAAGCACAGGAATATCTGTAGAGTTTGGGAAGGTTTTTGTTTTAACAACTTCTCACAGAATCACCCTAATCAGCCTGGCCATGATGGCTAAGGAATTTTGTGAGTTGTATTCACCAAAACTAGTTTTTCCAACCTTGAACTATATTTGTAATTGTTATTTTCTTCCTAGAGGAGACTAAAAAGTATGTACAGCTAATTTTCTACTGAATCAAATCCTTTGTCCATCTAGTGCAACACAAAATCTTGGAAGCCATGGCACGGTAGTGTTGCAAGGAAGCAGTGGTGTCACTAGGGGAGTGCGGGGGATACAGACTGCTCCAGGTGACATCCTAAGGGGGGTGACACCACTTCTGCTCAAACACCTGTATTTTGGCAGAAACATTGTGGCATTTGCCTTTCAGAGGGTGGGAGTAAGATGAAGCTCAGTGGGAGAAAAAAGGAGTGGTCCCTAGAATTTTTAAAATTAAAATTTCAAAATTCATTTTTTTCTTTTAAAAAATGATTTTTTTAATATTCCTTTAAAATTTTCTTTAAAAGTATTACATTTAACCAAATCTTCACTATGTATATGTAAAGCTTATGATATTGTAATTTGAAGGTATAATTTTAATTTTGCTAGTTGTTTATTGTCACGACTATTAGCATTACATTCAGTGGTATATGGGAATTATGATTCATGAGCAACATTAATGCAAAAAAGCATTACTAAGGATTCTGTATGGTGTGAAATGGGAGGAGGTCAATTGGGGGATGACACCATGAGTTCCCGCACCAGGTGACACCAACCCTAGGGATGCCACTGCAAGGAAGAGGGCCAGACTAGAGCTAGAGGAAGGGTGACTTAAGACCCTGAGACTTAGAGTCTGAGATTCTCCACCTTCATCTACTTTGATTGGGAGAAGCTCTCCTAGATCCCAGCTAAAGAATAGTTGCTCCTAACCTAGCTAATCCAGATCATTTCACCTATAGACAATAGGGACTCATCCTGACAAGCTACTCCTCCTCCTCTTCCTCCTGTTTACATAGATCCCACTTTTCTCCCAATATAGGGACTAAAGGCAGTGCACAGAAAATTTAAAACAATACAATTTACAACACAAAATCATTAAAAATGTATACTTACACAATTTTAAAAAACAATTTTAAAATTAAAAACAATTATTTGTTAAAATTTAAAATGTATTAAAAACTCTAAACAAACCATAAAATCTGAATTACATAGTATTTATTGTTCTACTATTGTTCTACTGAGCCCTGTTCTTCCCCAAATATATTACTGCTGACCCTGATAATACAATTGTTTTACAAATTTCAGGCATATTCGGTAGAATAATCAAACAAAACACTGTAGGTCAATGTTTCCATCCTGTCTTTTAAAGCTCCCCCTCTACACACACACCTTTTGAGTAGAAGGAAATAATGTTGTGCTTTATGGGTCACAGGCTAAGCATTGTTTTAGTCATGCTGCTGTCACAACAAAGTCAGAATGACTGGATATGAGTTGTTCTAAATGGAAATATCCAATCCACAGATGACAGTGAGAAGAAAATACATAACAAGATCGAATAATAATAATAATAATAATAATAATAATAATAATAATAATA
>CM034703.1:87819276-87832644 GCA_020142125.1 Phrynosoma platyrhinos
CAGAGTACCAGACATCCGTCTTGAATATTCACAGCTATACGGACCAATAAAGTGCTTCGCTAACCACAACTAACCAACAACGGAGATTCTGACCCTCTCCCATATATAGGTGGTCTTCTTGGGAACATGTGACAGCCATGCACTAATGAAACCGGGCTGGTTTCATCCCCAGTGCCTGCTGCATCAGACCTCCCATGATGCATACCTGGCTGGTCTTATCCACTGTGCATGTTGCATCAGACCTCCCATGATGCACAGCTTACCAAAGGGTGACTCATGCACCTGCCACTTGAACTGTAGTAACCTTGTTACCATTGCTGTAGTTCCTTTCAGTGGCCACATCCATGTCATTTTTCAGACCAGGGTGCAACATGGTCTTGACATGATTTGAGTGTGGACTATGTTCATGATGTAAGGCCAGTTCTCCATCAGTTCACCCTATCTCAACCTTAAATCTTTTGCTCCAGATTTTTCAAGAAAATCCAGAGCATCCTGTAGTGATGCTGGGCATCTGTCTACACACACATCCTTGCTGTGTCACCTGCTGTCATTGCCATTGATATGAGCTGCTTCTTCTGAGGTCACAACAAGGAACCCAGCCACGTAATTGGTGCCTCATTTCTGACATCAGAAGAAACAATTTGCACGAGCAGTGATGGCAGTGGAAACACAGTGAGGATGCATGTGTAGACACTGCCTGCTGTCACTGTGGAGTGTGGAGGTAATGGAGTAATGGGGTGAATCCAGCACCAGAATGCTTGAGAAGCAGCCCAGGGTATTCTGAGTGATGTAGAGGAGCCCTCAGAGATGGTTTTGCCTTCATCTGCCATTCCTTGGGCCTTTGCAGACTGCCAGAAATAGTGCACATCAAATTGAGGCACTGCCCTGGCTCAGTGCTAGGGAATCATGGGAACTGTAATTTATTTTGGCACCAGAGCTCTCTGACAGAGAAGGCTCAATGTCTCAGAAAAAAATACAATTCCCATGATTCCCTAACACTGAGCCAGGGCAGTGCCTCAATTTAATGTGCACTATTTCTGGCAGTCTGCAAAGGCCTTCATCCAAGTACTAACCAGAGCTTTCTCTGCTTGGCTTCCAAGTTTAGATGGGATCTGGTGCCTTCGTGGTATTTAAGCCTATTGGTAGCCAAAAGTTCTGGAATCTGTCATGCTCAGCCTCGCTGAGGACTCAGCAGAGGATTCTGACCCTGAACCTCAGCCTGGCTCTAGCTCTGTCCCAAGAGCTCCAGCAGAGGCTGTGACTTTAGAAGACAACCAGGAGCCAAACCTCCCAGCAGCAGGGCCTACCTTCAGCCAAAGAAGAGCAGAAAGGGCATACCTCCATCACTCAAGGAAGCTTTATAAAAAATGCCAGATCAAGACCACCTGCACTAATGAGGGCTGAAGATAAAAGTCTGGGAAGAATGCCAAAGCTCTTGTCACAAGTTATCTGAGTTTGCTGGTGAAAGCACTGTGCTTTCTGTCCTTCAGTTTGTCTTCTCAGTTTGGACCCTTGATTCTTGGATTGCCTGATCATCTTGCTTCTCTGGAACTCTTGAACTTCTCAGACTATTTGACTATGCTCTTGGTTTGACCCCTTGGTTTGATTGTTATTGGACTCTGACTTTATTTGTAAGTTTGCTTTTTGAGGCGGCTTTAACTCCACAAACTCTATAAGGATCTACTTTGTTTGTTTTTGGAGTTGCTATCAGCATCTGGCTGCTTTCCCAGACAGAATTTTTATTAAAGGAAATGTATGTTCATGTGGCATGGAATAATCATTGCAATGTCAGTGACAACTACAATTGGCTCTCTGTATTCATGGATTGTTTTATCCACAGATTCAAGCATCCACGGCTTGAAAATATTCAAAAATATATAAATTCCAAAGAGTAAACCTTGATTTTGCCATTTTATACAAGGGACACTATTTTACTATGCCACTGTATTTAATGGGACTTGAGCATCCAGGGATTTTGGTATCCATGGGGGGAGAACCCTGGAACCAAACCCCAGCAGATAGATGCCAAGGGCCCTCTGTACCAGTTTTGTTTTTTGGGTTTTTTTGCCTTTGCAATTGTTTAAGAGCATCTAAGCTAGAGAAAAGGCAAGGTAGTTGGTAAAAATAATAACAGTTGCTATTGACCTACAGAATGTTGTCTCAGGCAGTTTAATGTCTGTTCTCTCCCTATAATATCCCTTATTGCTCTTACTTTTCTTTTCCATAATCAAAACTGTGGGGGTGGGGAACCTGTGGTTTTCCAGATGTTGTAAAACTGGAACTCTCACCATTCCTAGACAGCAGAACCTATGGTGGAAACTGTGATCACATACCCTCCAACTTTTTGTGGATGAAAACTAGCCTTTAGGGAAAGGCAAGATAACACCCCCTCCTCTTCTCTCCTTCCTGCTGAGTTAACTGAGTGCAAACAACTTTTACACTTTGAAATCTATTTGCAGCAATTGAAGTAAGTTGGAGCAATTGAAGTAACTGCCTCGGCAGACAGCTTAAAAAGCCGTCCTCGGGGCAAGGAAGGGGAGGGGCAGCCGCACGCTCGGTGCCCCTTCCTCCTCCCGAGGTCATCCTCAGAGCCACCAGCCCTCCACACGGCCGGCACTCCGGGGACAACCTCCCGCCGCAGTGTCTGGACACGCTGCAGTGGAAAAGTCATCAAAAGTGCGCTGCAAGCTTTTGCGGTGCACTTTTGCTGACTTGTGAAAGGAGCGCTATTTTAGCACTCCTTTCAGGGGTGGCGAAGGTGCGCCGCAGGATCGAGGCATGGGGAATAACTCTAGTTATTCTAGTGCACAGTTATTCTGCAAAGGATTATTCTTGCTCCAACTTCAAGACCAACACAGCTCTTTTATGGAATAATCTCTATATGTTGTTTTCAAAGGTAAATTTCTTCTTACTTCTGCACATTTTCCCCTCTTGATGCAACAGTTTATGCTAATTTTTTTTTCTCTTTTTGGATGTGGGAAGAAGATAACAATTTTTGCTTTAGCCATTTAATTTCTTGGTTACCACAATGTTTTCACAGGCAGAAGTCAAAGCAAAGCAAAAGCAAAGCAGCTTCATTTATATACCACTTCATACCGTGCTATTGGGTGTCTAAGCAGTTTACAACTGTAAGCTCATTGCCCCCCAACAGCTGGGTACTCATTTTAGCGACCTTGGAAGGATGCAGGCCTGAGTCAAGCCTGAGCCCTGGCTAGTATTGAACTCATAATTTTGTGGTTTATGAGTGAGTGGCTGCAGTAGAGGCATTTAACCACTGCACCACCGGGCCAGATTAGGGCCTGGCATCAGAGAGGGGGGGAAAAAGGACTTCACCCCCAGTCCCTCTCATAAACACATGTATGTATGTGTACACACACACACACCTACATCTCTTTACATTCCCTGCCGTGGAAGAAGCAGGAGAAGTCAGCATTAGTAAAGTTCAGGGGAGTAGCTATGGGGTAGTGGTGGTGTAATATTACAGTAATGACCACTCCTACATGCCAAGAGGGAAAGTCTTTCAGGATGTAATGATAAGCAGGCAAAATGAGACCACTACTGTCCCATAATAGTACATGCAAGAAGGATCTAGGAATCTTAGCAGATCACAAACTATACATGAGTATGATGCAGCAGCTAAAAAAGTCAATATGGTTCTAGGCTGCATCAATAGGAGTGTAGTGCCTGGATTGAGGGAAGTGATTGCTTTGGTCAGACCTCACATGGACTATTGTGTACAGTTCTGAGAACCACAGTTCAAGAGGAGGGTGACCAAAATGGAGTAAGGTCTGGAAACCATGCCCTATGAGGAATGGCTTGGAGAGCTGGGTATGTTTAGCCTGGGAAAGAGACAGTTAAGAGGTGACACAATAGCCATGTTTAAATATTGGAAGGGATGTCATATTGAGGATAAAGCAAGCTTGTTTTCTGCTGCTGCAGAGACTAGGACCCAGAGCAATAGATTCAAGCTACAAGAAAAGAGGTTCCACAAAAACATTAGCAAGTACGTCCTGTCAGTAAGAGCTACTCAACAGGAGAACACACTTCCTAGGAGAGAAGTGGAGTCTCCTTTTTGAGAGGTAGAGTCTGAATGGCCATCTGATACGAGAGCTTTGACTGTATGTTCCTGCATGGCAGGAGGTTGGACTGGATTGCCCTTGAGATCTCGTCCAACTCTGCAATTCTATGATTCTATGAGAATTCCACATTTCTTGCATTGCACAGGGTGAGATATTGAAAATGATTCACACCTTAACATTCAATGCTCAATTAAAATATTAAGTTACTGCAATGCTAGAAAATTGGGCACTGGAAGAAAATTTCGGGGGGGGGAGAATTCTTATTGAGAAGGCAATGCCTTCATTCCCACCCCCCAGTAGCTACTTTCCTGTAAGTCCTTCTTTCTTGGTATAGAAGAGTGCCCCCCCACTGTAATATTAAGGCCTTTGCAGACTGCTAGAAATAGTGCAAATTGAGTCCACTTTTAACTGTCCTGGCTCAGTGCTAGGGAATCATGGGAATTGTATTTTTTTTTCTGAGCCATTGAGCCTTCTCTGTCAGAGAGCTCTGGTGCCACAATAAACTACAGTTCCCATGATTCCCTAGCACTGAGTCAGGGCAGTTCAAGTGGACTCAATTTGCACTATTTCTGGCAGTTATTCTTCCTCCTTCCAGGGCAAGGATGGGAGGTTGAGGCAACAGCTTCCAGTAGCCCTGACTAGCAGGCACTCTAAGCGCTTGCCCTTCCCAGTCTTCAGTCCTGAATGGGATTTTCAAAGACTCAAGAGATCCCACTCAGAGTTCACACCCCTCCCCCACATTCTCTTCAGCTGATAGATCTGCACTTTCTCTTCTTTTTCTTTCTCTCTCCTCCACCTTCAAAACCTAAAAAGTTCAAAGCCTTTAAAGTGTTCTGCAACAAATTCTATAATGCAAATTCTATAATACAGTTAGGTAGTTTTAGTATCAAATTCTGTAGTGCACTGAAAAAAGCATAAAGACCTGAGTGGGCTTACTATTAAATTAAGTAGCAAAGGGTAAACTATAGCTGATTGCATTATTTAATAAAATCCTTTTTTATTTGACGTTGCCATGGAATTTAGTCTTCTGTATGGGAGAGCTAAGGAATGAAAAGCTCTCACTGAATAGTGTAGTTCATGCATATTGTTGCCAATGCAAGACTTTCTGTGTAAGAGTTGAAGAAGGGTAATTGCAGCACAAATATTCTCTATAATGCTCTGAAGAGGTGCCTCTAGTCTCAAGAAACTAATAAGAAACTCCTAATTTCTTCTTTGCACGTATCATCAATTAAGGTCCTATTAAATTGCAAGGCAAGGCAAGCTCCTGTTCTTCAGCCAGCCAAAGTGGAATCTGTCTGCGCAGCCCAATACTAGAAGCCATTTTAATGTTTTTTAATGTGAACAATGACTCATCCCAACTGTGTGGCCCATGGCAATGTATTCACATCCAGTCATGATGCAACAGGTGCCATTTGGGCATAACAAATACTCTCCAAGTGTCACAATTTAACAAGAACAATGGTAGAGACAATCCTGATTAATCCTGCATCACCCCACTTTTTCAACTACTTTTACAAAGTTCCAGTTTCTATCTCCCATTTTCCCGCTTTATCCTTAGCTTACTTCAAATACGAAAAACTGAGCTCAAACTACAAAAATAGTTTGCACATAATTGACTCGATGCTGGGAGAGGAGATGAGGGAGCAGAATCCTGCCCTTCCCAATAGCCTCAGGCAAAAGGAAACAGCTGCAGCCTTGCTTCATTAGTAACCTCCTCTCCTCCTCATTAGTAACTTTTGCCATCTTTAGCACATTTGGATGTTGGATCACAGTTTGTACTGGCGGGTCTGTGAGGATGTGAAATATCAGGTGTGTGGCCATCTGTCTGCTTTGCATGGATTCACACAGCTGTGTATTTTCAGCAGAAGGAGGGTGAATAGATACAAATTTGTTCAGAAAGTGAAGACAATTAAGTGTCAAAGAGAATGTGTGAAAATCTGCAGCAATTTGCATAATACACTTACGTAGGGTGACCAGACATCCTTCTTTATCAGGACATGTCCTACAATTCAGCCTTTTGTCCAGGAGGAATTCTAAAATGTCCTCTATTTTGCACATAACCAAGGCATAAATTTATATTTATATTAGTGTTTTTAGCTTTTATTTTGTATTGTCCTACATTTTTTGAACATCCTACATTTTACTGTGCCTTTTCCTTCTTTGCAGTTATGACATCTGGTCACCCTGCACTTACATGTAGAGTAGTCCTAAGTCTGGATGCCAGACAATTCCCTATGGGAAAGTAATTCAACAAGCAGTTTTTCCCACCTAAAATTAAATAAAGAATGAGCCCCCTCTTATGCAGACAGCAAAGTCTCAGAAGTCTGCATGATTATACTATTGCATGTGTCAGAGAAGTTCCCTATTTATACAACTTGAGTTTAAAATTTCTATGATTTAAATGTAGATAGCCGGCATTTCTTGTTGCTGGTAGTTGCCTCCAAACTGACTTTGATCCTTGGCAAGATTTATTCATATGTTTGCCACTGCTGTCCTTTAAGGCTAAAAGTATGACTTGCCCATAGTTGTCCAGTGGGTTTCCATAGCTGAACAGGGATTTGAAGCCTGGTCTCCTGGAGTCCATGTCCCATAGTGAAATCACTATACTATGCTGGCTAGACAAATATTCAGTGAAACATGTAATTTGGGGAAATTTCCAGGTGGATTTCTATGGGACATTTTATTAATCTTGCCAGTCTATTGCTCATGATTTTTTAAAAATGTGGAATGGACAGTAAATTATATTCACCCTTTTATAGGATTGGTATCTTCTGAAGAGAAGAAGGATTTAACAATAATTCCTACCCAGAATGATGAGACCAAACAACAATAACTAGGTTAAAACATGTGTTACTGCAATGCAGTAACGCATGAGACATGTGGATGCTACATCATTTTGGGAGGGTCAGTTAGGCCAAGCTTCGCTGAGGCTTTAAATTTCCCACTCTGCACTGCAAAAGAAGTCCCTCACAGTTCATCATCATCTGATTCTCTTAAAGGGAAGTGTGGGTCTAGGTGATTCCCGCAAGCTGTGTGGGTTAGTACATTTAAAGTGGATTCAAGCTTGGAGCAAGGAATCAACCACCTCACCCTTCTAGCCAGTTGGCAAGGAAAGGCAAATATGTAAGCCTCCTTCACCTTATAGCATTAGCACTTACTATACTGCTTTATAGTACTAAGCACTCTCTAAGCAGTTTGCAATGTATTAGCCAGTTGCCCCTAATGAGCTCGGTATTCATTTTATCAACCTATGAAAGGATGGAAGGCTGAGTCAACCTGCAGCCCTGCAGGATTGAACTCGCAACATTTGATTACAATGTTATGGTGGCTTAAGAATTACCTCAGATATAGATGTTAGCTAAGTAAGTGCCTGCACCCCACTAGTAGTGATGGAAAGCAAACTTAACCACAAATAGCATACAATAGGTGAAAAACTTCATCCAAGGCAAAACAAGGCCTGGTAAATATTTTCCATTCAATCCCCAAAGATGACTAGCACCTATGTTATAAAGAGGGAGGGGAGCAGCTGACAGGCAAAGAGAGTATGTTCTGGCCTCCCTTGCTGTATAGAAAGGCCAGAGATCCTGCTAAGAGGAACATCCTGCTGGATATTTTTGGTGCCACACTTCCAGTAAATAGACTGTGGAGGGCAAAACTATCATCACCTAAATGCTGGGTTTTCCAATAATTTAGGTTCCAATAAACAAACAAGATCTCAAGACTTTATAATATCAGAGTCTCCCACAGATTCATTATATTTTGTTCTGGAGACATTTTGACAGCCCCCAGGGCATGCATCATCAGCAAAGACACCACTGTTAACTCTGATTGATGTCAGTCTTTCAACATCTTCCTGCCTGCCTACTCCTCCATCATTCAGTGCCAAGCATTAGCCCAGATCTCGGCATGATCACATGGTCACTTTGTAGAATGTCAGCAAGACATCACTCTTTTTCAGACCTGACGCTGAAAGGCATCAATCTCCCCTAGTAATTTATCTTGTGATCTTTCCACTTTGTATTTTATTTTCTCTTCATACATTTTTAGATAGTTGGGAGACTAATGGAGCTGGCTAGCAAGTTTATTAATGCAGGCAGGAGTATGGCCATTGTCAAAGTTGCTCAGGAAGAAAAATCTACAGTAGTATTAACATGATTAGTTCTTTATTTCACACACACACACACACACAGCAATTGAAATTCAAGCCCACTGATTTCATGGGAATATGGTACTACACAGGTGTGTTGCCTTCTCTATAGATTAGCTTAGCTGAAAGGATAGAAAGAGTTAAGTCTGCAGGAAGGGATGGGGAAAATCTATCAGTTTCGATTTCTCCCACATCTGATTTTGTGGTGTTGTTCTTTTTTTAACTCAAATTCTTTCAGTATGAAGAAAGTTGTAAATTGATGGCATGGAAAAAAAGGTCCCAATCATCCCATCTGAATAAGATATATAACATAGTCCTAGCACAGAAAAGATGTTGGCTGGAATTCACCACTGCAGTTACAAATGCATAACACAGAGTTATATATTCATAACTGATTAATGTGGAATCCTAGTAATTTGAAAGGACCCACAGTCATTCACACTTCATAGATGTTTTCTGGGCCTAAACACTCTAAAGACAGTAGAATATATTCTAGAGGCAGGTAAGGCTCCATCATGCCTAGGCCCATAAGCAGATGAAAGGCCCTCCCTGCATCCAGCTGCAACTGCTCTGGCCGGAGGGAAAGAAGAGGTAGGGCCTTTGGAGACTGCCAGAAAAAGTGCAAATTGAGTCCACTTTAACTGCCCTGACTCAGTGCTAGGGAATCATGGGAACTGTAGCTTATTGTGGCACCAGAGCTCTCTGACAGAGAAGGCTCAATGTCTCAGAAAAAAAAAATACAATTCTCATGATTCACTAGCACTGAGCCAGGGCAGTTAAAGTGGACTCAATTTGCACTATTTCTAGCAGTCTGCAAAGGCCTGTAGTCTTTCATACACCTAATCTCCTCCCACACTGCCATCCCCTTTTTCTTTTGTGTCCTGTCTTAATTATATTGTTAAGCTGTTTTGTTGTTGTTTTACTAGTAAAATTACTGTACTGATAATGCTTAATAATAAGAATAATAGCAGCAGCAGCACCAGATCCCATCTGATCTCAGAAGCTAAGCAGGGAAAGGAGAGCACCCATGAATGCCCAGGTGTTGTAGCCTATATTTCAGAGGCTGGATATAGCCAAAACACATCTGAGTATTTCTTGCCTAATGCTATGAGATCCATGGCTCATCATCAGTTGACAGGTAACCTGAAGGCACATACATGCACACATGAATGGGAGACCTTCAAGAGCCCCAGTAACCCACTAGCCTGCTCAGGTCTTCCAAACACAGGGCCATGGTTTCCATCTGAATTGCTCCACCTATAGTGTTGGGGTCTTCTTTTCCTACTGCTTTTCACTTTAGTAAGTGTTACTGTATTTGTAAGTGGCATCCTATTTTTAGTTTGTCTAGCTGAATATCTGAATTTCAATGGATTCATAATCAATCACAATAAAACAATTTTAAAATGAAAAACTGAAGCAAGTACTCTTTTCTTCTTTCACGTTCTCTTGTTGGGATGGCTCCAGGGCTTTCCTTTCATGGCAGAAATAACAGCACATTGTGTGTTGCCATCATTATTATTGAGTATCTGATTGGGAGCATTTTAGATGACAAGGACAATTTTAGATGACAAGGACAATTTCTTTAACTAAACATATGTGGAATCCAAAAAACAATCATGCATTTTCCACCTAATTTATTAAACTCTGGAAAGAAAGGGGAGAACTACTTTCTCCAGGACATTCTTCCTGTTAGTAAACTTGACATTGGTTTGATTTAAAAACCAGCACCCTCTAGTGGTACAGCCTCAAGTATCAGTATGATGGAGCAACTACTTTCCCCCCACTTCTGTTCTAACATTATAAATAACATTTTCTTTCTGTTATCTCATTGGGTACACACAAGGAAATTTTGAGCAGCCAAACTTTAATCAGGAATATATATTTCAGATTATTATGACTGTGCCAAGAGGATTGATGAAAAAGTGCCCCCTATAGGATGATTTACACAGTAGGGAAAGAAAAGTCTGAGTCTAACCCTGCAAAAGTCTTCCAGCATTGATTCAAAATTATAGTTCAGCTAACATAGGGAAAGAAAAGTCTGATTTTAACCCTGCATATGAAGTGTTAAGGATGACAACATCGTGTTTGGCCATTATATGAACATAGTGACTTAAAAAGTGATGCCTGACTTTTCTTTTTCCTCTTCATCTATACCCATTTTTCCTTTTATATTATCCACACATGATAAATTTTCAGGCAGGAAATCCTCCTTGTTACTCCTCTTGTATAAACTGCACTGGAAGCCTTTTTGCCCAAAGAGTAGATCAAATGTTTTAACCAATTAAATGAAACCTATTTAAAATTATATATTTATTTTAAAATATTTTAGCAATTTTAATATTTTAAATAAATGTACAATTTTAAATAGCTTTCATTTAATTCATTAAAATTAAATTAAATTAAAACAAATTTAAACAAATACAATATACAATTTTAAATAAATGTGAAAAAACCCTCCAATTAATGATGGTGGGATTTATTTTTGAATAAATTTGATTATGTTTAAGAATACAACATAAATTATACTGAAAGCAATGGGACCTTGTGCTTAACAATGAAACTCTATTCCAATGAAAACTGACAGAGATTAACTTTTGCCAGACTCTCCCCTTTATGTGGAGGTAGCATCCAGACTCTACTGAAATAAGTTGTGCCTTCACCAAAATGGGCAAAGACTTTGTTATTCAAGCAGGCCTCCAACTGCTGATTGTGTTACAGTCTGGGGTTTTAAAATTGATGTGCTGGACCTTCTGATATTTTACTTATTTTTATGAATATTGTGGAGTTTAAAATTGTTTTAATTGCTGTTTTAATTGTATAATTAATGTAATTCATATTTCATTATGTATAATTATCAAGTTTTGATTGGAATATTTTAAAATTTATGTTGGAAGCCTCCTTGCATTATTTCCTGGGGCAACATCTAAATCAAATCAATAAATAACAACCCTGTGATTACTAGGAAGATGACCAAAAACATTGCAACAATTAGTTGAGAAATCCACAATGCAATTGATAATCTGATTGTAGAGGACAGGGGTTCAGACAACACAAAGAATACCTGAAAGAAGCAGTGGTGCCAGGGAGAACCCCAACACACACATGCACACTGGTGACACAGCTACATTTACATGATGGAGAGTGAAGCAATTGCCTCAGGCAGAGGTTGTCCACCTGCCCAGCTGTTCCTCTGGTGCCACCAGAGTTCCCCACTGTTAGTGAATGGAGATGTGTAGGCCACATAACCTGTCCTGGGCCCCTTACACAATCTTGTTGCCTCAAGTGTACTGGTGGTAAGCTTCAACTGCCTGGCATCTGAAGTGAAGAGGGGCCACCATCTTATCCTTCTCCTTCTCAGACAGCAAAATGTCTTGGGTTGATCCTGCCCAGTAAACACATCCTTGAGAAGAGGTTCTATATGCACATCAGTGTATGGAATTCAATGAGATATGGCCATGTTACTCTGTAGAATCAGTATGTAGAGAGATCTTGTAGCATCTTTTTAGATAAACTGAAAGAAAGATGCATTTGGTATCTCTGAGGAAGTAGACTTAAGTCTACGAAACTTCATGCTACCAACTTCTCAGTTAGTCTCAAAGGTACTACAAGATTTCTCTACATATCAATGTACAGAGTATAAGATCCATTATGCAAAGGGGATTCTGACTCAGTTACTTGATCATCTATGCAGGATTTCTCTCATGTTTTGGACAATGAGGCAGGCATGGCAACCAGTCATATGGAGGGCAGGGATTGCTAACCTATGCAGCCATGCAACACTCCTCATAATTTCCTAGCATGTATAGGACAGTCATTTGAAGCCCCTAATGTATCATCTGATTTAGTCCATTTATCCTAATCTCTTTGTCCATTTTTATGTAAATGAGAGGAAAAAACAAAAATATTATGAAATAAATTGGTCCACGAATATTAAGATATGAATTTGAAATTTCAGAACTGTGAATTTCACTGTGACCTAAGGTCCTTCCAGAGGACCTCACCAGTGTATTTGTTCCTTACTGAAAAAGAAAGTAATGATCACATCTGGAATTAGATAATGCAATAACCATCTTGCTTGAAGCTAAGCTGGAAGGGTTCACTTGGTGCATATTGTTTCGCAAAGCTTTACTTTGTATTTTCCACACTTTCCACCCAAGGAGACAAAGTCATAAAGGGGAAAAAACAGGTTAAGAGTGAGATTTAGAAGGGGCAAACATTTCTGTCATCAGTGCCCTGAACTACATTAGCTCTATTGTTTGACAGCACAGACCCTGGAGAAAGGCCCCTAGAGGTTAGCCATTTAGCTGTTTTTTCTCTTTTGTTCTGCTTGAAGGTTCAAAGCCTTATGATCTTTTCAAAGTTGTGTCAGCAGAGCAGAGCACTGCCTGTTTTTGAAAGCTCCAGGCACTAATGATGGGATGGAGGGATGGATGAAGTAAATGCTTTTAACAGACACCTCATGATGAGCAATTATTTGGGAGAAAGACCAGGGCTCAGGCATGTCTTCTGATATTGCTCTTTTTGCCCCCTCCTTTCAAAGGGAAGTCCATTATCTTGTACAAGGGACAACACTACACAGTTCAGTGTTGTTTTTTCTAACCCAGATGCACTTATATGGCATTGCAGCAACAGTGCATGCAAAGTTTTACAAAACAAATTTCCCAAATAAAACTCTTATGCATCAATTCTAAAGATACTTGGTTGGAAATACAAGGATGAGGGTGAGCCCTCACTCTTGATTTCTTTGTGGTTCTCTGAACCCTACTGTATTTTCTTGTTCATTTTTTCCATCAGATTACAGGACTTTCTGTTTTAAAAACTTTCTGCACTGAAATCTTTACTCTGTTTGTGTACATATTTCTTCCAATTTATTTATGTATGTTTGTTGTTGCTGTTATGTACCTTCAAACCAATTCCAACCCTATCGTAGGGTTTTTGGAGGTTTGCATTTGCCTTCCTCTTAGGCTGAGAAAATATGACTAGCCCATAGTCACTCAGTAGGTTCCTATGGCTTAAATGTGGATTCAAAGTCCAGTCTCCCAAGAGTCCTAGCCCAAACCTCAGACCGGTAGGAAAGTGGATTTGTGTAGGAATGGAAGGAGAGATCGATGTGTAATATCTATCTCTCCTTCCTTCCACTCT
>CM034703.1:87845342-87855596 GCA_020142125.1 Phrynosoma platyrhinos
AACATGATGGTATAATGTGTATTATATATGGTGTAATAAAAAAAAATGAAAAAAAACTATTTCTTAGTTTTCTTCCCTTTTTTGGGCACCAAATTTGTTACTTTGAATTTGAAATATTTGAATTTATGAGTTGAGTTATTGTCTGTCAAGTATTATATAATTGTATTATATTTGAATTGATTAGTTCAGATGTTCTAATTCTATTTTTCTTAATTTCTTTTACAACTTAATACTGAAATTGCTTTACCCCGTCTGCATCCCCTCCATGGTTACTAGGGACTATGTGAGCAGACAGATACCATAAAAAGTAGTGTCAAGCTAGATGATATGCTGAAATGTATTTAGAAACAGTGTACTTAACATGGTTTGTCTAGTGAATCCCTTTACCCTCAGGTTATTTTGCCAGTCTGATTGCTAAGGGACGCATCTCAGAGTAATAGGACAAACATATTAGACACAGGTAATGAACATTCCCCTTAATGTGTTTTTTTGACCCATAGAAGGTGTTGGAGATTGGAAAGGTTACTGTTTTGGACTTCAACACTCAAGATTATCCCCAGCCCATGTGTTACTTTTTCATACTCTGGAGAGGATAATTTATTTAAGAAATACAACATGTAACACTAGAAGGAGGGATGAAACTGTCTGAGTGGATTCCCAAAGAGGGAGCCCTCTGCACTATAACAATTCTCAAGTCCCAAGTAAAACAAATGTAGGTTGCATAGAAGTATAGATGTATCCTTACACTCTTCCTCAGTCATTTTAATTGATTATATACAGGGACAGTTCCTGACAGACTATGACTTTATTTAAAAATGAGGAATGGCATCCATGGTTAATAGAGACACAGAATGATGAAGTTAACATGTGTGAGACAGAAATCCTGACTAACATAAATAATGTAAATCACAATGAACAGGCCTGATATTACAGTTTGGAAAGTACAAATGCAAACAAGGATTCCAAATATGGATTATTGGAGTCTTTTTTTTTTTTTTTTTTTTTTTTTTGGTGAAAGGACACATACAGTGAAGTTCGTATTGTCTATAATATCCATTCACACAGGACTTGATTTGCATGTTTAACTATCATGAGATTTTGCATTAGGGTCCCAAGTTACACAAAATGCTCTTTGAGCATGATAACAAACTCCTTAAGAAAAGTTTTAAAAACTTTACATTTCTATTAAGGTTCTTTTAAAAATAAAGACTAGTTGGCTGAGGTAAGAAGAAGCTGTATAGAACATAACATCTTTTTTTTTTTTTTTGACAAAGACAAGATATTCTTGCAGGATTATGCATAAATGCTACACAATTGTTCACCCCTACGTACCTTTCATCTAACCCCCAATAAACAGGTAACATTGCAAAACTAGTTGTTTTCTCAGTGTGCAAACAATGTTGTTGTCCTTATTCTTTAGTCATTCAGAATGACAGCTGTACTGCTGTACTTCTAAATCAACTAACGACTCTTGGCATTTTAGACACATGTGTCAGGTCTCTGGTAACAAATATTCTGTGAAAGGTATTGGGCTGAAAACCATATTTAAAAGGGTAAAACTGTAAACAGATATGAGGGGGTATCGTAAAGTTTTTTAAAAAAATTGACAGCAAATTTGTTTTGATTTGTAGTTGTTAACTTGTCTCTATATAGTCATATGTAGTAACCATTCAGATCTACACATTTTTCCCAGTGTTTCTTAACCCTCCAAATACTGTTATTGTGGAAGCCTGCAGATTGCACCTTAAACCACTCTTCCACTTCATGAATGACATCATGTGTGCTGTCAAATTGGTGACTCCACAATGGATTTTTCATTTTTGGGGAAAGAAAAAGTCACTTGGTGATGATGACACTGATAAAATTTCATCAATATACCATAATAAGTTCCAGATGATAATTATTATTTTATGATACCCCTTCATACCTAAGGTGAAATATCTTTACTGAATTGCTGAAGAAAAATGGGTTGTTTTTGTGTGTGGCGGGGGGGGGGGGGGGGGGGGGGGGGGGGATTGTAATGAAATAATGAAAATCACTGTGCAAAACACAACTCAGTCCCCTAAGGATGCAAAACTGCATAAGAAATGGCTCAGGAACAATTTCTTGATGCGATAGCTGTCACTTTTGTTTTCAGACAATTCTAGGTGAGGTGTGGCTGAAACAGGACTTCACATTTTCTTTTTGCTCTAAATATCTGGCCCAGGACTGATCAGAAGAGTTTAAAAGCCAATCAGAAACCTGGGCAAAAAAATAAGAATTTATTCTCAAATGTCTGTATGCATGGCTTTAAAACATTTTGTATTTTTAACTCTGTTTTTAGCTTGATAATTTTTAATTTGCTTTTTAATCTGTTTAAATTATATTTATTATTTGTAACTATTGTAACCTGCTTAGACTGATTATACTTGTATCTGATATATTATGATATAGAGTGGGATATTAACATTTTACTATAGAAATAAATAAGGATTCAAGGGCCTCTGTGGAGAGAGTATTCCATAACTAGGTGTCACAGGAAAGAATATCCACCCCCACAGCCTCCCACAGGTTTTCAAAGGGCCTAAGCAGACTGCCAGAAATAGTGCACATTAAATTGAGGCACTGCCCTGGCTCAGTGCTAGGGAGTCATGGGAATTGTATTTTTTTTCTGAGACATTGAACCTTCTCTGTCAGAGAGCTCTGGTGCCACAATAAATTACAGTTCCCATGATTCCCTAGCACTGAGCCAGGGCAGTGCCTCAATTTAATGTGCACTATTTCTGGCAGTCTGCTTAGGCCCATAGTCATCACCAGCACCTTGGATCTAGACTGGAAATATATTGACAGTCAGTAAAATTTCTTTAAGACAGCCTTGGGCCATAGGGCTCCAGGCACAGTAGTTATACAGTTTCCCTGTGATACTATGGCCAAAAGTCTAGCCACTGTATTTTGCTCTAGCTGCAGCTTCTGAATTGTCTTCAAAGCCAGTCAAATGCAGCATGTGTTGCAATACTCTAATTACTGTCACATAGGGCCTCGGCAGACGGCTTAAAAAGCCGTCCTGGAGGCAGGGAAGAGGAGGGGCAGCCGCATGCTCAGCGCCCCTTCCTCCTCCCGAGGTTGCCCTCGGAGCCGCAGGCCCTCCGCACGGCCGGTGCCCCCCCAATGATACCTTCACAACAAGCTTTTGCGGCGCACTTTCACTGACTTGTGAAAGGAGCACTATTTTAGCGCTCCTTTCAGGGACGGGGAAGGTGCACCGCAGGATCGAGGCATGGGGATGCCTTAGTCCCACAGCGCACCTTCCCAGGGCGGCCCCGTGCTGCCAGTCTGCTTCCCCCCATAGACTACTGTGGCTATATTTTCCCATCCAAGTAACTGACAATCCAGTTCAACCTGGTGCTAAGCATGCCAAGCAACTGAATCCACTGCAATGGGTCTGCTTTTTCCTACCTGTCTCTTTTGCCCCAAACTCTCCAATAACTGTGGACTACTCTGAAACCATGTTCCTGCTCTTTTAGGGATAGTATAGCCTGATCCAGGACAGGTAATGTATCGAATTCATTGGCCCAACAACTACCAATCCACACAGCTGTGATTTAAGTATGCCTCATTGGCCTTTAACCAGCCCACTGTAGCATCCTAGCACTGGTCTAACACCTGGACAGCCACAGCCAATTCTGATAACAAGGAGAAGTGGAGCTGAGTGTCATTAGCATACTGATGGGACCTAGTCCCTAGATTCCTAATGACCTTTCCCAGCACCATCATGTAGATATTGAACAGCATGGGAAATAGAATGGAACCCTGCAATACTCTACAGATTACAGGCCATGAGCATGGCTTAATGCTATGCCATGCGTTTGGGCCATGTGCATTTGGGCAACCTTGGGAGTGGGCAGTACAGGCATTGGGGGGGTTGACCTGCTTCCAAAAAATGCAGGTTCCAGCTGCTTTCTCCTACCTGTCTCTTCTGCCCCAAACTCTCCAATAACTGTGGCCTCAATTCACAAAATTACAGATTACAACCCTAAAACATCTGAGTAGCACCATAGAAAACATATTCTCCTGCCTTTCTCATGTTTCACATAGGACACATTTCTACAAACTGAAATGTGTTAAAAGCTAATTTTCTTGCCATTGCTTTCTCCAAAGAACTTTGCAAGTTGAAAATAATGAAGGTGCAAAACTTGTTGTTAGATGTCCCCCCCCCCCCATGATACCCTCATAGCAATGTGATTCTCCATTTTAAGAGTATCCTCACCTCCAGCTTTCTGGAACTGCAATAAATGTTCTTTGAAATCAAGAGTGTCCTATAGGGATGAAAAGAATATTCACTGTTATTTATTGCCTGAACAAAAAATGGGTTTCCTAAAGGATCCTCCAGATAGGAAAAAGTCTCAGAAAATGTCTGGTTTTATTCTTGTACCAACCAATTTTATTTTGGAGATCCATATGATTTTTTCTTCATCTCAAAAATATTTCCTGGGAGCTCCTGGCAATAACAAACATACAAACAAAAATCTTACTCCCGAGATTGGTTTAAATTAACTCAGTACTTTCCAAAATAAAATGTATAGGTTAATTGCCTTGCGGATTTCTACTGTATTGAACCCACCATTCTCCCAAAAATGGGATTCAGTATTAGCTGAGATGGATGTGACATGTGATCAGTGGGAGGGGGAAGAGAAAAGACACAAAGTGGAGGGTGAAGACCCAGTATATTTCAGGACAGGACCAGATGAAAGCCAGTGAATATGCAGGTACAATCAAGACAAAGAGATGAAGAGCCTTATTGCATGAGAAAAGAAAGCTGAAACAGAGCGGGAGAGTAGTGGTTTTCTCTGTGCCTCTCTGCCTGCTGTCATAGTACTTTTGTTCCCTTCCCGAAAGAGATGGTTGTAAAAACATGTCTTTTGTAATACTGGAAAAATTCATTTGACAAAAGGCATGCTTTTATGACCATCTCCCTCAAAAAGAGTACAGAAGTGCTATGATGGCATGCAGAGAAACATGAAGAAAGCCACTATTCTCCCACTATGCTTTGGCTTCTTTTTCTCATGCAAAAATGTTCTAATAGAGAAAAGGTGTGTGAGAGAAAAAAGTGGAATTCAGAATTAAAAAAGCAAGGAATCAAGTCTATACAGAGCTGGAGAAGATATTTGTTACATACTTTTTGCCAACAATGATGTAACCTACATGTGCCTGAGAGTAGAAAAGGAAATTGTCTTGCAGCTTCAACCATTTAGGGTACAATTCAAAGACATAGCCATCTTACATCAGTATGCAAAGGGATCTTGTAGCACTTTTGAGACTAACTCAAAGAAAGAAGTTGGTAACATGAGCTTTAGAAGACTTGAGCCTATTTGCTGAGGAGTCTGAAGGCCTTTACAGACTGCCAGAAATAATGCAGCTTGAGTCCACTTTAACTGCCCTGGCTCAGTACTAGGGAATCATGGGAACTGTAGTTTTTTGTGGCACCAGAGCTCTCTGACAGAGAAGGCTCAATATCTTGAAAAAAAGTACAGTTCCCATGGTTCCCTAGCACTGAGACAGGGCAGTCAAAGTGGATTCAAGCTGCATTATTTCTGGCAGTCTGTAAAGGCTCTGAATCTAGGAAAGCTTATGCCACCAACTTCTTTCTTTCAGTTAGTCTCAAAGAGGCTACAAGATCCCTCTGCATACTCATTTAGGGTACAGTGAAAAGGATGGGGAGAGAACTAGGAAAGATAATAGATAGGCAAAGCAACACAGCAGCAATCCTGCAGTACCATGTTCAGTGTCTCCTGTTTCCTTGCATAGACCATTCCATCACATTAGTTCATAATGCTGGCATCAGTTTGAGAAACTTTTAGAGGGGGGAGATGGTCAAGTGGAGCCCCTGGAAAGTACACAGCAGCCAATTAGAACCAGTCTTTTGCAACAGGAACCAGCAGTACACGTGTGTGTTTGGGAGGGGCTATTTTTTAATACAACACTCTGACTCTGAGATTCTTCCCCTAACATCAAGGACCAGAGGAGAATGGCCAGGCCCTAAGATCTGGGAACCTTAGCTACAATGACAGTTCCCTTGTGTTGGTAGAAAAGTATGACAGGAAAATTTGAGATGATTGTTTACCAATTTTGTTTTGCTTCTGAACGTATACTGAATCAGAAAGAAGCAACTCTAATTCATTATATCATTCCTAATAGCAGAACTTGGAAAAGTTACTTTTTCAAACAACTCAATTTTCTCAACTAGTACGGCCTGCTAAAATGGCCTACTGGCTGAGGGCTTCTAGGAGTCATCCAAACAATATTTCTGAGTTCTGACTAGTGATGACAAAAGTAAGAGAAGTTGAATAGCTCTCTGAAAAGTTCCAGCCTGCCCCCGCCCCATCCCCTCCTTTCTGATAATATAGAACCATGCTAAATGTTTGGCATTAACTCCTCGTTATCATGACACATCACCAGCAATGGTCTTCTCATAAATCATTTTTATCCTTTAATAAAGTTATTAAGCACAAGCTCAGGTCCATTAATTCACACCCACTGGATATTGCTTCAGAGTGACACAGCACTTATACAAAGTATAGGAAGTGCTATCCTGTCAATCAACCTTTAATTGAAGTACTGAAATATTAGAAAGAGTAAAGTTAAAGGCATTAAATGACATTGACTTCAGAACTGCACTAGAACTGGAAACTAATTTAAAATAACTATTTGTCATATTTATTTCATAATTTTTATGTTCTCTATCACCCCTGAAAAAATATAGTGATCAGCATCAATAACAAACTTATTTGCTAATGTTAGCATCACCAACATAAGTTCCCATTTAATATCCTGTGAACTGAGATAAATATTCTTTTTTAAATGTACCTAGTCTGAGTACTTTTGACAGTAAGAAATAATTTCCTGCATGGTTTATATTCTCTACTGCTCTAAACCATTCATTTTATTTTCCATTATCCATATTGCATCATGAAAACTAACAAACGTCAGTTCTTTTGATTTGTTATTGGACAAGGTCTGGCTGTGGGGAATTGGTAACATTAAATCACATCATGAAAATTTCATTATTTAATGTCCTGAGAGTTTCTCATGAATTGTCTTGTGGTTCATGGTCAGCTAGAGTGATTTAGAGGCAATGATTTCCCACATGAATATCATTTATATCAGGGGTAGGCAACCTTTCCCCTTTAAGGGCCGAGGGACTTCAGCTCCCAGAATCCTCAGCCATGTTGGCCAATAGTCCCATGTTGGCCAATAGCTCCTGGGATTCTGGGAGCTGAAGTCCCTCGGCCCTTAAAGGGGAAAGGTTGCCTACCCCTGATTTATATGGAGGAAAATTTGATATACCAATTGTCATGTGTGTTGACTACACCTTTTCTGTTTTGCCATGTTTACTTCTTGTGGGAAGGTACTACCACCAACCTCATTAATACATATGATGAAACAAAAGAAGTAGAACATAGTGATGGAAGTGACAATACTCTGGAGACAGAAAATAATACAACAGAATGTTGGTTCTTTGATCATGCATTGTTATTTGGGAATATGTAGGCATTGGTTGGAACCAGGTAGCCTGGAACAAAGAGTTCCATCCTCCAAAAGAGAGAAATAAACTTCCATTACCATCCCCTACAGATCATCCATCATTTGCCACCTGAGGCAACAGTCTCTGACTGCTTTGGAGGATAGGACTATCTCTATCCAGAACCCTCAGAAATGAATGAATTGTGAGGCCATAGTGGTACAACATAAAGCATGCACATGTTTGCACAGTGCTGGCCCTTTTGTATTGTTAATCCTTTCTTTCTTAACAGAACTTTAATAATGATTTAGGTCATCTTTGGAAGTCTCTTTGTTCACTAAACACAGAAGACGTCTGGAACTGAACTAGTACAATACAAGGGGGGATGTGAATATATATAGGCACAAACCTACAAGGTATTCACAGATAAAAATAGATATCTGTAATGCTAATAAGGCTTAAAACTACTTCAACATAACCATTTCACATAAAAAATGTTTGGATGCAAAAAGAATGATTCAGTCTTTTTTTAAAAAAATGTTATAAAATTCTATAAAAATTACACAGATGAACACATAGGCTAAAATCCTATGCCAGTGTATCCAAGAATAAACTCTATTGCAGCTTATTCCCAAATAGATATGGATAGGATTGCACTGTTAGTAAAATGTACTACTGGACTTATTTATTTATTTATTCATTATGTAGTATTTAGTATTGATTTGGATTGAGAGCCATTGTGATGTAGTTGTTGGATTATGACACTGGAGAGCAGGGTTCGAGGATGGCAATGGCAAACCCTCTCTGAAGAAACTTGCCAAGAAAATCCCATGGTAAGCTTGCCTTAAAAGGTAAAGATAATGGTATTCCCCATTGACAAGGTTGTCCAATTGTGTCCGACCATAGGGGGCAGTACTCATCTCTGTTACTAAGCCAAAGAGCCAGCATTGTCAGAGACTACTGTTTACTTTCCCACCAAAGTAGTACCTGTTTATCTACTTGCATCTGAATGTTTTCAAACGACTAGGTCGGAAGAAGCTGGGACTTGGACCCTGAACTGCCAACCTGTCAATCTTGCAATCAACAGAGTCAGTGTCTTAACCACTTAAGCCACTACGTCCCCTATAAGCTTGCCTGAGGGTCACCATAAATTGGAAATGACTTGAAGGCACAACACACATATATCATATTGCTTTGGGGAGATGAAAAATAAAACAATGTAACAAGATTTTTTCCAACCTCAAAAGGTTGGTTTTCTCAGCCATTTATTTCCCTGTGTAATTATCAGCTTTTTATATATATATGATGTTTTTCCACAAGGGAATTTATATTACTTTGCATCCATTTCTGGAATAATTCCATTAGCTTTGGCAGCTAATTTAAAATATGTTCAACAGCAGCAGCAACAATAACAACAACAACTTCTTGGTTTCATTCCTCTCAAGGACACTAGTTGACTTAGTAAATTTCTTTCAGAAACGATTTTACAGCTGGCAGCCCTGCACCTGCAGTACAAATCAACAAATGGCCTGAAAGTTCCAACAATGTCAGAGGTGAGAGGGCAGAGCGTGCTGTATTAACTGGCTCAAGTCACATTCCATTACCTGTTCATGCTGGATTCACGTCTTCCTCATTCTACAATGTCCTTTGATATAACTTTAAACAACTAAAATAGCTTGGGGCATATTGCAGGACTTCATAGGTTGCTTCTTTTTTTCTTTTTAGGTATCAGAATCCAGTCTAGAAGAGGACCCTGAAATTTCCTGTATGGTAATCTGGATTAGTGTTGGGTACTCCACACTGGAGATATTCTTTTTTTATATATATATAAAGTTTTTTTATTATATAAAACAACATAATACAAACACATTATAACACATTTAACACCAACAAAACAACATAACATTAACTTAAACATACTTATAACAATACACATCTAACTAATCACATAAAATGACTTCCCTCCTTTACTTGAAATATTAAACTGTCTTATAACTTAGACTTTCGGATATTCCCTTTTTTCACCTCTTAAAAGTTCACAGTCAAATTAGTTGTTATATGAGCTATAACAGTAAAACTACCCCTTTTTACTTACAAAATTTATCTTGATATAGCAATTATTGTGGATCTTTATAATGAACCGGAGCTAAGCATGTACACGCTGCAATTTATTATATTTAGTGACCACCGTTGATAGGTTAATCATCAATCTTTAAGGGCAATCACCCCAATTCCTCCCCATATTGTAGATAAATAATTTGTAATCGGCTCCCAATCTTTCTCATATTTATTTCTAGATTGTCCTTTCAAAAAACATGTTAGTTTATCTACTTCCATTATGTCATATAACTTGTGTTGCCATTCTCTCAGTGTAGGTTGATCTTTGCTTTTCCATTTTTTTGTTAATAAATTTCTTGCCGCATAAAACATATAAAACATTATCTTTCCGTATCTTCGTTCCAGATTGTCGTCTATTATTCCCAATAAAAAGGTTGTTGGATGCTTACTTATAGTGGTGTTTAAGATTTTCTCCATTTCTACATGTATTGTAGACCAAAAAATTTGCGCCCTTTCACTTTCCCACCACATATGCAAATATGTACCGGGAGCTTTATTACATATCCAGCAGAGTCCATCTTTTTTCTTATAAATCTTAGATATTTTCTCGGGTGTTAAATACCATCTGTATTGGAATTTTAGATAATTCTCTTGATAGGATATAAATAAAATTGCATGGGGGGTGGCTGGCTGGTGAA
>CM034703.1:87862754-87874205 GCA_020142125.1 Phrynosoma platyrhinos
AACAGATAAGAGCAGAGTCCATGAGTAGACACACTTAACTCACTCCTCCCCAGGACTTTTCTCTTCAGCTCTCTAGGAACACAAAGCAGCTCACCAATTGCAGAACTATATCTCCCACAGCTTCTCAAGCATTGTCCATGTGGACACTGGGCCCATAACCCTTGTTGGGGGTGTAGAAAGACGTGCTTGTCCTCCACAACCACGTGCAGAGTTGTTCCACGTTGACAGGACACCAGGAGAAGGATTCCAGAGAGTTGTCTGTAAAAGGACTTCTGGCAGAGAAGGTAAAATTCCTTCACAGCAGCACACGCCCTTGAGCTCTGGCTTTCTTCCAAATAAAGACAGCAGAAAGGCCAGCCTTCACTCAACACAAGGGCTTTAATCTTTAGTTGCACTATGTACAATATATACATACAGAGTATTGGACAGCCGTCTCAAATACTCACAACTATGCAACACTCCAACAAACTGCTTCACCAACCATCATACACAACAAACCCATATTGGAGATAATTCCTATCTTCCTTTTATAGATGGCTACCAATGCTTCTTGCATCAGGCATCCCAGGTGTGCATACTCTCAAGTGCTGACTCACACACACCTGCCACTGGAGCGTAACTACTTTCATTACTAAGCTTACAGCTCCATCTTGTGGTCACACATACATGTCATTTCCTGACAGATATTGCACTAGATCCTGGGCTAAAGTCAAATGATGGGGAGGATTCCCAAGTGCATCCTTGATTTCCTTTCACCAGGCCTATGCATAGGGATCACACTGCTGTTGCTCCCATAGGTCCTGCAAGAGATCTATGGAAACCTGGGTTGCTGCAAAGCATTCCAGGGGAAGGACTGCAGCCAGTTGAGAGTCATCCTGGTCTTGTTCATATTCTGGCTTCCTTGAGAGTGCATCGACCCATTTATTATGACTGGTGGAAACATAGGAGGGAAGCAGACCAGGGCGTGCAGGATGTCCTGGGACGGTGCGTCGCGGGACCGCGGCATCCACAACGTGGCGCACCAGCAGCATCCCTGAAAGGAGCGCTAAATTGGCGCTCCTTTCAGAAGTCACGAGTAGGGTAGGACACACTTTCCCTGACTTTTCCGCTGCAGCGTGTGCGGACACTGTGGTGGGAGGTTGCCGTGCGGAGGGCCGGCAGCTCCGAGGGCAACCTTGGGAGGAGGAAGGGGCGCTGCTCGTGCAGCTGCCCCTCCTCTTCCCTGCCTCGGAGACGACCCTATTAGTCGTCTGCCGAGGCCCATAGACAATCTTAAAGTTGAAACAAGAGAAGAACTGTGACTACCAGACCTGTCTTTGGCTTAGCTCTTTTGCAGTCTGGAGATTTTCCAGGTCCTGATGGTCAGTCTGGATGTCAGGCCACCTCCAGCAGATGGTGCCAGACCTTGAAGGCTACTTTCCTTGTTCCAGATGCTATAATTCCTCTGAGATGGCTTGAGCTTCTGGGAGTAATAACCACAGAGAAAGTATGTAGAAGTTTGTTGGTCAGCCTGCAACAGCACTGCTCCTATGGCCACATTTGAACTATCAGTTTCCAGCACAAAAGGCTATTTTTGTGGGTTTTTTGGGCTGTGTGGCCATGTTCTAGAAGAGTTTCTTTCTGACATTTCGCCAGAAAGAAACTCTTCTAGAACATGGCTACACAGCTCAAAAACCCCACAAAAAACTATGGATGCCGGCCACGAAAGCCTACGACTTCACAAAAGGGTGTGTTGGATTGGGATGCCAGAGGATGGGTTGTGAGGCAAATGAAGCCTTAAGGGTGTCCAAGGCTTCTTGGGTCTTTCCATCTCAAACAAAGGCTACCTTCTTCTGTAGAAGGTTGGTCAGGGGAGCTATCACTTGAGAAAACCAGGGGAATAAAGGTCTGGTAATAGTTAGCAAATCCAAGTAGGTGTTGTACATCCTTGGGTTTGTGTGGAGGCTGCCAGGACAAGATTGTCTCCACCTTGCCAAGGTCCATGATTATGCCTGTGGCTAAGATGCAATGTCCCAGGTAATCTATTGTGGACTTGTCAAACTTGCACTTGCTGAGCTTAGCAAAGAAGCGATGCATGGAGAGTCTCTGAAGCACCATTTGTACATGCTGGTCATGCTCAGCAGGGGAAGATGAGTAAACCAAGATGTCATCCAGGTAAATGATAATGAAGGAGGTCACAGAACAGATTGTTCATAAAATGCTGGAAGACAGCAGGATCATTGGTCAAACTGAAGGGCGTGACCAGGTACTTGAAATGCCCATAGCAGGTGAAGAACACTGTCTTCTTATCACCCTCTTCTCAGATGCGCACCAGGTTGTAGGCTCCTCACAAGTCCAATTTAATGAAGACTGTAGCTCCAGAATCTCAGCAATGAGTGGTAGAGGGTACCGGTTATGAATGGTCACCTGATTGAGCTTGCAGTAGTCTGTGCAGAGCCTCAACTGCTCAGATTCTTTTTTACAAAGAGAACTGGGGCAGCAGCAAGTGAAGAGGAGGGCTGAAGCTGCAATTCCCCAGGATGAGCTGGCTGAAGCAGTTCAGCAGGAAGGGCTGGCTGCTCTTCAACAGGGATAGCTTCAGGAAGGGATCCCTGTCTGTAAGACTTGCCTGGATCTCTTCCTTAGCCTCCTCATTGGACTCTTCCTCCAGGTCCCAGGCCTGCAGCTCTTGGCCCATGACACCCATTCTGCTGCAGTCTGAGGTAGTTTTAAACTAAACTAATCATCTCATGCAAGTAAGCGTCCAAAGCATAGATCCCTTTGAACCATGGACAACTTCTGGTCCTCCAGGTTTTGGACTAAACTCCCTATTATCCCTCACCATTGGCTAGCAAAGTAATTGGAGGAGTTGTCCCATACATGTTTTGGGGGAGTTGTAGTCCAACATCTGGAGAACTACAGCTTGTCCATCCCAATTGGAAGAATTTAATGAGGGAAACTGCATGCTTTCCTGAATTTTCCATGAATAAACAGACAGATTCAACTTATTGTCATTTCTTTTATAGGAATACCTATGTTCACACTGAAACCATTTGCAATTCAGAAGAAGGTATAATCAATATTCTAAATAGGCAAGACATAGCCTGTGAACTACATGCAACACCTTCCAAAGTCTCTGTTGCTGGTACCACCATGTCCACACATTATTGCCCTAAGGACACCGTTATAGATTTATTAAAGTTCCTTCTGCATTATTTCATGACACATCTCTCCATTATGCCCCTTAGCAAACTGAAGTTGTCTAAATAGTAGGGCATTCTAGACTAGATCATGGTAATGGTGCTCAAAATGTTTGGTGTTCTGCAACATCTGGAAATGGGGAGAAAATTTCCTTGGAAGGCACACCCTTCAACTGTCCCAATTTGGCAGAGACAGTCCCAAATAATCCTCTGTCATCCCACTTCTTCAACTGCTTTTAAAATGTCCCAGTTTCTTTCGCTTCTTCCCACTTTCCCTCTGTATCCTCAGCTTATTTCCATTTGTGTGAGCTGAGTTCAAAGTGGTCAAGTGGGGATGTGAAACCTGGTTTCCCAGTGTCCTAGTCCAACATTCAAACCACTGCACCAGGCTGGTGGGAGACTACAATCCATCGAATAACTTGGTTTTGTCTTTATTACAACAATTTGCAAGAAACAAAATTATCTGGATTCCCACTCTATGAATGAAGCTATTTTTTCAGCCACACCAGTTATGTTGTAGTGCAGGGGTAGGCAACCTAAGGCCCAGGGGCTGGATGCGGCCCCCCGAGGCCTTTGGACTGGCCCCAGGTTGTTCCTGCCACTGCAGCCGCCACCCGCCATGATGATATTGATTATTGTTGTTATTGTTCATGGGGGTTTTTGGCAAAATCTCCACAGGGGTTTTGCCATGGCTTTTCTGGGGCTGAGAGAGTGTGCATGCACATTTTAAAAAAAAATTTAATTTTTAAAACAATTTATTTATTTATTTATTTATTTTTGGTGCTTCTGCCCCCCCCCCCCAATTGTCTGAGGGACAGCAACCCGGCCCCCGGCTCAAAAAGGTTGCCTACCCCTGGTGTAGTGGTTTGAGCATGACTCTGGAGACCAGTGTTCAAATCCCTGCTGGCTCAGCCATGGAAATCCACTGAATGACCTTGGGCAAGTCCCACTGTCTCAGCCTCAGAGGAAGGCAAAGGCAAATCCCTCTAACAAATTGCCAAGAAAACCCAATGATAAGTTTGCCTTATGGTCAACGTAAGTTGTAAATGATTTGAAGGTACACAACAACAACTGCTACTACTACTACAAACCCATTCTGGATGTTTGCTGCTATAAACTAGCATGCATCCACTGGTAATAATCTGATTTCCTTACATCTTTTAGAATATGTCTTAATTACCTAAAACACTGGGCATAATATTTGGTTTCCAGTAGTCATGCATGGAGAGGCAAAGACACTGTTGTTCATGTAATTTCAGCAAGACAAATATAATGTTATTTTTTCCTTGTTTAATCTAACACAGGTATAACCAGACAGAAGCTGATTCTCTACTTGACTTCAGTTGTAGTCTCCCAATGTAATTAAAAATTATTTTCATGTTTATAGTTTTTAATTTTGCTAAGAAGGCAAATTTAGTAATCAAATGGACATTTATTCCCATGACAGACTATTTTCATTCCCTAAAAGTGCACTCCATTATATATTCGGCAATGGACTGCTATAAAATAGCATTATTCCTGAACTGGTGACTAGCCTCTATTCAATTTATCTACAGTTTTCTCATTAATTATTATTATAGACATGAAAACATACATGCAAATATAGGGTCTGTTCACTTCCATCTAGCAGCCATTTTATATCATTGTTTATAATGATTATTCAGATTATTATGTGGTGTTTTTTCCCCCCCTGCCACAGTTGGAGCATAAATCAAATTGCTTTTCCACAGTGACATTCAGTTAAACACTGATTTAGTCCCTCATAAATATAGTAACTACATTATGAAAGATAGAGAAAATGCACATTATTATTGCATTAAGTACTAAACTGTATTGATAGAACATTTTTCTGCTAAAATCTTCAAACTACTGTGCTTGAAAACAAAAGAACAAGTCATGGAAACACTGAATCATAAAACATTTTCCCAAGTCAATTCTCCATTACACATTATATGAAACTACGTATAAGTCCAAGGCCTTTAGTTGCTGCAGAAAAGAGTAGACAGAGCTCGGAAATGAGACCGGCTAAAAAAATGGAAGCATAGCAAGATGCTTCTATCAATATTGCATGATCACTGGATGACACTGCATGGCGTTGCAATTATCTCGCTATTATGCTATCACTGCCTTTTATTCACAGGATTTTCTCACGAATAAAAAGTGGTGGTAGCATGCCTCTTTATTCACAGGATAATCATGACATCGCATAACGTTGTGTGATAATCATCCCATGATCATGCGATATTGATGGGAGCATCCTTCTATGTTCCCGTCTTTTTTGCTGGTGTGACAAAGTCCCTAGATTCCCATAGTCAGCATGATGAGTGGGCAGTCAAAACAAAAACATGTTTTGACAATAAAGAGAGGTAGTGAGATGATTTTCCTTCAGCAGGGAGTTTTACCACATCAGCACAACCAACAAAACAGCTGTGCCTTCTGTCCTTATTGATCTAAGCTTCAGAAGGAATGAGAACTGAAAGATGCAATAATGATTGTAGTCAGTTGCCAGTCTTCCCCTAGGCTTTATGGGAAGCATTATCTCTTCATTTTTGTTTTCAGAATAGCATAGCTTTTATTGAACATCATTTTTAATATTTATTCTTCATTATTCATTCATTTGAAATATTTCCATTCCATTCTCCAGCTGATTAGGCTCCCACAGTGATTTATATAAGATTAATAAGAACAGAAATATGAGTATGTTTACTTTTTTTCTTCCTTTCCTGCTTATAGGTCTGTAGGTTGTAATTAAGGATTCAGTCACACACATACTCCCCACACACATTCAGACTGGAAACCAAATTGGGTAATTTGGAACTGAGCCTAATTAGATCCAAATTGCCAGTCTTTCTAGATTGATTTCCACTATAAAACTGAATCTCACCCACCATATATCTGCATAAAATTTGGCAATATGGTCAGTATGACTAGATGTCATAACTACAAATGAGGACAAGACACTGCAAAATGAAGGACATTCAAGAAAAATGTAGGGCACTACAAAATAAAAGCTAAAAATTGTTGGGATTCCCTGACCGGGAATGATCTCAGACAGACTACTTGTGCACCTGCCTGAGGGGGAAAACACCCAAGGGGGTGAAATCTCCCTCCTCCTTTTATTGACATCCCGTCCACAAGAATCTTAGATGTTTGTTCATCATTCATTAACCATCAGAAGGCGCACTTTTCTGTTTCAGGCTCCAAAGGTCAAGAGACAAGTAAACAGGACACAAGAAACCAGCCAAGCCAATCATTAAGTGTAGCCAGACAGGTCATTAACTAGAATGTGTATCTGTGTGTTTAACCACTGGCTGTGTGTACATGTAATTAACATCCAGGTCTAATTGCTAAACTGCGTACGTGCAAAAAGGCTCACTGTGTATGAGGGAGGAAAATGGGGTCTCTCCATGGCTTGCCAATGAAGAATTTTCCCCACAAAAAATACTAATATAAATTTAAATTCATCTCATATGGTTCATTTATAGCTATATTATACTCTTATTATACTTGTATTACTGTATTTTATTATGTACTCAGCTGTATCTTTCGTTAAAATGTCTTGTTGGGTTGCAATATACTCATAGAACTCTGAGCAACACAAATGCTTAAAACTGTACTTTACTAGCAACAAATACTTGACTGAATCTATATTTAAATTATTCCTTTCATTTGTCTGTTGTGCTGAAATTAAGGGAAAAGCCCTTTCAACATTTGCATTGTATCCTCAAGCAGTCCTAACATGTTCATTTTGTAAATGGGTCCTGAGCTCTGGGAGCAAGCCTTGTCCACTGCTGCTCCTGTGAAAAAAGAAGTTTAGAAGAATCCATTCTATTGTGCAGCAAGGACAGGCTGCCAAGTAGACAAATTTCTCAAAGAGGAACAGCAAATGTGGTGTTATTCAATGTGCTTTTTAGTCATGCTCCTAATGAAGAACATTTTGGAATTCCTTGTGAACAGAAGGTTGAAATGTGGGACATGTCCTGGAAAATGAGGACATATGGTCACCCTGGATATAGTAGACTCTAAAACCTCTAGAGTATTTTTGCATTTGGCACTTGTAAAACTTACTGGCTTTCAAAGAAGCAAAATTTAAAGGCTGTTGACTGTTCATTCTTGGCAATTCATGCTGCCATTGGTATTGCATTGGCAGTACCCTGCTACTTTGGAGCCTAAAGCATCAGTCAGTTACATCAGTTAAAATTTAATGGAGATCAGAGAGGAACAGGAGACAACAAGAGGATATTCTTATTTGATTTTACTGGTAAGATTCAATGGACCAGGATAAAGGACTAGGATGGTGGTGAGAAGATGCTTTACAAGCAGTCCATCTGGTAAGGTTCCCCTGTTGCATCTGATTCCTATTGAGACATTTAGTGATCTGTGGTAACACTGGTGGGAATGTCTCTCACAAAGTTCCTATCCCCCTCCAAGAAATTTTTTTTTCTCCAGTTCTGGTGGTTACCATATTACTAAATTTCACGTGGTTTGCAACAGTGGAGATCTACCATGGTAGGGGAAATGGCCACAAGAGCATTTGAAGCTGCCCACCCTTCCTTTAAAAAAAGAAACATAATAATAATAATAATAATAATAATAATAATAATAATAATAATAATAAACATTATTTTTATCCCGCCCCTCTGTGTAACACAATTGGGGCGGTTTACAACATTAAAATATACATTTCAAATCCCACAATCCCACCCCCTTAAAATGTTATTAAACAATGATAATTTAAAACACACTTAAAATGCGAATACAAATAAACAAATAAACAGTAACTGTAGCAGAATCAGGGGAGCAAATTGGGCTGTCTTTTGATGGCCGGGATATCTATTCAGGAAAGACCTACCAGAAGAGATCCGTCTTAACAGCTTTTTTTAAAGCTTATACAAACTTATAGAAAATAAAACTACCAACAGCTATTAATTGTGATAACTATATGCAACTTACTAATTCAAGAGCAGTGTGTTGTGGAGTACCAGCTGCAGGAGATAAAATAAAATATTGTGATACTATATAGTCCTCATGTCTTGCTTGTGGCCTTCCTGGAAGTATTGGCAGGCCACATTGGAAAGGGGATGGTGGGTTGCAGAGCTAAAGCACATAATCTGTCCTCTGCTATTGTCCCAGCTTGGATATCCACACTGTCCCAGCTTGGATTTCCACACATGAAGCATTTTTTTGAGAGATGGAGGAGCCACAAATGGATAAAATATAGAGATCTCATCAAAAAAGATGCACAAGGAAATTTTATAATAAAAAATCAAGAGGTTCTGAACGCTGATCAAGACTGGAAGATAGATTGATTTAACTATTTCCAAATTGAGAAAAAAAATAAGGAAGATGTAAGGAAGGAAGGTATCGAGTTGGAAGCAAATCAAATAGATAAAATAATATGGAGAGAAGAGAAAGGAAAAATATCTAAACTTTACGCCCTGTTGCTGGAAAGAGAAAACTAACAAGATCTAGTTAAAAACTTAATGATAAAATGGGCGAGAGATATAGGGCTCAACATAACTTTAGAAAGTTGGGAATCCTCATGGGGAAAAACTCAAAAATTTACTTCATCACAAAACCTGAGAGAAAACTACGTAAAGATTGCAAATAGATGGTATTTGATGCCAGCTAAAATAAAGAAAATTCAAAGATCTAGCAAAGATAGGTGCTGGAAATGCCATAAAGAAGCTGGGACATTATATCATATGTAGTGGTCTTGTCCGCTAATCAGAAAATTCTGGATTAAAATCCACATGACAATACAAGAGATGCTACATATACAATTTCCCTTGGTGCCAGAATTGTACTTACTTAATATAACAGCAATACTACAAAAGAAAGATGAAAGCAAGTTCTGGAGAATTATGTTATACCTAGTGACAGCAGCCAGGTTAGTGATAGCAAAAAATTGGAAACAAGAAGAAGTCCCTGTATTGGCAGAATGGAAAATAAAGATCAGCGATATGAGAGAGCTTGATATTCTAACATTTTTAATCAAAAATAAACAAATAAAGTAAGAAAAGAATGGGAACGAATAGAGAGCCTTTGGAAAAATTAAGGGAAAATATCAAACAAAATAAAAGCAGATTATAATTTAAATGGAAATGCAGTGGACAAACAAGGAATGACTTCAGGATTAAGGAAAATGGATCCAAAGTAAATGAAATTAAAGAGATTACACAAGAGAGTTCAAAAATATAATTTTTATACAAAAAGCATGAGCTTACAATTAGTGAAAAGTAAGCAATTTAGCACAAAGCAATGTTTATATAAATAGAAAATTAGACAAATGGAAATATTTTCAGATCAAGAGTGGCACAAAAATCTGAATTTTAAGTTCTCTGAACCATTAAGCATTGTATGGAAGTCTTAATGGTTGTAAGCTCTGAGTTATGTCAGTATAACTAATGGGGAAACATAAGAGTATTTAAATACAGAAGAGAATTTGTAGAATATTTGTGAAATACATTGTTGGATTATATTACGTTGTTCTTCATTATGTTAAGAATTGTATAGTTTTTGAACAAATAACAAACGGCTGAATTTACAATTTACTTTTCTTTTTATTATGTAAAACTTTTTAAAAATAAACATTAAAAAAAGATATCATAGAATCATAGAGTTGGAAGAGACCACAAGGGCCATCCAGTTCAACCCCCTGCCTTGCAGGAACTCCCAATCAAAGCATCCCTGACAGATAGCCATCCAGCCTCTGCTTAAAGACCTCCAAGGAAGGAGACTTCACCACACTCCAAGAGATTGTGTTCCACTGTCGAACAGCCCTTACTGTCAGGACGTTCCTCCTAGTGTTGAGATGGAATCTCTTTTCCTGGAGCTTGCACCCATTGTTCTGGGTCCTAGTTTCTAGAGCAGCAGAAAACAAGCTTGTTCGCTCCTTAATATGACATCTCTTCAAATATTTAAACATGGCCATCATATCACCTCTTAACCTTCTCTTCTCCAGGTTAAACATCCCCAGCTCCCTAAGTCATTCCTCATAGGGCTTGGTTTCCAGACCCTTCACTATTTTAGTTGCCCTCCTTTGGATACACTCCAGTTTCTCCACATCCTTTTTGAATTGTTGTGCCCAGAACTGGACACAGTATTCCAGGTGAGGCCTGACCAAAGCAAAATAGAGTGACACTATTCCTTCTTTTGATCTAGACACTATACTTCTATTGATGCAGCCTAAAATTACATTGCCCTTTTTAGCTGCTGTGTCACACTATTGACTCATGTTCAACTTGTGGTGTACCTGGACTCCTAGATCCCTTTCGCACATAGTCTCATTCAGCCAGGTGTCCCCCATCGTATATCTGTGCTTTTCATTTTTCCGCCCTAAGTGCAGTACCTTACATTTTTCCATGTTGAATTTCATTGGCCCAGCTTTCTAGTCTGTTCAAGTCCTTTTGAATTTTGATCCTGTCTCCTGGGGTATTAGCTATTCCTCCTAATTTGGTGTCGTCTGCAAATTTGGTGGGGGCCTGCAAATTTGATAACTATGCCCCCAATACTGTCATCCAAGTCATTGATAAAGATGTTGAATAGCACTGGGCCCAGGACAGAGCCCTGTTGCACCCCACTGGTCACTTCTTTCCAGGTTGAAAAGGAGCCACTGTTGAGCACCCTTTGGATTTGGCCAGTCAACCATTACAGTTACTTTGTCTAGCCCACATTTTACCAGTTTGTTTGCAAGAATGTCATGGGGAACCTTGTCAAAGGCCTTACTGAAATCAAGATATACTATATCCACAGCATTCCCTTCATCTACCAAGCTGATAATTTTGTCAAAAAAAAAAGGGGGGGTTCAGATTTGTCTGGCATGACTTATTCCTCTGAAACCTATGTTGACTTTTTGTGATTATGGAATTACCTTCCAGGTGTTCACAGACTCTCTGTTTAATGATCTGCTCCAGAATCTTTCCTAGTATTGATGTCAGACTAACTGGATGACAGGAGTTCTCAAAGATTATTGCCAGTGGTTCTGATATTACATTACAGTTCTTTTAGTACCCTTGGATGTAATTCATCTGGTCCTGGAGACTTATATTCATTTAGATTAACCAGGTATTCCTATACTATCTCTTTACTTATTCTGTGCTGAAATTCCCCTATTCTGTCCTCTGCTCCATTATCCTCAGGTTGAGCACCCTTTGCCTTTTCTGAGAAGACTGAAGCAAAGAAAGTGTTGATTAATTCTGCCTTTTCTCTGTCCTCTGTTAACTTCCTTCTTTTTCCTTTTGCTGCAGACATACCCAAAAAAGCCCTTTTT
>CM034703.1:87889428-87899993 GCA_020142125.1 Phrynosoma platyrhinos
GGGGGGGGGGGGAGAGGGCTCAACACTGGCAGAAAAGTCATTAATTTTCCTACAGGTACATTTTTACAAAACAGTTAAAACAATAAACCCCTCCACTATATTTTAAAATCAAAAGCTATGAAGGTTGTGTGTTAGAAGATAAAAGGGGATGCATATTTAATATTCCCAAAAGAAAATGCAATGTCTACCAAGCTTGAGGTAAGGAGAATCACCTGATACAAAACCTGGAATTAGCAGTGCATAGCGAGGTGATCATATTTACCAAGGGCAATAAACTATTTAGAGTTCTGATAATTCCTGTGGGAGCTCAACTACATAAGTGCCATGGTGGGCCATTGTTACCTGATTATTGTTTGGGGAGGCATTCACTTTTGGGGGCTGTTAGGGGTTTTGAGCCCCTCCCCCCATACTTGGGCTCCATGGTTTTAGAATCACAGTTCTTGAAGACTGCAAAAAGCAGCAGTTCTCATTTTTGAGCCATAATGTTTGGAGGGTGGGGATACAGATGATCTGAAAAGGGTCCTGGCTCCCTACCCTGTGGCCTTGGGGAACTAATTTCCTGGTGGAAATAATGAGTAACAAATGTTCTGTTGAAGTGCCTTCAGCTTTCTTTAGAACTGTTGATTGTATTAAGGCTTTCAGTTGTAAATCCAGAGATTTGGCTTCTTCCTCAATAACTCTTGGGCCAGACATACACTAGTTTCCAGGTCATTCCCAGCTTCAGCTCTGTCTCTGAGGCCTGATAGGCAGGAACTGTTAATAGCTTTGTGTTGTTGTTGTTGTTGTTGTTGTTGTTGTATGCATTCAAATCATTTCCAATTTATGACAACAATAAGGGTGAACCTATCACAGGATTTTCTTGGCAAGATTTATAGTGAGGGGATTTGCCTTTGCTTTCTTCTGAGGCTGAGTATGTGACTTGCTCAAGGTCACTCAGTTTGTTTCCATGACTGAGCAGGGATTTGAACCCTGGTCTCCAGAGTTGTAATCCATTGCTCAAACCCCTACACCATGCTGGCTCTTGAGGTTTGTATAGACATCTCAAATTATAAATGGAAAGATATTAAGGTCACAGCTAAACTGATCTGAAGTAAACTGTGCCTGTTCCTGGGCTATACTTGTAGCTGATCCTATCATGTATCACTATATGAAGTAATTTGGGATTTGAATTATGAACAAAACACTGAAGCTTAATTAAGACAAAGGCAGAAATATTCATGGTTCCAGCCCTGAAATTAGATGCCTGCACTTTAGCAGTGGCCAGGAGCGCTCTGCACCTGTTTCTAGAGAGTTCCTAAAGAATTTTGGTGATACATGCCATTAGTTATACTTCATTTGGACTATTCTTGAAATTTCAGCTGGTCCAAAATGCAGTTAAACAGCTGACTCTCCAACATTTCATAGATGAACACCTGGACACATGAACAAGCAACATCCGAGTGTGGTTGAGATGGCAAAGGTTATTTAGAAGGAAGAACACACAAGCTTGGAGAAGCTGCAGCAGTTTATTTTGCCTGAGCCTACTGGGAAGGACAAGATTCAATCCTCCTCTCCTCTTTCCCTTGCTCAACTAATTGAGGGTATACTACCTTAGCACTTTGAATTCAACTGAAGCAAGCTAGGGAGAAAGGGGGAAAAGGAGGAGACAAAAATCAGGACATTTTAAAAGCAGCTGGAAAAGTGTGAAGAGAGTGGATTAATCGGGACTGTCCCTGGAGAGTATGCTGGAACCAAATACAGACAGCAAGCAATTCCTTTGTCACACTAACTTTATTGGATATGTTTTGTTTCCAGTCACAATTCAAAGTTTCTAAAAGCCCTTAAGACTTTAGTCCATCTTATCTGTTTCCCCATATAAGACACTCAGATTTCCAGGAGACCTATTCTTCTGGTCCCACTACCATCAGATGCACATTCAATAGACAACCAATAGAGACTTTCTACAATTCCCTGCCAAGGGAGGCCATGCTGGTCCATTCTTTGATGGCTTTCTGTTGGTAGGCAAGGATATTTTTGATTCAGGGAGTCCATTGAATCTACCTGGATTAGATGTATGCAGGTGACCGTAAGGTGAACCTATCACTGGGTTTTCTGGGTCTGAGAGTAAGTGACTCACCTAAGGCCACCCAGTGGTTTTCCATGGCCAAGCAGGGAATAGAACTGTTACCAGAGGTGAAGCATTTTCATATATATATTCTCTATGTATGCATTGTTCTGTCGTGTCCCTAAAACAAAAACCTCTATGCCACCGTTTACTGAAGAACGAGAAAGTCATGTACACCATTGAAGCCAGGTGGTACATAGACTTAATTTACAGATCATGAAACTGCTGGGTGAGATCATCCGGAGATATGGGGCGGGGTGTTATCAGTATGCTGATGACACCCAGATATGTTTCTCTATGTCTTGGACTGCTGCAGTGACTAAGGATTGCATCTCTCCTCTGACTGAATGTCTTAAGGCAGTAATGGACTGGATGAGGGAAAACAGACTCAAATTAAATCCAGATAAGACGGAGGTACTTGCTATAGGGACTCCTAACCCGGTAATGGAGATATGTCAACTGGTTCTGGATGAGGTCACACTTCCCTGAAGGATTGTGTTTGCAGCTTGGGGGTGCTGCTGGACTCGTCTCTCCAGTTGACACCTCAGATAGACATGATGGTCAGGAGTGCCTGTTATCAGCTTCGGCTGATATGCCAGCTGCAACCCTTCCTGGAGCCAAGCAACCTAGAAACAGTGGTACATGTGCTGGTAACCTCTCATTTTGACTTCTGCAATGCACTCTACATGGGGCTACCTTTGTGCCAAGTTTGGAAACTTCAACTGGTGCAAAATATGACAACTAGGCTGGTTGCAGGTACATCTAAAGCCGACCATATAACACCTGTTTTAAAATGTCTCCATTGGCTGCCAATTAGATTCCGGGCATAGTACAAGGTGTTGGTTATAACCTTTAAAACCTTACATGGCCTAAGTCCAGACTACCTACGGGAGCACCTTCCTCCATATAATCCACCCTGCACACTTAGGTCCTCTGGGAAAATTTACTTCAGCCTAAGAAGACCAGATTGACTGTGGTCACCCAGAGGGCCTTTTCATCTGCTGCTCCTGGGTTATGGAATGGCCTGGTGGTGGAGATCCATCACATTACCACTTTAGAAGCCTTTAAAAAGGCTGTTAAGATGGATCTCTTCTGGCAGGCCTTTCCAGATTGGCCTCCACTCCACTGATATTAACATCCCCCATCTACCCCATCTAATGTGAGGAACAGAATTACTGCCTCACTGCAATGGGAATCCAACATCCTTGGACAACAATGAATAAAGGGATGAGAAATATATTTGGAATCCTAATTATCCTTTACCTCCCCTCTCATTTTAGCAGTTGGGATTTCTGTTATGGACCAACTACAGCAACATTAAACATTAAGTTTCAGTTGGGAAATATACTTGCCACATTAAAATTAGGTGTGTTGGAGAGGGAGGACAAAAATGATTGGTTGTGGTTTTTTTCTTTCTCCCTGACAATTACTTCATTTGAAGTTATTTTCTGAAATATTATTTTCTAGTATTTACCCAAAAAAAGTAAAACCACATGCTCTTTTTTTCTAGTTATAATAATTTTTGCTGTCACTTTTGCCTGTTTTTTTTATTATTATTATCTACTTTATCAACATTTGTGTGTTAGATTTGTCAGTTTATTTCCTTCAGTGACAAGGGCTATTCTTATTCTTTTTCAATAGTAGTGTCTAACATGGTGTCAAAATGCATGAAAATGAAAAACCTTGTTCTTTTTCAATAGTAATGTCTAAGATGGTGTCAAAATGCATGAAAATGAAAAACTTCATCCTAAGTCCCAGTCTTGAATAACAGCTGTTGGTGTATGATCCCAGTTAATACCAAATGAGTTTTGCAGAGATCTCATGAAGAAAAACAGTGTGGGTGGCACCAAGAACAGCCAGCCTTGACCAGGTTTCCTAAATTGGGGATGGAGTGGAGATCCTAACTTCAAGATGTTAATGATCCTTCCTTACCAGAGTTCTTTTTCAGGCAGGCAGTTATTTTCTCTCATCAAGAGATCTGACCACACCATCCCTTGATTTACAGTTTTTGAGGTGCTCTGCCTTGAATACCAGCTGTGAATGTCATCAGTTGCCTCTTTGGTATACTTTGTGCAAAGTCAAATGAGTACAAGCTAGTTTGAAGGCAATCACCAAATCTGGATAATGAATCATGGAATGGATTCCCCCTCCAATTTCTACCACTCACGAATGGATTTTAATTTTTCTGCACTATCCAAATCTGTCATAATAGATTGTACATTGATAATATATTTAGTAGTTTTTGAGCAAAAACAAATAGCTACACATGTACATTTCACAACTATTAGAGGGGTTGCAGACTGCCAGAAATAGTGCAAATTGAGTCCACTTTTAGGGTTAGGGTTAGGATTAGGGAATCATGGGAACTGTATTTTATTGTGGCATCAGAGCTCTCTGACAGAGAAGGCTCAATGTCTCAGAAAAAAACAACACAATTCCCATGATTCCCTAGCACTAACCCTAACCCTAAAAGTGGACTCAATTTGCACATTTCTGGCAGTCTGCAACCTCCCTTAGTTCAATGTATGTAGTGAATATCTAAAACAAAATTAAAGCCCTAGGAAAACTTTGAGCCAATATTCTCCAGCCATGGTTAAATTATTGCCATCTGTAACCATAGTTAAATTGGTAAGTGAAACGAGAAATATTTTGTTATGTGTGTATGTAGGTGTGTAATGCACCTCATAATAAGCACCTCAGGGCTGGACTTCTGAATGAACTGTACATTGGGTTTCCTCTGTACCAAGTTTGGAAACCTCAGTTAGTTCAAACTGTGGCAGCCAGATTGGTTACTGGCACATCTAGAATAATATTATACCAACATTAAAATCACTCCACTGGTTGCCAGTTAGTTTCTGGGCAAGGTACAAAGTGTTGGTTGCTACCTGTAAAGCCCTACATGGTTTGAGTTCAGGTTATTTATCTGTGCACTCAGATTCTCTGGGGGGACTTCTATCAGCTAAAACTAGGCTGACAACTATTACTTAGAGGATATCTTTTCCTCACCTTCCCCAGGCTGTGAAATACCCTTTCCAAGTTTAAAACTGAAGTAAGGACTAGTCTCTTCCAGCAGACTTATCCAGATTTTTAAAAACTATGATTTTTAAAGTATGTGTTTTAATATATATTGGTGTTGTATTGAATGTTCAGTTAACTGGAGTCTAATTTGTTGCTGTTTCCCACCTTGAAGAGGCAGGTAAGAAATTAGTATGTTGTTGTTTCTGGCTGGAATTCAGTATAGGAATTGGGGATGTGTCACTTCAAGGTACAGATCTGTAACTAATATTTATGGAGATTATTAGAAGGGGGAAAATCAGGGAAGAAAAAGGCATACTCCCAGCAAAGTCACACGATTTTGCTGAAAATTTTTAGACAATGTTGTGATTATCCAGGACTTAACCCATAAGATCCAGGAGTGCTCCAGCAACAAACCATTTCAGGAATTTCCCTGAGAAAGACCTGGATAAGCGCAATGTCATCTAAAAATTTCCAACACAATTGTGCGACTTTGCCAGGAGTATGCCTTTTACTCCCAGTTCCCCTGCCCCCAGTCTGATAATTTTCTCTGTAGTCATGATTGAGGCCACAACTGTGAATGACCTCCAAAACCTACTTTAGCTGAACCTAAAGCTGAACCTATCATAAGGTTTCTTGGCAAGTTTCCTCAGAGGGAATTTGCCATTTTCACGTCCCCTGAGGTTGAGAGAGTGTGACTTGCCCAAGGTCACATAGTAGGTTTTTATGCTCACATAGTAGGTTTTTATGCAGGAATCAAACCCTGATCTCCAGAGCCATAGTCCACTGCTCAAACCACTATACCACACTGACTATATTCCACATCTCTTACAATCAAAAATATCAAGCTAAATATAGAGCTGGCAAGACAAATATTCAATTTAGTCAGCGGCTCTTTAGCATATTTTTAGAAAAAGTCTTGCTTCCTAGAATGAATCCTCTGGATAAGATGGACAAGATAATATTGCAGCAGATCGATTACTGTAAACCTGGGTAACATGCAAAGGGGGTACATGAGCATACCAAACTCCTCTATTGTCTCCTATATGGCAAGCAAAGCAGGTGTAATCATTAATTTCTGTCCCTCAAAATTTGCACAGTGAAGTATAATAGCACTCTTTCCTTCTCCTACAATATAAAGGCTGGTGCAAGCAACACCCACAAATGGTATGTGTGGAAATTGCACTCTACATCTCTCCCTTGCCATTTTTACTGCTTAACTGGTACTCCATGTAACAAGTCTTGGCCTCTAATGTTGTTATGTGACAGCATGTCAACCTGGTTACCATTTCTTCCAGCAGTTAATAGGGTTGCCAAGTGGCCCTCATTATAAGGAAAGCTCTTTATTTGAGGACCAGAAAGCTTGTCTCTTATAGGGCTGGCAGGTATCCCTGATTATGTAGGATCACCCCTACGTAAGGACTGGAAAGCTTTTCTTTTTATATAGGCTGAAAAAGAAACCCTTCACAAAGACAGAAATGTGTTCATCCTGTAATTTATGAATGTGGACAACATGTTAATTTTTTTTTACAAAGAAACACTGGCTAGGTTAATGGAAATCAAGACTTTAATTTGGTATTTAAATAGAACACAGACATGTTAATAGCTACCTCCTGACTGTCAGTCCTGCATGCCATGAATGTCAGCTGTCACTTAGTGCTGTTTGGAAAACCCAAGAATATTAGCGGTGAATGATTGGCCTGGCCTGTTCAGAGAGGCACCACTATGGGCTGAAGTCAAAAGTGTTCCTCTTGATTAACCTTTGGCTCATCATGGGAATTGACCCTCAGAGGCGGGTGTGCTGAAAAGGAAAGGAACTGCTGTTAACTGGGACAGAACTAGCTGCAAGTATAAATATATAGATTGTACTGCTTAGACTACAAGGAGGGGAGCAAAAAATAGAAGACACTTCTACTGTGGGCTCTGCTAACATTTCTATTACTCTTTTAGGGCTGTGACCTGCTTCAGGAAGGTTACTACAATTATTTCCAAGTAGGAGAGGTCCAATTCCTTGCTATTTTGATTCTACTTAATCCTTTTCAGTTCCATTAATAAACTATGCTAGCACCACTCCTTCCGCCTTTGTGATTTTCTGAGCTTTACCAGTCAGACCTAGGACGTTATCACACGTGGCCCAGAAACTGAAAATAAAGTGGAAACGAGGCATCCCGAAAATAAACGGGAAATAAACCTTGTTTCCGCAAACGTCATTACCTTCATTGCACATTTACAGTAAGTGTATCGAACATCCACACACAAGAGAAAAAAACCCGTAAATGTAGCCGAAATGAGCCTCCTGCACATGAGCAGATAGAGTAATGCTCGCTGGTACCATGGGTAATGATGGGGAAATGCTCCCCAATACGTATTTGGTTATCATACTTACGGTAAATGCGAAATGATCCTCATCGTGCAATTGCAATTCCTCAAGAAACCGAAATTCAAAAGATCTCGGTTCTTTCCATTTTCTGTCCACTTTCTGTCGGGATTCTGGGCAACGTCGTGTGAAAACACGGGCAAATAATCCAGTTTCGGTCGGGATTTCATTTGGATTCTGTTTGGATTGGGCCCCGTGTGATAACGTCCCTAGAGTGGCTTTGGAGCTCTGTCTAAAAAGACAGAAGGATAAGGGGTGTGTGTGATTCTTTTGCTATTGTTTGTTCAGAATATTTGGACTGGACACATCTCCCCTGGTTATCTCCATGAATAACAGCAAAAACATCTTCTTGCAGTACTCCTGGCCTGAAATGAGGGTTCTTACTTAGGTCTAATCTGCACTACAGAATGAATGCAGTTTGACACTACATTAACTGCCATGGCTCAATGCTATGGAATTCTGGATCTGTAGTTTTGTGAGATATTTGGCCTGCTCTGTCAGATAGCTCTGGTGCCACAACAAACTGCAAATCCCAAGATTCCATAACTTTGAGCCATGGCAGTTAAAGTGTTGTCACACTGCATTATTTCTGTAGTACAAATTAGACCCTGGCATTGTAAATGCTTATGTGGAAAAAGTAAAGCCACATGGATGTATTTTCCCTGTCTCTACACTTGAAAGACCTGTCTGAAGCCACCCTCAGAAGTTGGGATTAGTTAGCAAAACTTCACATCGTTTTATCTATTAATGTGAATTTTGTTTGTCTATTACTAGGGAAAGATCTATGGTGATGGGCATTATGGAAATTTGGTAAGAGAAAGCCATGTAAAATGTCACTTTTATTATATTACCTGCTAATAAATATCACACAGTACAATTAATGTGCCCGCTGTTGCCAGATTTTTCATTCCCCATCAATGACTATATTTTGATCACATTTCATTTCTTATTTGCTTTTTTTTAATCATAATTTAAAGTCTTAATGACATAGTTATCTTTGCCATTGTTCATTTCACATGTGAAATAAGATGAATTTTTATGGCTTGTTTTTTATATTCCGGGTTATGCAATGAATCAAATTCTCTAAAAGCATGTATGAAAAAATGGCAAGGCAATCATATAAAACAGATAAGGGACTAGAGGAAAAACATGAGGCAGAAAATTTGTACACCTATACAGAATACATAACAATGGTGGATTTGATAGGAATATTTTTACAAGCTAGAAAAGCACCGAGAACCGACAAGAGAAAAGGTTAACTGAAAAAACAATCAGGCTATGTGAGTGTCTCTTTAATGTAAAGCAATGTCTTTGAGGGTGAAACCGTTCATCTTGTTTGTTATGCTTCTAAAACCTATTTATGTTTTGGATCTGATATTTCACAGATTTTTGAATACCACCATAACGATGTTAAGTGACCATGATTGTTCTGAGTCATCAAAAATTACAGTCACTTTAGAAATCTCATTTTGGATTTTTCTGGGAAAATCTATTGTTTATGCCTTCAACATCAACACCAGAACCACTAAGGGAAGAGTGGAAGCAAAAAAATAATAATGTGCAATTGTCACACTGCATCAGCAATGATGCTCTGTCAGTGTATGTGTGTGATGCTTCAAAGTTCTGAATGAGCTGAACAGGCCATTTACAACATACAGAAACACTGAGAGTTGTCATGTCCCATGCTGACAGATGGTTTGTGTACCATTAATATATATTTTCAAGTGCATATTCATCCTTATACAGATCTTGGAAATATTGATTTTTATTTCTATTTTAGATTATAGCTTCCAGAATGACTAGCAATCCAATCAACATGGCTATTGGCCATGGTATCTGGAAGATTCCAACAGCTGAAGTACTAAAAAAGGTAACATTCCCAAGCTCTGGCTCTCACATGTGGACTGCATTGGTGGAAAACATGGGTTATTGTTGTTGTTAGCTGCCCTTGACTCAATCTCAACACATGGTGACCCTGTGGATGAGACATCTCCAAGACTCCCTGTACTCCACTGCTCTTCTTAGGTCTTGAAGATTCAGGCCCTAGCCTAATTGAAGGCCTTTGCAGACTGCCAGAAATAGTGCACATTAAATTGAGGCACTGCCCTGGCTCAGTGCTAGGGAATCATGAGAACTGTAATTTATTGTGGCACCAGAGCTCTCTGACAGAGAAGGCTCAATGTCTCAGAAAAAAAATACAATTCCCATGATTTCCTAGCACTGAGCCAGGGCAGTGCCTCAATTTAATGTGCACTATTTCTGGCAGTCTGCAAAGGCCCTGAGTTTAACCATCAGACAAGTGGTTCCCTTCTCTTTCTGCTGCCTTCCATCTTTCCTAGCATTATTGTCTTTTCTAAGTCCTGCCTTCTCATGATGTGGACAAAGTATGACAGCCTCAGTTCGATCATCCAAGTTCAGGCTTGATCTGCTCAAGGACCCATTTGTTTGTCTTTTGAGGTGTCCATGATATTCTCAGCACCCTTCTCCAGTATCACATCTCAAATGAGTTTATTTTCTTCTTATCCGCTTTCTTCACTGTCCAGCTCTTACATCCATACATGGTGATGGAGAAGAAAACATATAGGATGATTCAGACTTTAGTGCTCAGTTGTATATCTTTATTCTTTAGAATCTTGTCTAGTTCTTTCATTGCTGCCCTTCCCATTCCTGGTCTTCTTCTTATTTCTTGACTGCAATCTTTGCTCTGATCAGTTTGATTCTAGGTAGAGGAACAATTTTATCAATTTTATTTCCTTATAAATTAGGTTGAATTTGAGTTGATTCTCCATAACCATTATTTTTGTTTTCTTTATGTTCAGCAGCAAGCCTGATTTTGCTCTTTCTTCCTTGCTCTTCCTTAAGAATTGTTCCTTAAGAATTGCTCTTCCTTAAGAATACAATATTTTCCACTAGTAGTATGATGTCATCTGCATATCTTAGATTGCTGATGTTCCTTTTTCCTACCTTTAATCCACCTTCTAAGTCTAAGGGCCTCGGCAGATGGCTTATTAAGCCGCCCTTGAGGCAGAGAAGAGGAGGGGCAGCCGCATGCTCGGCGCCCCTTCCTCC
>CM034703.1:87913296-87930642 GCA_020142125.1 Phrynosoma platyrhinos
AGGGAAATATGAGATTACCATGGCATGCCAGTGAATTAACCCCACATCGACTTTGTGTGGTTACACTATACAGATTAATCTGTATTAACCTGGAAGAGAATAGGGATTTGCAACATTAGGGCCTTTGCAGACTGCCAGAAATAGTGCACATTAAATTGAGGCACTGCCCTGGCTTAGGGCCTCGGCAGACGACTAATTGGGTCGTCTTGGAGGCCCCGAAGAGGAGGGGCAGCCGCACGAGCGGCACCCCTTCCTCTTCCTGAGGTCGCCCTGGAAGCTGCCAGCCCTCCACACGGCCGGCGCTTCCAAGGCAACCTCCCTCCGCAGCGACTGGACGCGCTGTGGAGGATAAGTCAGGGAAAGTGCGCCCTACGCTTTTAGGGCACACTTTCCCTGACTTATGAAAGGAGTGCCAATTTGGCGCTCTTTTCAGGGATGCTGTCGGAGCGCCGTGGTGGGGCTGCCATGGCCCCATGGCGCTCCGGACCAGGGCGTCCTGGACGCCCTGATCTGCATCCCCCCTTAGTGCTAGGGAGTCATGGGAATTGCATTTTTTTCTAAGACATTGAGCCTTCTCTGTCAGAGAGCTCTGGCGCCACAATAAATTACAGTTCCCATGATTCCCTAGTACTGAGGTAGGGCAGTGCCTCAATTTAATGTGCACTATTTCTGGCAGTCTGCAAAAGCCCATTACTTTCTCTGACTGTCAGCAGGTGTGCAAGGCCTTTAGATCAGTGGTTCTCAAATTCTGTAGAGAATTTTGGATTTCTGCTCCCAGAATCCCTGACTACTGGCCAAGATGGGTAGAATTTCTGGCATTAAAATTAAAAACATCTGGAGAATCAAAATGTGAGATCCACTAATCTAGATTGTCCAAGCCAGCTATAGACACTAGGAGACTGGCCATTTGCCCTTGCCTGATGCAATACTTACCTGATACATTCCCAGAACTTCCTTTTACCTGATTCATTCCAAGCTCTAGCTCTCTGGCTCCATCATCTAGCTCCAGAAACCACTTTCCTGGCCCAAGGCTGAAAAACAACTTCTCCAGATCCAGTTCCTGGCCTGGGTGCCTATAGTATCATCAGTGTGAAGGAAATGGAAACTTGTATCTGCTTAAACAACACACACACACAAACAATATTTCTGAGATTTCCTGGAGAGGAAGTCCTGATCTCTATGTAGGGCATATGATATTCAGTAAAATGGGCTTGAATGCTTAGCCCTTCACATATACAACCTCAGCCATACCAGTTTTTTTTTTCCAAAGCAAACTTTTAGTCTGTGTATAATTATGTATTTCAATAGTTACATTTATATAATCTTTCATCCAATGAGCTCAGTAAGTATGCATGGTTCTCTCCCTCCCATCTACTCTATTTACCTGCACAATTACCCTCTGAGGTAGGTTAAGCTGAGAGAAACTTACGGTACTGGCCCACAGATACCTCAGTGAATATTGAGGCTGATTGGAGGCTTGAACCTAGATTGCTGAAATCCCAATCCAACCCTCAATCACTACACCACACTGGTCCTCACTGTGTGCACAAGTGTAAAGAGGAAACATTGACAATGAGAAGTAGTCCAAAACCCATTTTAGTCTATGCCAGGCTAATTCTCCCTCAAACAAAACAGAAATCAAAGACAGACAAAGTTCTAAACATGAACACGATTATTGTTCTGCCTCTGCAGTTCATTCCCAGGCCAACACATAACTATACTTTATCACAGATAGGAAAGTTATACTATTCAAAAGCTCAGTTAATGAGTTTAAGAAGTGATTATAAGCTACCACATTTCTCAGTGCACTGTACTCTACAGTAATAATCCAAATTGCCTGTGACTTATTATTATATTTGGCAACAACTCCGAGCTCTCACTGTAGTGTGAAATTAACACCACCGACTGTAGCAATGGCATTTATTGAGCACAAGGGAGCAGATTATGGCCTCATAAATTCAAAGGCAACCTCTGCTATTACTTAATTAGAATCAGTATCTCTGCATAAGTTAACTGCTGCATTTGGAAGGATTCCTGTAGTCAAGAAATCATCAGGATCTTCAGTTTATAAATCCAAACTTTTGATAGACAAGTTTATGATCACCTCTTACAAACTGAACTACACCTTTGAAGTTACTATTTGAAAAAATCAGCAATAACAGTAATTACCTTTGGAGTTTGGATATGTAGTCCATAATCCTTTATGGCAGTTATGCATCCATAACCTATACTTACACACTCATGATGATTAGATATTCAGGATCCCTATGTAGCCCCCAAATTAGGGGCTACATAGGGATCCATGAAAGTTCCCTGGTAAGTGCCAGGCAGGAGCTGCCGTAATTAATGGCAGTCTGTTCCCCTGTTGACTGGGAAGCAGCTGGCTGATGATCCCCTGTCCCCATGCAAGTGATATCCATGAGGAGAAATTATGAAGGAGTCCTGCTTCTGGTTGCTGTACCAGAGATCACTCATGAAAGGAGTAGAAATTGGAAGTCATCTGTTTCCCAAGTGATGGACCCCCATCAATTACAATGACTGCTTCCCAGTAAGTGGAGATGGGGGAGGGAGTTGGCTGGGATTCACTGCTCAGAATTATAACTATGGTGCTTATGCATACCTACCTCCCATACAGGATTCTGGCCATTAGCTGGAATTGAAGGAGTTATGGGAACTCAATTTGATAGCTAATTCCAAGACACCCCCACTGGAATGATTGACAGATCCTGAGTACTGAATTGCATAAAAGTAACTTATTTGAATTCTGCAAAGCAAAGAATAAGAGTTTCAGCTCCTATGCTAAAAGACACTAAATATGCAGAAATGTAGCTATGCTTACACAGAGTCAAAAGATTCTTCACAGCAGTATGGAAGCTGTTTTCTATAACTTCTCTTCACACTGCTCCTGTAATGTATATACAAAGGAGCCAGAGGGGCAGCTCTGAGTAAATACTTTTTCTCCCAGCAAATACTTCCCGGGCAAGATGGCTTTGCAAGGGAGAGAGGCATAGGAAAAACATTTATGTAGGCAGGAGTCATGCCAGCTGGACCTCCTCTTTCATATTACACAACAACAGTGTGAGAAGAGGCCACGAAGGATGCTATTGGTATTGTAGGGAATGGAGATTCACTGGTTAGGCAAGGAGACAAGATATGGAGGATTTTTTTTTTAGATATCCACAGATATTCAGGGAAGGCATTGTTCCATCCTGTTTAAAGGAGGCAGCAGTCAAACCCCTCCTGAAAAAGCCTTCCCTGGATCCCCTGGACAGGAACAACTATAGACCAGTCTCCTTGCTGCCTTTTTTAAGCAAGGTGATTGAGAGGGCAGTTGCCTCCCAGCTTCAAGTTGTCTTGGATGAAACTGATTATCTCGATCCATTTCAAACCAGCTTTAGGACAGAATTTGGAGTTGAGACTGCCATGGTTGCGCTGGCCGACGACCTCCGCTTGGGTATCGACAGGGGTAGTGTGACCCTGTTGGTGCTCTTGGACCTCTCAGCGGCCTTTGATACAATAGACCATTCCATCCTCTTGGATCACCTGAAAGAGTTAGGAATCGGAGACACTGCTCTGCAGTGGTTCTGTTCCTTTCTCTCAGACAGATCCCAGAGGGTGAGGCTCGGGGACAGTTGCTTGTCTAGAATTGAACTTAATTGTGGTGTCCCTCAGGGCGCCATCCTGTCCCCGATGCTATTTAACATTTATATGAAGCCGTTGGGAAAGATCATTCAGAGGCATGAAGCACGGTGTCTTCAGTACACTGATGGCACCCAGATATACCTCTCCATGACCAGATCGTGTGCCCAGACCTCAGATGGTGTCTCTCCTCTCAATGACTGTCTTAGAGCGGTAATGGATTGGATGAGGAAAAATAGATTGAGACTGAATCCAGACAAAACGGAGGTACTAACAGTGATTGGCCCTAAACCAGGCTTGGGAATACACCTCCCAGTCCTGGATGGAGTCACACTCTCCTCCAAGGACTGTGTTCACAGTCTGGGGGTGCTCCTAGATTCGTCGCTTCACATGACTAGTCAGGTGAATGCAACGGTCAGGAGTACTTGTTATCAGCTTCGGCTGATGCGCCAGCTGCGCCCTTTCCTGAAGACTAGGGATCTCGAGACTGTGGTACACGCTCTGGTAACCTCATGTTTGGATTTCTGTAATGGGTTCTACATGGTACCTAACCCAGAAACTCCAACTGGTTCAAAATATGGCAACCAGGTTACTTACTGGTGTATCTAGGAGAGATCACATCACACCAGTATTGAAATCTCTCCACTGGCTGCCAATGAGTTTCCAGGCACAGTACAAGGTGTTGGTTTTGACCTTCCCTACATGGCTTGGGTCCAACTTATCTCATGGACCTCTCCCCGTACAACCCCCCCCCCGTGCTCCGGTCCTCTGGGAGGAACCTGCTGCAGCCTATGAAAACTAAGCTGTCGCAGACCTCCCAGAGAGCCTTTTCTGCTGCCGCTCCAAGATTATGGAATGGCCTGCCAAATGAGATCTGTCTTATTACCACCCTTGACTGTTTTAAAAAAGCAGTAAAGATGGATCTCTTCCGGCAGGCCTTTCCAGAATAATCTCTCAGCTCCCTTCCCCAAATGGTCTGGCTGTCAACCTGCTCCCCTACTTCCACCCGTTATTGTTGCTGCTATTTGTTTGATGATTTTAGTATTTGATGTTTACTATTTGTTGTTTTTAATATTATCTCAGTTTAATTTATTTTTAAGGGGTGGGAGGGTTGGGGGGGACTTCATGATGTGTTTTACTTCTGTATTGTTTTAACTTGTTGTACGCTGCCCCGGTTGCCTAGCAGAGGGGTGGTTTAAAAATAAAATTTATTATTATTATTATTATTATTATTATTATTATTATTATTATTATCTTGAAGTTGACTTGACAGCATATAACAATGACAAAGGACCCCAGAGATATGCAATGCTGGCCTCTCTTATTGTTGTATGTGGAAGTTTGCCACTGTTACCATAGGCCAAGGGAACATTAGAACTAGTTGACCATGCTGGGATACTTAGCAGTTGCCTAGCAATGCCAAGTAGTGATGCCTGGTATTGTTAGGCAACTGCTAGGTATCCAAGCATGATCAACTGGTTCTAATGGTCCTTTGGCCAATGGTAACAGTGGCAAACTTCCACATACAATAATACAGAGAGGCCAACAGTGCATATCTCTGGGGTCCTTTGTCACAGTTATGTGCTGTCAAGTCAGTATCAATTTGTGGTGACCCTATGAAGGAGGACCCTCCAAAAATCCCAGTCATCAACAACTCTGCTTAGATTTTGCAAGCTCAGGGCCATGGCTTCTTTGACTGAGTCAATGCCTCTGTCTATAATGTGGTGTTCCTCTTTCCCTACTAGCTCTCATTTTGCCATACTGCACTCATTTAAAATTGCCAGTGGTTTCCCAGACTGAGGATCTGCTGCCATATAAGGCCTCAGACTGATGGGTGAATAAACAGCTAGGAGAATGTATCCATACACAATATGTAAGTAGATGGACGTAAAGATGTGGGTTGGTCTTTTAAAAGCTTATCACATTAAAAAATAAATTGTCTTACCCCTTCCATTTTCAATTCTATTACAGGATGCAGCCAGGTATTATTGCATGCAAAATGCCACTGATGTTGCTGTCCGGATGCATGCCGCCTAAAATCCAGCTAAAATCCACGCTCAGCTGGCTAATTTGCAAAGTCAGGAAGCTCTTCACTTTGGAAATCGGCCATTTGAATGTGGCTTGTAGGCAGATTTTAGGTGGGATGCAGCCAGACAGCAGCATCAGTGGCATTTTGCATGTGATAATACCCAGCTGCATCCCGTAAAAGAATTGAAAATGGCAGAGGTAAGACGGTTTATTTTTTAATGCGATAAGCTCCTTAAATGCATACAATAGTCATTTAAAAGAAGCTGTCTTAAAGACATAAGAGGGTTATTTTAAATAGTCAGCTCTTAAAACAGTGTCTTAAAGTATTACTTTTGATACATCTGGCTAAATCTTGTCTTTCTAACAGCATGTCTGTGCAGTAGTTTTTCCTTTCTTTATTTCTGTGGCAAGGTATCATCCTATTTTTACATAGAATCTTCTTTTTTTTTCCTTTTTATTATTATTTTGCATTTGCATTTGCATTTGCATTTGCATTTGCAATTGCTTCAAGACAAATCTGTGATTCCACTTCCCCAACTTCTCTTTCTGTGGAGTGCCTCACAAGTGTATGAGTTTTCTACAGTGATCACAGTATTGAATAATAATCTTGTTTCTTACCTTCCTATGGGCATGGAGCACAGCAGACATTCTTGAAAGCTTCCAAGAAAATATATTGTGTTTATAGGAGCAAGGAAATAACATTTGTGATTTAAACTTATTTTATTCAAGGGGTACTTTATTTTGTGTGCAGTCTTCCTCACACCATTTTAAAAATATTTTATTGTTACAGGAAATAATGCCATGCAGGCTACCCAAGAGAAGATACCAAGAAAGCTACAGTATGAAAGAGACAGCTAGATAAATCAGATTCCATCTGACTCTCGCATATATCTACTGTGCTTTAGTCTAGCCATGATCCTGCTATTCATCTGCCGATGAAGAAAACTCCCACTGGTGTAATATTGATGTCCAAAAGTATTATAAATATCTCTTCATGGATCCATGGAGGTATAAAGTGCAGGGTCAATTCAAAGTCAGTTCCACATTTTAAGAGGGAGTGAGTATATTATTTGCATGAGGAGGAGTGAAAACTTGCCCCTTGCTTAAGTCAAGATTTACAGCTTTCTTGAGGCCAGTTTATAATCTGTAAAGCAAAGCAATAGTTTATGTACCAAAAAAGCGATATCTGTCAAATTCCAGAAATACATCTCTGTCGATTGCACTGAAACTGCCAGTATGATGGAAACCATAGTCATTTCTTGAATGATTGCTACAGATTTCTGCTCAATGTCTGAAGCTTGAATCCTGTACATATTTACTAGGCATTAAAAGACAATGAAATATATGAGACCTACCTTGGTTGGTCCCTATATGGTTTCTAGCCAGGTTATCTGAAGGAATGTATTCACCTTCAAAACCCAATGTACATGGTTCTCAATTTCATAACAATCCTGTGAAGGAGGTTAGGCTGAAAGATAATGACTAGCTCAATGAAATTAGAGATTTCAACCTGAGCAGCCTCAGCCTCAGTTCAACCTTGAGTCCAACCCTCTATTACTACACCACACAGGCTCTTACATTCTCCTTAACAAATTCACTACACTTTCTTTGGTATGCAAGTAGGCATATCTCTCACACACTAAGTTTATTTAAAAGTGCCCTACTGACCTTCATAAGTACTTGGGACTCATTTTCCAGTACTCCAGATGATTGTGGAAAAATGGGGTACACATGGAGAATGTATTTCAAATTATAGTTTTTGTTGTTATTAAGTGACTTAAAATTGACTTCGACCCATCTTGTCGTAGAATTTTGAGCATCACTTTGCTTATATGGGAAATTAAGCAACCATGCTGTGATTATTTCCATTCCTGGTGTCCCCTTTCTTGAGTATTAGAATATACCCTGGCTATTTCCATTCTGTGAGTGACTGTTTGCCACTGGTTCCTGGTGATTTATTTCTCCCAAGTGTTCTGGGTGCAGCTCTCACTTTGTTTTTTAAAACTGAAGGTTCATCCTGATATAGTTCTTTTTAACATGAGTATGGGGGGTTGCAGACTGCCAGAAATAGTGCAAATTGATCCAATTTCAGGGTTAGGGTTAGGGTTAGGGTTAGGGAATCATGGGAACTTTATTGTGGCACCAGAGCTCTCTGACAGAGAAGGCTCAATGTCTCAGAAAAAAAACAATTCCCATGATTCCCTAGCACTAACCCTAACCCTAAAAGTGGACTCAATTTGCACTATTTCTGGCAGTCTGCAACCCCCCTAAGTCATCTTTCCTCTCTTTAAGTTTTTTTAAATTTCTTATTGGGCATGTAATATGTCCCCCTGCTGATTGTAGACCATCCCCACTCTTAATTTAAATTTCCTTTTGACATCTTGGATCTTGTTGAAGAAGTCTCTTGTTCTTTCTTTTTTGTTGTTAGCTTCTCTTTCACTTCATTTGTTGTAGTGTTGTACATTTGTTGTACATTATTGTAGTAATTGTAGTTGTAGTAATTGTAGTAATTCTTATCCCTTCACACAGGTCGTACATTTTCATTCAGGGTTCTGGTTCTATTTCTTTAAAAAAAAATTATTTTTGCTTCTTTGCTGTCCTTGACTGCTGATAACTGAGGCTTATCTTTCTTTTTGGCTACAGATGGTGGGTCTTTCTACTTTCTTCTCTTTCCCTGGCTTCAGTCTAGAGTTCTCTCTCTGTTGTTTGTCTTCAAGTCATTTCTGACTTATGGTGACCTATAACAGGGTTTTCTTGGAATTTTCTTCATAGGGGGCTTGCCATTGCCATCCTCTGAGGCTGACAGACTATATTTGACTTGCTGAAGCTCACCCAGTGGGTTTTCATGGTTGAGTGAGAATTCAAACCCTGCTCTCCAGTTTTATAGCCCAGTGCTCAAACTACTATGCCATGCTGACTCACCTAGAATTCTTCTGACTTCTAGTCAATTATGCTTAATAGTGCAAATCTGTTTTTCATGTTATCTTGTATTCTATGTCAGCATGATGGTTGGTTTAGTCTTCTTCCTTAACTTTACTCTGACTTTTGCTATTAGTAGTTCATGGTCTATGCCGCAATCTGCTCATGGCCTTGTTTTTGGGAGAGAATGGATTTCTATATAGTTTATCAGGTGATGTTCGTGTATGGCACAGTTGCTTCCTAGGTTGCTTGCAGAATGTGTTTATAATGAACAAATTATTGGCCTCCAATAACATCCAAACATTGATACCTTTACTGGGCCAACCAAAATGCACAATTACATGTTGCAAGCTTTTGAAATCACACTGGCTTCTTTATTAGGCAAACAGGAAGAAAATTTAAGATTTTATGTTTCTGATCTCAGTTCAGATGTTAGGGGAGGGCTATCTGCAGGCTGGCTCTTCCCCCTTTGGCCATGCGGTCAATGGAAAATTTTGCAAGCCAAGGAAATGTAATGTCCATTTGGAATGCAAAGAAGATGTTTCCTTGGAATCCAGTATATCTCCTTCCTTTGTGAAATCTCAGGCTTCTAGGCAGGTGGAGAATGCTGAATTTCTAAAGAAGTCTTCTTGTTTTCCATCAGGAAAACTTTTGGTGATGTAGTGGTAAAGCATTGCAATCAGTCACAACATTAGAAAAAAAATTGTCTACCTGCATGGGAGCAGTTCCCCTGAGCAGGAACCGAGTTCTATTCTAGTTCATATTCTAGTTTCCTTTTTATTATGTTGGAGAGATCACTGAAGAACATCACCAAGGAATTGCCTGCGTGGGTGGAAATATCCTTAATGATTAAAAACATGTTACTCCTACTTGAGTTTTAAGGAGATACTTGAAGTAGAGGACTTTATGAAAAAGTGAAATGCTTAGGAGCTATGAGTAAAACGCTCAATTATGTTAAACAGTACACATTTTTGTATTTAAAAAAAATCAATGCTATGATACTTTTAATAAATATAAAGCTTTTAATAATGTCACCCCAGGGTCACACCGGGGGTGCCTAAGGCAGCCCAAAACAAACCCCAAAAGGAGCAGATCTTTTCTGCTCCTTGCTGTGGTCCATTTGGGACTGATCGGGCCGGAAGTGGCTCCAGGCAGCTCCTGGATGCCCATCTGTTTTGCCCCTACATCTTCATACTGGCATTAATTTTTAGTAAGAATCAGTGGAAGTATTTATTTTGTAAAACACTTGGAAACTTTATTTTTGAATGACAACTCACAGTATTCCACAACCAGTGTCACCAAGCTGGCTGTGGGATTCTGGGAATTTAGTACAAAAAAGTAACTTTCTTCAGCTTGGATTGTACATCTCTTGATTTAGCAATCCAGTAAAACCTTCTGGTGGAGATTTAGCTAAATTGGCAAAGTGCTAATGCAAAACTGTAGTCTGACATGTCTCTGTTGTACTTTAAACAAGAGAAGGACCAGCCATTTCAGAAAATCCAACCTAGATAAGACTAAAGGTTTAGGTTAATGCAGTGGTTCACTCAATATATGTGAGTGATAAAATGGTAGTGTAGTTTTTATATGGGAAATTTCCACAGTAGTGAGCTGAATTGGTGTTATGCCAATTTAAGGAAGCAGATATCTTTCAGAGCATTCACATTATAAGTCAGTAGCTACTTGTTAATATAGTAGCTACTTGTTAATAATCTCACAGGTTTGTTTATTAAACATGGGGCAACTCATTTATATAAACACAGAGGGGCAATGTAGTGTGCTAGTTAACACCTTGGCCTGGAACTTGGGAGATCCAGATTCTAGTCTTCACTAAGCCATGACATTCACTGTGTGCCCCCAGACAAATCACTTACTCACTCTCAGCCTGACTTACTTCCTAGGAGTTTCTGTTTGTTTTGTTTTGTTTTGTTTTTTGTTGAGGAATGTCTGAACAGGGACAGGCATGTGTATGTACAGCCTTGTGTTTATTGGGGAAAAGGCAGGGTAACAAATGAACAAATTAGCAATTACTCTACTCTGTGCTTTGGATATGAACATGTTCTCTGCCTAGCCTTGCTTTTTGTTTTTCTTTTGCAAAGAAATTATTTCCCTTAGTATTTGTAAGCTGTTTGTAACATTTGTTAACCAGCTAAAAAAAGAAAGCAAGAGAGCATACACTTGGGCATATTTTCACCCTAATCCAAATTCCATAATTCCTAACAGGAATAAAAATGCTCAGCTTTCTAACATACACTTTGTACATGTTTCCTTTCCTTTCAACATCTGTCCAAAGATGGTGGTGAGGAGGAAGCACTGAACTATATATTTCATCATCATATATATTACATTTCTGTGCTAATCACCATGGAAAATCAATGAAATCCTGCAAGGATTAGTTCTATATATAACCTATGTCAGTACAAATGTACAAAATTTGAAAAGCCTCTTTTAAAAATGTGTAGGCTGTGATCAATAGTTTGGAACTGTTGCCCTGAAGAAGGCAAAGGAAGCCACTGACAATACATTGATTGGAAAACTTCCAAAATAAGCCATTGAAAAAGAAAGTTCTCAGTAAAGTTAGCCTTTTTCATTTTGTGCACCCATTTCAGATGTGATTATACTTACAAATGTGTTATCCTCCTATGTTTTATAGTCAAGCATATAACCATGGATATCTCTAATCTTCAGGAAGGTAGTAAAAACAATCACCATCTTGAAAAATGATGCTCTCTTTTCCATGCTGGTGATTTCTGCAGAGTATCAAAAGAAACAGAGGAATCCTTTCATGTGTATGGCGGAGAAGCTCACTGGCTGACCCAGCTTCAAGGGTCAGTTCACATGACACAAGGTGCTGAGATATAAACCAAGTGAATCCTAATTGCAGATGGCTGCATACTGAAGTAGACTTCCGATGGTTTCACCATGTGTCCAGGTTTCCATTCAGTACACAATGAACTAAGAGAAATAACATTTACTCAGTTCCTCCTTCTATGAGATATGGTGAAGCCATCAGACAACTTCTTGACCATACAAGCAGCTGCAATACGGATCATGAAAACCCGTCATGTGGACTGACCTTAATTCCAACACCTCCTCCCTTTCCTTATATACAGTCCACATAAGTTGGAGAATGGGCCTTAGAATGGCATTTCTTTCAAGATATTAATTTTAACAAGAAACCAAATTTGAAAATTGAGTAGTAGTAGTAGCTGAGCTTCAAATTCATCTAGTGAGCAAGCTTTCTGCCTTTACACTGAACATATGGGTGAAATGATAAAATGGGTTTGTTGCATTAATCACTCGTTGTGCATTAATAACATTTTAAAAATTTAAAACCTAGATTGAAATGACTAAACATTTCTGTAAGTACCCTGAAAGGCTACCAAACCTCTAAAAATCACAATTCTACAATAACAATGAATTAAAATAAAATGAAATGCTAAGTGTTACCTAATCTCTAAACACAGTTGGCATTTAATTATTTAAATGATGATTTCTAAAATCTTTGTTAATGGTAAGTTTAATTATTTTAGTGTAATGAATTCATTTTAACACATTAACCCCAAGCTCTGGGAAGCTTGGCCAGAGGCAAGGCTAGCAGCCTAAAGAAGGGTCAGCAGGTAGGTTTAGAGTGCTAGCAACATACACAGGACCAAGGCTTACCATGTATATTCTAGTTGGAATATAGAGCCAGTCCTACAATTAGGCAGGCTGAGGAAACCCCCCTCAGGCATCATTTTTTTGGTGTCATCAAAGGAAAGGAAATAAACAGATTTTATAATTTGTTTTATTTTAATTGCTCAGGAGTGTTTTTTTTTTTTTCTTTCTCATATGTGAAAATAACTTGGGTGGATTTGGGTAGTATTCACTACCCAATGAATGGAAAATTAAATCATTTGATAATCATCTAAATATTTTTGCCTGCCCCATCTGTCTATTTTAATGTCATTTTATTGTTAGAAATTAATATGTTGAGAAGGAATATTGTGATTTTTTTAACTGACAAAGTTTTTTGCCTATAAAATTTTGTTTGCTTGATATCTTAATTTGTTTGAAGTTTATTAATAATTACATTTTATTTAACACAACAAATAATCAACAAGCCAACTATTCACATTTCATTGGGATTAAAACATAAACAGTTAAGGATATTAACATAAATTCTATTGAAATGTTCCATTGAGAGTCAGGGTTACATTATGTTAAGTAAATGAAATGGCTTATTAATATACATCACTCCAGAGTGAGCAATTTGATGCCAGTAATGTGAATTATTGTCTTTCCTGGCAGCAGCAATGTTCACAGATTATGAAACAGTGTCATTGTACAATGAAGTAATCCATATATTGATCTTGTGCTCTTAAAGCTTTGACTTGATTAAGTAACCTTTCAGCTCATTGTCCATAGGGTTATACCATACAGTCCACAGGCAGTTATACCATAAGTTATGATACATTCACATGATTCTTTTGAATTTTTATTACTATTATTATTATGACTTACATCAGGGGTAGGCAACCTTTTTGAGCCGGGGGCCGGGTTGCTGTCCCTCAGACAATTGGGGAGCTGAAGCACCAAAAATAAATAAATAAATATATATTTTTAAAAAATTAAAAAATTTAAAAAAATATGCATGCACACTCTCCCAGCCCCAGAAAAGCCATGGCAAAACCCCTGTGGAGATTTTGCCAAGAAAACCCCAAGAACAAGTAATAACAACAATAATCAATATCATCATGGCGGGCGGCAGGGGGTGGCGGTGACAGGACCAGCCTGGGGCCGGTCCAAAGGCCTCGGGGGGCTGCATCCGGCCCCCCAGGCCTTAGGTTGCCTACCCCTGACTTACATAGTTGACACTATTGTAAATGTCAGTATTTCTTTATTTGTTTATTTGACCATCAAATATAGAATCAATAGATTGGGTTATGATTTTACTACATTTCTGAAAGACCTCCTTCCAAAATATATAAATGATTGTACAGTTCATCCTGTTTCCACACATCCTTTCCAGCATTTTTGTGATACTCTGCCATATATGTGACTTACTACTGTTGCCAGTGACAAAGTTAATGGTTCTCTCATGCCCATAGAAAGGCAGCTAAAAGGAGATTACATTTCAACTCCTAGATGGCTTAACCATTACCATTCATGTTCTGCATGCTTCTGTCACAATTATGCAAGGTGAGGCATGGGCTTGGGATCCAAGAAGGTTTAGAACCCTGGAAAGGTTATGAATGGGTATTCCTCATGGGATCTGGGATAGGGAGTGTAGTAGAAATGGCTGGCCCAAGCAGGGTCTTATGCATTTTCTGTACCACCCCCCTGAGTGGAGACACAATGTTTTTTGCCTTGGAGGACTCCCATTTGGGCAAGTTCCCATTGCCCCACTTTGGTTCTCTGGCAAAGTCTAGAGGATGATCTCATTGGGCAGCAGGTGAGCTGGCCAAATGCCTGGATCCAATCCTGTGCATCTGCCAACTAACTGCAGCTGTAATCATTAAATAGTTGTGGCCATTTTTTCATTCAAATCTCTATGTATGTCTTCCTTTGGCAGAGTGGACTCATCCATGGACACACAAATCTCTCACTACTGAGGGAAGTGTTAATATCTTCTAATCACGCCACACTCTTAAAATGGGGCTAGTTGCTTTAACAGCTCTGACTGCCTCCTGTTATATTTTGGGATTTGTAGTTCCATGAGGCTTAAAGGCTCTCTGGATGAATATTCTAAATGACTGTACAGTTCATCCTGTTTCCACACATCCTTTCCAGCATTTTTGTGATACTCTGCCATATATGTGACTACAAGTTCCAGAATGCAACAGGAGGCAGCCAGAGCAGTTAAAATGACTTAGCCACATTTTAAAAGTGTAGAGCGATAGTCTCATTCCTTGAGAAGAAAATTAAATGTTGCTGTCATATTATGTAGTTTATGAAAAAAATAAATGTCTAAAATTTATTGATTTCACACAAGCAATAGTAAAAGAAATCTTAGTGGAAATTATTTCTCTTAGTGCAAGCTACATCTCCCCCCCACATGTGTCTGTCTGTTTTATATCTCGCTTTTCTCCCATATGGAACCCAAAGCGGCTCATACTATCCATTAAAACAATACAGTTTTGTCTGAAGTACAAAAGTTTTTAAAAGTGTTAAACGCATTCCACTTAAAAAAATTAAAACAGCTAAAAGGATGTTAAAACTTGTCCATTGCACAACCCCAACCAGTTAAAAGTTGAAGGCCTATTTAAATAACAAGGTTGTTGCCTGCCGATGAAAAGAGAGCAGTGAGGGGTCAAATCAAGTCCCCCTGGTTGTTCCTAAGCACTTTCCTTTCATTTCAATAGGATTATGTAGAAGTAGTGGGTTGAAGTAATCCATCTGCCTTTTAGAAACCACAAATTGTCATGTTTAATTCTCTATCTGTCATATTATTGTCTTGGCTTTCCTTCAAGTTTAGGGTGGCATACAGCCTATGATGGAGATAATAGTGGCATCCATGTCAGAGGGGCTGTGAAGCTGCTCTAGACTTTAGTTGTAACTTTAAAGAAGTTATCCAAGATGTTGAATCAGCTTCCCCATTGCTGCCCCATTCCCCATTGAAGCAGGTATTTTAATTAGTGACAGCTATATCTCACATACACCTAGTACAATTCACAGCACACTAGATGTTCAATAAAAATTGCCACATTTTATTATGATAAAGAAAAGGTAAAGGTATTCCCCGTAGACAAGGTTTTCAAGTTGTGTCCAACCTTAGGGAGTAGTGTTCATCTCCGTTACTGAGCCGAAGAGCCATCATTGTCAGAAACTACTCTGTCATCATGTGGCCAGCATGATTGCACAGAACACTGTTTATTATGATATACTTAACTAAGGGAAATCAAGAATCATTTCTTGTCTTGACAATGGCAGTAACATGACCCCTATATTATTCATATGGATAGTCTTAGGCAATCAGAGATTTCGTCTGGCTACATGCTGACATCACTGAGACTATGGTCCAAAACACACTGCAGAAACAATCCAGTTTGAGACTACTTTAGCTGCCCTGGCTCAATGCTAGAGAATTCTCGGAACTGTAGTTTTGTGAAACATTTAGCCTTCTCTGTCAGAGAGTTCTGGTGCCACAATAAACTACAATTCCCAGGATGCCCTAGCACTGAGTCAGGGCAGTTAAAGCAGTCTCAAACTGGATTATTTCTGCGTGGGTTTTGGACCTAAATGTCAAATTCAGAATCAGCATAGTTCATCATAGATACATTTTAAAAGTTGATAGCTGGTTGTGTGAGCATTTTAAAGCTAGTTAAAAAGTGATTTTTTTTTTATTTTTAAAAAAATATTTATTTATTTGGTTCAGGCCTATTATCAAGCTTTCCTTGCCCATGTTCAATCCTTAGGTTTGGGATTTCACCCTTTTTTGGCTTTTAGTACTCTTGTTCTGCAGTACAATGAATACTTTACTACAGGGGTAGGCAACCTAAGGCCCGGGGGCCGGATGCGGCCCAGTGAGGCCTTTGGACTGGCCCCAGGCCGGTCCTGCCGCCGTCGCCGCCGCCGCCGCCCGCCATGATGATATTGATTATTGTTGTTATTACTTGTTCTTGGGGTTTTCTTGGCAAAATCTCCACAGGGTTTTTGCCATGGCTTTTCTGGGGCTTAGAGAGTGTGCATGCATATTTTAAATTTTTTTTAACAAAAATATTTATTTATTTATTTATTTATTTGTGGTGCTTTGGCCCCCCAACTGTCTGAGGGACAGCAACCCGGCCCACGGCTTAAAAAGGTTGCCTACCCCTGCTTTACTACATTCTCTCCAACAGTACAATACAAATAGGCTTCTTCTGTGTACAGTATTGACCTAGTGAGGGGAAGACATAGATTGACAATGCCAGGCTGGTACCTGAAGGTTGTCTGCAGCAGGAAAGCTGTCTTGTTTCCAGATGGAACTCCCTACCTGCAAGACGTCTTTCATAACCACAGCAAATCTCAGACTGGTTTACCGGTATACTGATATTTCAAGCACACCTCACTTTTACTACAAAAGGCCAAGAAGCAATAAGCATACCTTGGTTTTAAAAGCCTCTGACTAAGAAACTATTTTTATAGTCTTTTTATGCCTCACAGCCTGCCCTTTCCTTTTTGTCTTCTGTCTAACTGGAAGCTTTTAAACAGCATTTCCATTGGGGAAGTAAAACAACAACAACAACAACAACTCCTAGTTCTGGGGGACTTCAACATCCCGCTCGAGACTAGTTTAACAGGTGCAGCTCGGGAGTTCATGGATACCATGACAAACATGGGCCTATCCCAATTGGTCTCCGGGCCCACGCATTGTGCTGGTCATACACTCGATGCGGTTTTCAGTACGGAGCAGGAACATCCGTGGGCGGAGGTGGTAAGCACCTCCGCATTGTCATGGACGGACCATTTCCTGGTCAAGATGAAACTAAGAGCCAACGCTTGCCCCGCTGGGGGTGGTGGACCCATTAGAATGGTCCGCCCTCGAAGGCTAATGGAGCCTGTAGGATTCCGGAGAGCCTTAGAAGGTTTATTGGTTGGGAATGCCGGTGATCCTGTCGATGCTCTGGTTAATACCTGGAACATCGACCTTACCAGGGTGGTCGACACGATCGCTCCCAAGCGTCCTTGCCGTCCCGCTTCAAACCGAAAGCCTTGGTTCACATCAGAGCTGAGGAGAATGAAGCGGCTCGAACAATGACTAGAGCGCGAGTGGCAGAAGACTCGACTCTTGTCTGACAGAAC
>CM034703.1:87935130-87946828 GCA_020142125.1 Phrynosoma platyrhinos
CCTGGCCTCGGAGACGACTCAATTAGTCGTCTGCCGAGGCCCAAAGACTCCAAAATCACCCAATGAAGCAGCAGCAACTCAAACCCAGTGAACACTCCAGAGCCAACACCAGCCAAGGGAACAGAAACTGGGGAGATACTTGTTGACATGTCAGTCGGAGAGAAGGGATCCACTGGTGGCAGCAGCAACTGAAAGCCTGACAGAAGAGGAACAACCTTGGACACCAGAAATTATTGCTTTTGGACCAACACACATATCACCTTCTGCCATGATGTAGCAAAATCCTGATGTAGGTTTTCCACTCCATGAGGAGTAGCTTCCAGTGGAGCAACAGCAGTCACAGAAAGACCAGGAAGCAGACCAGAGTCTTCAAGCTCTATGGAAGAGGGCAAAGGAAGAAGTCTAGTTTCCTTCAGTGACAAAGTGGTCCAGATTTGTGATAGACAGGGGGCAGCTAGACTTGGTAGAAAAGCTATAAGGAGGACTGGCATGCTCAGAGGCAGCTGCTGTTTCCTACCAAGTACATGGGCACGCTTCTGAGTTTAGCTCACAGTCATTACAGTGGACATGCTGGGGTGGATTGGACCAGAATGGGGAACTCCTTCTAGGGGGAGGGGAGAGGCAAGTATGTTACTTAGTATATTCAATCCTGTGGGGTCTGCCAGAAAGTGGAGAAACTCAGAGATCAGGGCAACACTTCTTTCCAACCACATATCATCATAGATGTTCTAGTCCAGCTGTGGATATCCTGAGACCTTTCTCTGGAAAGACTGCCATAGGAAAACAGTATGTGCTGACATCTATAGACGTTTGCACTTGTTGTCCAGAAGCCACCCCATGGGGTGGAACGTAATCTAAAGCCATTGTCCAAATTCTAACAGACATTCTTGCAAGGATGGGATGGCCTTTAAAAATCTTGGTGGCTACAAGAACAAATTTCATGTCCAATGTCTTGCAAAACCTGCTTGAAGCACATGGAGTGCACCATTTTACTTTGGTCCCCTACCATCACCAAACGAATTGGTTGGTGGAGTGAGTTAATGTGACCCTAGGCACTGTGATACATATGTTTGTGAACGAACACTCCAATGACTGGAACTTGATCCTACAGCAATTTTTGTTTTCATGTAGGACCATACCACACCCAGGCCAGGGTTATTTACCATCAGGGATGGTCTACTGGCATGATGTGAAAGGGTCATTGCAGGTTGTGCAAAGACAATTGGAGGGGGCTTTGCAGGTTATGTAAAGACAGTGGGAGAGACTAATGTGGTTGATTCTACAACCAACCTGCAGAGTATTCTCAGGGAATCTGTTAGCAAATGTGATTTTTCATAAAATTTTTGGACACATGTAAAGTTCCCTGTATGATCCCAGACTGACCTCTGAGGGATGTTGGCCATAATCCCCTAGATGGCAGGTTATGCAGGCACTGAGAGATCTCCCAGAACAGCTGGAAAATTCCCTACCAGACAGGTTTGGGAGTTGCCAAAGGGAAAATCCATTATACTGGAAAAGACACATAATAGTGCTTATTTGTCTTGAGTCTCACACTTAATGGGGCAGTGATTAAATTTGACTGTACCCTTTTCTCTAGCCTCCCTTCCTTGATAATCTCAAAACCAGATGCCTTGTCTTGACTGTCTTCACACCTAAGTTTAACAAAGCTAAAACTATCAGTGCCTTTGTCCAGGCTTCAGCCAAGCCATTTAGTCAATAGCCAGAAGGTAGAAATTTCCTATTTAAACTATGAGATTTTCAGGCTCCATGCACTATCTTTGGAGTGCTGACTCCACGTCGGTCTCTACCCTGATCATAGCTCCCTCTGCCATACTCTCCCCATTTTGGCAGCTGTGCATCATCATCATAATCATCAACATCAACAGTGGATCCTGGAGAAGCTTTCAGAAGTGAGTAACTCCCTCAGTCTGGCCCATCTCAAGCTATTCCTGCTTTCACTATTTTATTCCTAAGTGTGCAGTGTGTGTGTGTGTACAGTGTTCCCCTTTTAATAAATATTTAGACTTTAATTGGAGAAGCTTGTCTCAGTGTCATCTGTTGCAAGATTCCTTAGTCCTTTGGTATACATATGGGTCCCTGGTCCCATGGGGCTTTGTTAGGACCCCATTCTTGCATATTTGAGCTAATTATAAATCCCCCTAATTAGATCCTTCCTAACAATGCATGGGTGGCTGCTCACGAAAACCTCCAACAAGCACAACAGGACCAACAAGCCTGATATGACCAGTCTACCAGAGAATGATGTTTTGACAAAGGGGATCAAGTTTCCTTCTTTGCAGGTCTTTAAACAGAGGCTGGATGGCCATCTGTCAAGGATGATTTGATTGTGAGTTCCTATATGGCAGGGGGTTGGACTGGATGGCCCTTGTGGTCTCTTCCAACTATCATAATAATAATAATAATAATAATAATAATAATAATAATAATAATAATAATAAATAAATAAATAAATAAATAAATAAATAAATTTTTATTTCTAGCCCGCCCTTCTGCTCTGCAATCGGGGCGGGTTACAACATTTTTAAAACATACAAAGTTAAAACAAGCCTTATCCCCATAACTCCCCTCCCACCCCCTAAAACAAGATTAAACTATAACAGATTAAAACATAATAAAGTCTAAACCCAAACAAACATTACAAAAAACAATAAAATCAAAAAATGAAGCGAGCTACAAATGATTCCATGATTCTATGATGATCCTGAAGGCAACTGGGTCTGTTGTAGTTGTGTGCCTTCAAGTAATTTCCAACTTATGGCAACCCTAATGCAAACCTATCAATGTATTTTTTGGCAAGATTGTATCCAGTCTAGCAAGGTTGAAACTTTGTGGGAAGGGGGTGAGCACAATGGGATGGCAAACTCACTCATAAAATTTCCAGAGTTTGGTATGAAACCAAAAGTGTACCATGTGAATTTACTTAAGTTCTTCTATGGCAAACCCAAACACCTTCTCATACTTTCATTTCTGGAAATTGAGGTGAAAGAGTGGCCTGAAAGTGCTTTTTATGAATGGACAGAGATTGGTAGCCTGGAGAATTTTAAACTCCCACCAGGGCTCATCTCTAAACAGTGCAACCAGTTCCTTCAATGGGCAGCCAAGTTCTCTGCCCTGTTTTTGCCTATCCTGCATCTTACAATAGGTCCCCAACATGTGGTAGCAGCAGGTGACAGCAGGCCATTGGCAGAGCAGCCATAATTTGTGTCTTCCACAGGGAGAGGGCGATAGAAAAGGAGGTACAGGAGATGTTGAACATGGGGATTATTCAACTGTCACACAGAGGACTGGTGAGATTATGGGAAAATGTTTCCTACATGTCTGCTAATTGACAGTATAGCTAATCTGTAGTATTGTGTGTTTGCATATATGCTTTAACCCTCTTGTTTCCTAGGATACAGGGTGAAATCACAGCTAGTGTGGTTCCAGCTTCCAGCTGTTCCCAGGCCATTTGAGATTTGAGTGTGTGAGCTCTTCCATTATCTAGGTAACACAGCTGAGGAGTATCTTCTCTCCTCCAGGTAAACAGTGGGCTAATGATGTGATAGTGTTAAGTTTCATTTATTGGGGTCAGTATCATGGAGAAGCAACACAGATCAATTGTTGCCAAAAGATGATTGTCCTGTGGGAATGACCAGCTTGGAAATACATGTGGAAGCCTTGAGATGCTTCCAACTGAGGAGTTATAAAAACTTGGGGTGCCACAAGGCAGAGGAAGAGGCACAAAGAGACTGACCACAGAGACTTTGGGATGGATGGAGAGGTGCTGCCTGCCACAAGCTAGTTTCCAGACTCCCCATTTCTCATGACCATCCAAGACCAAGAACACCATCTGTATCATGAGTAGAATAGGAATGTTCAGCTAGTTGTGTTATGCTTCTTCTAACCTCAGCTAAATATGACCTAGAGCATTTTGTAACTTTGTAACTACTCCTGAGTAACACCGAAGGTTCCTTCATATATATGATACTGTTTTGCAATGTAAGATTACTGACATAGAATAAAAGCTTTCCTATAAAGATCTCTTTTTCATGCTTGGTAAGTACACACAACAATTTTCAAGATGCTCTCAGAATGGTTTCAGATGTCACAATCCAGCCTGCAAGCCACCTGAATATATCAAATACAGTTGGCTCCCCCAATCCATGGATTCTACATCTATGGATTTCACCATCTACACAGCTTAAAAATATTCCAAGGGGGAAAAATCCAAAAACCAAACCTTGATTTTGCCATTTTATATAAGAGGCACCATTTTACTCTGCCATTGTATTTAATGGAACTTGAGCATCCATGCATTTAAGTATCCACTGGGGAGTCCTGAAACCAAACCCCAGTGGACACCAAGTGCCCACTGTAAAAGTTATCATCTCCAAGGATAGAACTAGAAACATAAAACAAGGAAAGCAAAATGGAAATGACAAAAATATGAGATTGAATCAACACTTTTTAAAATACGTAGTTACTTTGACCCAGACAGAGCTGAAGCATGGATCACAGGAGCAAATGAATTTTCCCCCTGTTACTGCCAACTGTCTGTATAGGTAGGACTGTTGTCCCTTTACCAGCAGGCAAAGGCTTGTTTATCCAGGCAGGTTTTTGATGGCTGCCTGGCTGCTGAGGAAAGAGCTTTTAATGGGGTGTCCTGTATTTTTTAAAAATCACAGCTGGCATCCTGTTCAGTAATTACAATGTCCACTTTCTGCAATTGCAATTCATTTTTATGGTCATTGTGTACACAATGAGCTAAAGTCCATACCCCCCCAACCTACCTTTTTAAATAGTGTAATCCCCACCCCCACATGGCCATTTCCAAGTTGCTGGAAATGGTGGGATAAGCAGAAATCCATCCAGCTCTCTTCCTGTAGCTGTACACATTGTGATAGGGATTTTCAGGGCCACCACTGGAGGTTTCCACTAATTTCACCACTCTCCAACAATATGGAAATAGCTGTTAGGTGTGCTACAGTGATGAAAAGATTTTCAGGTAGTATTACAAAAGTCAGCTACAGAAATGTCTCTGTAGGAGTATCTCCCAGTGCAGGAACTTGGCCAATATTTTTTTTTAAAATCATTAGATTACTATATGTGGCTTTTCAACTGCAATTACAGTTGCAAAAAAGTGCCATGCTTATTTGGAAATATTTATTGATTAATTAATGATTTCATTTCTGTGCCACCTTTCTACCAGAAAGGGACCCAAGGCAGCTCACAAATCAAACCATTTAAAAACTTTACAATTATAATTCTTAAAAACAATTAAAATCAACTAGCTAAAAATAGTGTAAAATTGCAGAAACATACAAACATTAAAAGGATAACTAAAGCACACACTCCAAATGAAAGTTTCCCTGACATGATTATATATTAAAAGTTTTCTTGAATAAAAATGTCTTTGCCAGAAAGCAGGAAGGGACCCTGCCTAGCCTCCTATGGAAGGGCATTCTACAGAGTGGGAGCAGCCACCTTATCACACACCTCCTCCTTCTCCCTGTATCTTCTATGGACCCTATCACATGGGGGAAATCCCATGAGGGAATGGGATTTAAAAGGTGGGGGAAACCTACAAAAGTGGCTAGATTTTCACAGACATTGCTGTTAAAGTGTGCTTAACCTGAACAGAAAGTAGTTCTACTTTCAGGATTTTCCATAAGTAAAAAGAAGCAGCTTTTGACTACTTTCCATTTAGGTTAAGCACACTTTAACAGTGACGTTGTCTGAAAATCTACCTTTTTCTATTTATTTCTAGTTATTTCTGCACAGGATTTCCGCCATGTGATAATGTCCTATGGCTCCAAAGCATAGTTAGGGTGTTCCTTTTCACTGACGAGGGAGTTTCATCAATAAGATAACAATTGTGTTAATCCTTGGGTGTAAAATGTCACTACCAGGGCAATGGCAATATTGGCAGTCATGTGGTATCAGCATTTCCTCCTCTCCTCCTGTATCCTCTCCCCCTTACTATTCCAAAGAAGCCTGATTTCATTTATTTATTTTCCTACTTCTTTTCTTTTACTTTTTCAAAACTTAAATTACATTAGTAGAACTCTGGAATTGTGTTTGATATAAAAGTAAAAATAAGAAAACCCAAAAGCCATACTGTGTAAGGTGTAGGGAAAGGAGGTAGGGTTAAGGGGGAGTGTGGGAAAGAGTGTGATGGCAGAAGCAGCCCTAGTTGTGCGATTGACAAGACATGCGATAATAGCTACTCTGAAACCAGTATATTTCAATTTTTATTAACTAATGCTGTTGTGTTGAGAATGGGGCTCATGTGGCAATGTCTTCAGTTTTAGGAGAAAGTTGGGATATCAATGACATTGAGTCAATCTGTTAGTGAATAACGTCACTCAGTGATGGGAGAGGCCAGATGTGCTTCAGATGAAGGGAAATATACAGTCAGCCCTTGATATCCATGGATTCCTTATCCATGGATTCAACTATCCACGGCTTGAAAAAATTAACAAATATACAAATTTCCAAAAGGGAAATCTTGATTTTGCCATTTGATATTAGAGATACCATGTCACTATGTTATTGTATATAATGGGACTTGAGCATCCATGGATTTTGGTATCCATGGGGGCGGGGGGCTGGAACCAAACCCCAGTGGATACTAAGGGCCCCCTGTACTATGCCTTCTAACATGGGTCTGAGGAGCAACTGTCACTTGGCAAGAAAAAAATATATGGGAAAATGTTATGAAAGAGTAGAACTAAAGGGGTGTGTGTGTGTGTGTGTGTGTGTTTGAAATGTGGATGAGGAAACATAGCATGGCACCATCTGTTGGATAGGAGGCAAGTGGCTTGTGGGATTTGTAGATTGCAAAGAGAGCTTGGAATAGCTCTTGACTGTAACTCCCAGAATCCTCAGTCAACCATTGGCTCGGGTGGGTGTCTGGCAGTTTTAGTCTAAAACAATTACCATTTTCAAGCTCTGATCTGGGTGCAATTACAATCTACAATGGCTTGATGATAATTTATTGGAAGGTTTGATATAAATATTACAAATAACTAAAATAAGTGCACATAAGTTGTGTGAAATTCAGTGGCTAAACATGCAGCAATTGCAAGACATGCAGCACAATCCTGGGCATTTCATAAGTATGGGCCTAAGCAGACTGCCAGAAATAGTGCACATTAAATTGAGGCACTGCCCTGGCTTAGTGCTAGGGAATCATGGGAACTGTAATTTATTGTGGCACCAGAGCTCTCTGACAGAGAAGGCTCAATGTCTCAGAAAAAAAATCATTTTTATGGTCATTGTGTACAAAAAAAACAATTCCCATGATTCCCTAGCACTGAGCCAGGGCAGTGCCTCAATTTAATGTGCACTATTTCTGGCAGTCTGCTTAGGCCTTATGTCTCAATCTGGTCCTCGGGTGCTACTGTTCAACAACATTTGGAGGGCTACATGATTGCCACTCCTGCTGTAAGACAAGTGTTTTCTGCAGGATTTATTTCCACATAATTAGATTTGGGATTGCAGCCTCAACCATGGAATTAGCTTTAAAACATATTGTGCACCAAGAAGGCAATGGGTCACAAAAAGATAATAAAGGAATGGCTGGGAAATGTTTAAAATGGAAGGTGTGAGAAGGCAAAAGAAGAACTTTTTAAAGGTCTTTAAAAGATCTTTATGGATAGCCCTGTAACTCTACACCAAGCAACATTAACTTGTAATGCCAGCCTAATTGTGCCATTTCACTTGCATCTTTAGAACAAGGTGTTAAATTCAAAGTGGGATTCTAGAGACCCAAATTATTGTTACCGTGTTTTGCAAGCTGTTTTCACAGAGCAGAAGTTTCCCCATAAATCAAGTATTCAGGTTTCCTTGCTGTGTTAAGGACTATATAAACTGACATTCTGTAAATGGATGGTTGTGCGACTGTCTTCACCCACACCTTAAGCATTTTTATTGCTCATCTGGACTAGTAAGAAATTTCCTCTTGCAAGAAACAGAAACAAAAGGGAAAGAATAGCTAGGCATTATCACATTCAGCTGTAGCATTCCTAATACTGCCATTATATGGATGCTTTCTCAGAAATAGTTCCCAGTGGATTTAATGGTAAGGGTGTTCACGTTTGCAAATGACACCTAAAATTTCTGTAAGTTTAGAGCAGAGTATAAATGCTAAAGGCACCAGATCCTGAAGGAATATTTTAGAGGAAGGAACTGGCAAAGTCACTTCTGACTATAATCCCTTGCCTAAGAAAACCTTATGAAATCCATGGGGCTGCCATAAGTTGAAAGGCAACCTGAAGGCACATCCAGACATACATAAACATTATACAATATCACTTCTGAATAAATCAAAGGGATACTGTAGCACTCTTAAGACTGCGAGAAAGAAAGAAGTTGGTAATATAAGCTTTTGTAGACTTCAATCTACTTTCTCAGATGCATGGAATTAAGTGTCCAGGAGCATACCTTTATAAGCAAGCTATGTGAATATCAATAGAAATGCAAAACTAGTGGGTATGGTGAAGGGCTGACAATTCCAGATATTCTCTTCCTGCCTGACCTTTGCTTACTGTCCTTTGCTTTCTAGCTTTAGGAAGTTATCACACGGGGAGTTGCGGGGAGAAAGTGGAAATAAACCAGACAAGCGGAAGAATTTAATTTACGGGATTTGTCCCGTTCCACCTCGTCTGATAACTGAATTCGAATTTAAAAGGGGGTTAATTCGAACAAAAACCTGATCTTTTCAAATCCTCAAAAATCCCAAAAATGAAAAGATCAGGTTTGCGTTCGAATTAACCCCCTTTTAAATTTGAATTTAATTATCAGACAAGGCGGAATGGGACAAATCCCATAAATTAAAGACTTCCGCTCGTGCCCATTTATTTCCACTTCTCCCTGCAACTCCCCATGTGATAACGTCCTTAGTCTATTTCTTAGTCTAAGTATAGCAAGTTATCTTCCTTAAATGCCTTTTGATTAAAATGTTTTCCCCAGCTAGACGATGTTCCTTAGAGGAACACCTGAAGTCACTGAAGCCATTTCCTTTCTGTGTACAGCAATTGTAGGGACTTCCTTTGGAAGAGTACTTGCTCCAACAAGCAATAAATGATTACTTAATAATATAAAACTAGTTTTAAAACAGTGGATTTGCTTTGCAAAAATAAATTACAACTACTGTAGCCACACAGAATAAAGTACTTCTTACTCTTCTCCAGTGTCTCTCTTTCTCATACATTTGAGCACACATGCACATCTAATGACTGTGGTGCCTTTTGAGAGGAATTCCCTTTTTGTGGGAAAATATTCAGGAAGTACAAGTGAGAAGGTAATAATATGTTTCTTAAATTACTGAAATATCAACAATAAACAATGTTTTCTTAAAGATAACATTTGTGAATGTGTTATGTATTAATTTTGTTAATTTAGATAGGACTGAATGAATAAATCATGGGAACTGAAAGTATAGTTGGCTCTCTGTATCCATGAATTTCTTATTCATGGATTCAATGATCCATGGCTTGAAAATATTTTTAAAAATATATAAATTCCAAAAAGTGAACCTTGATTTTGTCATTTTATATAAGGGACACTGTGCAGAAGCACTGGCAAATGGAATGCTTAGAATATCCAATCAAGGACAGGCTGGAAAAAGGTGGGAGCCTGCCTGATAAGCAGATATAAAAAGGAGGAGAAGCTTTTACGAGGCTAGAGCTGTGTGTGTGTCAAACCTGCTGAGGTAGGAGGGTGTTTTAGAACTGCCAGGAGGTGTAGTTATGAATAGGGGTTCAGCCTGGGTGGAATTCAAACTCCCAGATCAGGAAAAGAACTTTAAAAGGAAAAGTGAGGACCAGAGATATTAAAGGAGTGTGTTCTGTGTTAACCAAGTCAGTGAGGGAACTTAAACATAGCGAATTTGCAACAACTGAAGTAATATGTATACTGTAACAACAAGCTTGAGATCCAGCTACTAAAAAAGATACCATTATGAGTTCTGCATGTAAATTAAAAGTAATTTTCTTTGTGTTCATCAAGGAATGGCCTGAAGTAATTTATAGATAACATCAAACATGCTACCAAGAGTAATAAGAACAATTAATAATAAAGACACTTAAGTTAGTGAGAGGACCAAGTTCTGAGAGAAAAGATCCCAATAAATAAGATGGCAGCCCCCTTTAAAGAATGGCACAGGGATACTTCTACATTTTTATGGGGTGGGAAAAAGCCCTGGGTAAAAATGAAAATTCTTCAAGATATCCAAGAGTGGGGGGGCTTGGGAGTTCCAAATTTACAATTTTACCTAGAGGCTAGATGCCTAACCTGGTTAAAAACATGGTTAAAAATAAATAAATTATAAAAGATTGTTAGAACTAGAGGGCAGTGGTCTGCGATTTAGATGGCATGTGTAATTAGAGTATGATAAGGATCTAGCTAATAAAGATTTTAACAATCATTGTGTGAGAAGGTCTTTATTAAAAATATGGAAAAATATAAATATAGGATAGCCCTTCAGACACCGTTATGGGTTTCCCTGATGGAGGCATTAAATAAAAGATTAAATAATTGGTTAACATGTGAAGATATCTTGAAGAAACATGAGGGAGATTACATAATAAAATCTCAATCAGAATTAGGAAAGGAGGGGATAAAATTTCATTGGTATACATACAGATAAATATATGAAAGATATAAAATGGACGACAAAAAAATAGAGTAATATTAAAAGAAAAAAACTGAATTAGAGAAAATACTGTATGATACTGAGGGTAGAACAAATTCTAGATTTTATAAAGCATTATCAAATATTGGGGTGGGAGAGGAGGTCATAAAAGAACAAATGATTCTGTGGGCTAGAAATTTTGGCTACCTGATCCTTCTAACGCAGTGGGAAAAAATATGGAAGAAAGGGATAAAATACACAGCATCATATAAATTAAGAGAAAATTTGTATAAGATGTTCTACTGATGGTATATGACCCCTGAAAAAATTGCAAAGATATATTTAAAAATGGAAGGCAAATGCTGGAAATGCAGAGAAAGTCAGGGGTCGTTTTACCATTGTTGGTGGACCTGTATATTGGCCAAAAAATCTGGATAACAGTTAATGGGGCAATAAGTAATATATTAGGATTAAATATCCATTTGTCTCCTGAGTTCTATAATAATAGAATTAAATCTCCAATTGTCTCCTGAGTTCTACCTATTAGGTATCTTGGAAGAGGAATGTGGAAATAAATATGGAAAACTTCTATTTTATCTGATTACAACTGCAAGAATGGCTTACATCCAAAAATGGAAAGGCAAAGAGGAAGATGAGTGGTTATACAAAGTATATGAGGCAATAGAAATGGATAAATTGATACAATTATTAAAGAATAATCCAATAGATGGAATAACCAAAGACTGGAGATTGGTAATAGATTTTTAAGAAAATAAGTGAGGGGGTGTGTGGAAACACAGTGATAATATCCCCAACATAAGCTAAATAAGGAAAAAATCAGATAGGATTTATTTTACTATACTTCCCCTATGCTATTTTTTCTCTTTTTTAGAGAAGAAGAGAGGGAGGATTTGGGGGATAAGTAAAAGGTTTTAATATGAGTTGTTTACAGTGAATATATGAGGTTGGGCTTGTTTTTTGTTTTTTGTTTTTTCTTATTCCTAATAATTTTATTTTTTTTAAAAAAAAAATATACTACAAACACTTGCATAATAACTCACA
>CM034703.1:87964560-87990452 GCA_020142125.1 Phrynosoma platyrhinos
TCCGTCCGGCGGCGGCTCCAGGGCCTCCGTCTGCCGAGGCCCGTAGTTCATTTTGAAGTAGGAGGACACAGCAAAATCCTGCTCTTGAGTTAATATCATTTGTTCCTCCCTCACTGTAAGATACATGGAATTTCGCTTGACAGCACTAAGCACCTTGGAACACTTGTCAGTATTTGCACCAGTTCACTTCCATTAAAATCTTTTCAATACCTTTGCTCTCCAACACTCAAAAGAAATATTAACAGTCCTAAAATGGGAATGAAATTAGTGTTTTGCTCTAAATTTTAGGAATTCAGATGCAAAATACTGGTCTCTTGTCAGCAGAGGAAGCAAGCACAATTGATTCTACTAATCTGAACCAACATCTTATTTCCAGATTCCACCCCACCTCCAATCCAAGGTGGTTATTTCTTTCCTTCTGCCATCCAAGTATATAATGCAAAGACTTTGATCTAGCTCATGTATGATATCTCTGTTTGGATTGCAAGTTTTAATTTACAAGTGGAAATAATTCAGTCAAGTTTCTTAGAAAATTACTGGGTTTACTCATACATACAATGAATCCTTGGCATACACTGGGGTTTGGTTCCAGGACCTGCTGTGGATATCAAAATCCATGTATACTCAAGTCCCAGTAAATAGAATGGTATAGTGAAATGCGTCCCTTATGGAAAAATAATATAAGGTGCCCCTTATATTAAATGGCAAAATAAAGGTTTGCTTTTTGAAATTTAGATCTTTTTGGAATATTTTAAATCCATGAATGGTTGAATCTTTGGATAAAGAATCCACAGATATGGGGGGGGGGCAACTGTATTTCTAATGCAGTTATCTATCTGGAAATATTTGATTAGTTGCATGTAAAACTAGGGTTGATGGTCTAAAAGTATGGCTTTGATTACATTTTCCAACTGCACCCAGTGTTCCCTTTTTCTAATATTTTCATATTCCTATACCAGTCACTGAATGAAGATAAAGAGGAAGCTTTCCAGTTTCAGTAGTCCAAAGATTTATTTGTGATTTCTTTACAATAATCCTTGAAGCTACTGGAATTTTTACAGCTTCATATCTCTATTAACTAAATAAATACAGAAAAGCATTTGCTTTTCCCCACTTTAGTGTGTTATCATTAACATTTTTAGAAGATCCCAGCCAATGAGTGAAAATGTCAGTGGGGAGTGGAAGTACTGGACAGAGTTGAGCATCTTCTGCACTCTATTCTGTATAACTGCTGCAGGGAAATGTTACTCTCTCCACTGTTAACAGTTTTTTATGGAAGCTCTTTTGTTAATAATCCTTAGAATTCACTAGGGAAGTCACATCTTCATAAGCAGACATACATCTCAAGGAAATTGAATTGAGCAGTTTTGTGACATCTGTATTCAGCAAGGGGTTGCTGTTACATTACTCTGTGGGGGAACCAGCAAAGTAACCACTGCACAATGGAACACCAGCTAGGGAGTACCAATACACATCAGTAGAGCTCAGTCCATAATGGGACACTCTTGCTAGTGCCCTGATATGCATCTTTGCAATTTACTAGGTGGGTTTCTTAAGGCCTCTATGACATAGCTAAGTATGCTTAAGGTTATGCAACACAGTTCTTGGAAAGAGACTTACGGTATATGACATTAATATTAAAAGAAGGCAAAGATAAAAGTGAAGTAAAAATTATAGACAGATTTCTTTAATAAATTCGGATTATAAGATTTTTACATCGATCATTGCTGAAAGATTGAAGAAGATTCTGTCTGACATAATACATGAAGATCAATCAGATTTCTTCCAAGAAGACATATTAAAAACAATATAAAAACAGTTTTGAATATTATAGAATATTTTGAACAGAATAATGAAAAGAAATTAACATTAGTTTCTATAGATGTGGGAAAAGCTTTTGACAAGATAAGCTGGCTTTTTCCTAATTACTTAGGAAAATGGATGTGGAGGAAATATTCAAAAAATTGATAAGAGCAATATATAAAGATCAAAAAGATCAAATTCTGCTGAATGAAGAGAAAACTGAGAACATAAGAATTGGAAAAGGGACAAGACAGTGATGTTCTTTCTCCTCTTTTGTTTGTCATTTTGATTGAGATTCTTAACAATAAAATTAGAGAAGAACAAGATATCTAGGGAGTGAAAAAAGGGATACAACTAGACAATTAAAGCTTTTGCAGATGATCTTATCTGTATCTTAGACGATCCACTAAGAAGCATTGATATACTTGTTAAGACTATGCAAGATTTCAGAAAAGCCTCAGGATTTAAAATCAATCAAGAAAAAAACAACAATATTAACTAAGAACGTGCTACAGAAAGAAGACAACTTGAAGGAAAGAACAAAATTCACAATAGATAAAAACAGGGGTGGGCAACCTTTTTGAGCTGGGGGCCGGGTTGCTGTCCCTCAGACAATTGGGGGGCCGAAGCACCAAAAATAAATAAATACATAAAAATTAAAATTAAAAAAAATAAAAAAATTTTAAAAATATGCATGCACACTCTCTCAGCCCCAGAAAAGTCATGGCAAAACCCCTGTAGAGATTTTGCCAAGAAAACCCCAAGAACAAGTAATAGCAACAATAATCAATATCATCATGGCAGGTGGCGGTGGCATCGGGGGGCAGCGGGGGGGCGGCAGGACTGGCCTGGGGCCGGTCCAAAGGACTCAGGGGGCCGCATCTGGCCCCCGGGGCTTAGGTTGCCTACCCCTGGATAAAAAGGTAAAATCTTGGCATATACTTAACAAAACAAAATAATGATCTTTTTGAAAATAACTATATAAAAGTATAGAAGGAGATAAAGAAAGATCTAGAGAAATGGACTAAATTGAGGATTTCCTTTTCAGGAAGAATTTCAATCATAAAAATAAACATTTTTCCAAGATTTATGTATTTATTTCAAAATATACCAATAATTATCAATGAGGGATGTTTCATATTATGGCAAAAAGAGCTAACAAAATTCCTCTGGGAAGGAAAAAAAATCAAAGATTAAATGGGAACTTTTGATTGAATCTAAAGAAAAAGGAGGATGTGCCCTACCAGACCTCAAGTTATAATATCAAGCATGCTGCCTAACTTGGATAGAGGAGTGGATAAAATTGAAAAATGAAAGACTACTGAACATTGACAGTAACAATAAAAGATTTGGATGGCATGCATACATGTTCTACAATAAATTAAAGGACAATAAATACTTTAACCACCAGTGTATAAGAAATGCACTCTTGAAGGTTTGTTTAAAAATCAAAAAATCATTCTATAGAAGCATCCCTTTGTGGTTTTCAATACAGGAGGCACTCTTTGGAATAAGAAGGAATGAAAAACAAATATGGATCAGATACAAAGATATAATAAAAGATAAAGACTTCCAAATGATATCTAGGGAACAATTAGGTAGAGAAGGGAAAAATACAATTGGTTCCTACATAAACAATTAACAGAAAGATTTAATAGGTTTTTGTGGGTTTTTAGGGCTGTGAGGCCATGTTCTAGAAGAATGTATTTAAGACTGACAAAAAGATTTAAGATTGAAAGGAAACTGAAAGGATTTGTAGGACCAAATGAGGTAGATAAAATGATTGAAGATGATGGACAACAACATATAGAAAGGATTTTAAAGCACTACAAGAAAGAGAAGTAGAACAAGAAACTATCAAACATACAATGATAAAGTGGTCACAGGATATTGGCAGACAAATTGACCTAGAAAATTTGTGGGGAAACATGCTTTATTTCTTGTTCCTAATCCAAATCTTCCTACTATTTTTGATTCTTCTTTGTTTCCGACTTTAGCATTCAAGTCTCCAATGATTAGTTTGAAATCTTGTGATAGTATGTTGTCAATTTCTTCCTGGACTGCATCATAGAATCTCTCCATTTCCTCTTCATCTGCATCTGTGGTTGTTGCATATACTTGAATTATTGTGATGTTTATAGGTTTATCCCGAAGCCTTATTGATAATATACGGTCTGAATTTGAGTTGTATCCTTTGAGTGCTCTAGCTGTATCTTTCCTTAGTATGAAAGCCACCCCAATCCTTCTTGTTTTTTTCATTTCCTGAATAGATTATTGTATAGTTGTCTGAGTCAAAGTGACCCATTCCTGTCCATTTTAACTCATTCACTCCTAGTATTGCTAGATTCATGTGTTCCATTTCCTTCTTTACTATGGTGGTGTGCAGACAGGCAGCTCTGGGCCACCCTGGGAAGTGGCAGATCAGAGCCGTGGCTACCCCACACCATGGCCCTGATCCTTCCTTTTGCCACCCTGAAAAGAGCATTAAAATGCCTCTACTTTAGGGGCAGCAAAAGGCCACTCTAAGGACCTTATCCCACGCTGCTCTCAAAAGTGGCAAGAAACCGATATGAGCATCATTGCAGTACTATAGCGCTAGTATAATATGGCGCTAGCGCTATAATAGCGCTATGGATAAGGTAGCGATATTGCAATGCCCGATGAAAACAGGCATACAAAAGAACCCGAATGATGCTGCATTCCGAGCGGTTTCTTGTTGTATTCTGAGCGACGTCGTGGGATCACCCGGAAAACTATAGCGCTATAGCGCCTGATTCTCAGCGGATTCCGAGCGACGTCGTGGGATCACCCGGAAAACTATAGCGCTATAGCGCCTGATTCTTAGCGGATTCCGAGCGACATCGTGGGATCACCCGGAAAACTATAGCACTATAGCGCCTGATTCCATGTGGATTCTTGCTGCTTTTGGCCCCGTGGGATAAGGTCCTAAGAGCTGGCGCATGGCTGTTTCTCGCCCTTTCTGGCACAGTGCATCAGAACGCTGTGCCAGAAGAGCATCCTGACACATGTGCTATGTGTAATGGCACGCGCCATCTGGATTGTGTTAGCATGGGGTTCGGGCAGCTGGCGTGCAACTGCCTCGCCCCAACTGTGCCTCCAGGTCAGCCCTTTGGGCCAGTCTGCAGAGGCCCTAAGTCTAGTTTTCCCTGGCTAATGCTTGCCACGTTTCATGTTCCAATTACATGTGTAATGTTGCTTCTAACTATGCTTATTTTATTGGACATGCTTTCTGTCTGGCCTCCCCCACTCTAGTTGGTTTTTGAGCTGTCTCACCTAAAGGGTTTTCTTGGTGAAATGGTCTTCCAAGGAGAGACACATTTTGCCTCCTTTCATGCAGTGCTAACAAGTGTCAGCTATAGTGACCCTACTGTTCTCTCTGTGAGAGTTGACTTCAGTGTCACCTGCCACTACTGCTGCAGTCCAGTAGCTGTTCCTATATTTTATGCCTGTTATTCCCTTATTCTCTCCCTCAATTCCCTCCCTCAGTTCTCTTTTCCCTTTCCTTTTTACACTTCTGGATGTTTTCCCCACTTTCCCTTCCTCCTCCCTGCCTCCCACTCTGTCCCCATTGGTGGTATCAGCGCCTTCTGGTCTTCTTGTTGGGAAGGGCTCTGGTGTTCATGGGCTGAATTTAATATATATAGCTTTTAAATTGTCTTTACCCTTCCTTGGTGCTTTCAGCAACACACAGCATAAACTGTGGAAAGCCTTTAAAGCCTTTAAAGGAGTTTTATAGCCAGTCCTTGAAAGATGCTGCTGTACAATACATAGCTCTGCAATAAGGAAGCATATCACAACCTCTCTGTTCCATTGGTTTCCTAAACACACACACACACAGACAAACACACTGCATAATACCAAACATTGGTAAGTGGAAAACAAGACTTCAACACAAGGGCTGAATTTGGGAGCACAGTGCTATTATCCACCTGATCAGCATTATTTACCATCATATACAGTTATCTGCAGAAGCAGAAGTTCAAAAAATAAAAATTTTGGACTTCATGTCATCAGTTAGCATGGCCACAGAAGAACAGATCTTTTGAATCCCATAGCATTTCTCTGGCATTTTTTTTTTCCAGATTGCTTCTTCTTTCTTTTCCTCTCTCTCTCTCTCTCTCTTTCACACAAGTGCATCACTGCATTCTTGTCCTATTTGCCTTGAAGAGCCCATGTAACAATAAATATTTGAGAAAGTAGTGTTCTGACCATCTTAATATCATTTCAGAGCATTTTATATATGGTGTGTTAGTGCTGCTAAATTTCAACTAACATCTGGAATTGAACCATTGCTTTTATACGAGGTTGCATCAGTTCTATTTGGCAAAGGTTATAGCTACAGAATTCAATCTTCATGAGATCACCAGTTTGGAAAATGATATAGGTTAACAGAGTACAATAATCTTTATTTTGGGTTAAGTCCACAAGGGTCTCTGTAAAATGAATAGTTAAGCTCAGACAGATACTGCTAATCAAGTAACCATATTAGAAAACACAGATTACATGATGATTGATATCATGTTGGTTATATATTCAACAATGTATGTTGAACAATACCATCCTCCTTTTAAATTTCACATTGATAGGGAATAATTGCAAGAGCAAATATATAAATGGCTGTGTTTTTTTTTTTAAAGCTCTCAAAATGTTGAAGAGATATTGCTTTTAAACTTGGCAATAAAACATTAACTTAGTATAAAAACCTCAATAGTCCTGTGATTTTAGACAGAGCAAAAATATATATCTGACATCATGACTTCAAATGCATTAGATTACATTCTAACCTGAAATAACCCACAAATTTGTTGGGATTCCCTGACCGGGAATGATCTCAGACAGACTGCCGGGTGCAGCTACCTGAGGAGGAAAACACCCAAGGGGGTGATATCTCCCTCCTCCTTTTATTGACAACCTGTTTACAAGACAACTGGATGTTTGTTCATCATTCATTAACTGTCAGAAGGCCATTTTCCTGTTTCAGGCTCCAAAGGTCAAGAGAATGCAAACAGGACACAGAAAACCAGCCAAGTTAAACATTAAGTGTAGCCCAGACAGGTCATTAACTTAGGATGTATATCTGTGTGTTTAACCACCAGGCTGTGTTGTACATGTAATTAACAGCCAGGTTAATCATTAGGCAAACATCAGCCAGGCTAGTCACTAGAATGCAGGCTGGCTGGGTTATAGTATTTTAAGTCTCAGCCAGGCTTTAGATATTAAACTTATGCATATGGTAAATGCAGCCTATTTTCATATATAGAAGGAAATATGAGATTACCATGGCATGTCAGTGAATTAACCCCACACAAATCTACTCACCTTTGTTGTTGTGTGCCTTCAAATTGTTTTAGACTTATAGTAACCCCAAGATAAAGAAGGCTTTCGTGGCAATATTTGTTTGGACGGGTTTGCCTTTGCCTTCCTCTGCAGTTAAAAGTGTGGCTTGCCCAAAGTCAACCAATGGCATCACCCATGGCTGGGTAAAGATTCGAACCCTGATCTCCAGAGTCATTGTCCAATGCTCAAGCCACTAAACTTTGCTGGCTCATACTCACCTTTAGTAGTTTAAATGTAAATAATAAAGAGAAGGCATCTTTCTAGTATTTGCTCTTAAAATAAAAGTGCAACATATTTCAAAATTCACAGTTAGAAGTGTAAAACAGAGGTTGGGGTGCTTCCAGCATGGTGGGTCTGCAATGGCAGTTCAATGACTTCCATGTAAGTGAGGTAGTAAATCCACTATAGGTAGTAGCCATAACATTAGAGAAGCTATCCAACATCCTGAACCCTCTTCCCAAAGTAGGTTCAGCAACTTGCACTGCTCATTTAAGACTAAAACCTGGAGTGGATTTATCAACCTCACCCTAACATTGGAGCCACTAATCACCACTAGAGATATATTTTGTTTGCTTTTACAAAAAGCCCGAGATCTAAGAATTGGAACCAAACAGCAACTGGGATTGAGATATAGGTTCATCTTAGGTTCTCCATAAGTTAAAAATGACTTGGAGGCACATAGCAACAACAAATATTCCTGGGCACATTCTCAATCCAATAATTTGTCTTCTGTGCCCAAGATGGGGTCACTTTCCTTTTACACTTTCCTTTTCCACTCCTGTCCTGTCCCTCCCCCAAAAAGCTTTCTTCTTTTTAAGAGCCTGGTTTCCCAAGACAGCCAGTGTGGTGCGCTGATTTGAATGTTAGACTCAGATGTTCCCCTTTTCCAGGACATGTCCTACATTTCAGCCTTCTGTCTAGAAGGAATTCCAATGGCCATTTTCCTATAACATTGATTGTCCCAAACTCTTATAAGGTTAAGGAAGAGAAATTTAAAAGCAAACAAACAAATAAACCAGCCTCGGTGGAGATGCCCAATGTGATGTCAAACCCTTTTGCACACCATGGAAATGTTTTCTCCCCATGGCTTTTATTCTGATAGGGTTATTTATCTTTTCAGAACCCTAGCAGAGAAAGAAGAGCTGGAAATAGGTTGAGCAGTAAGGGTTATTCACACGGGAATGTAGTTCCCCCTTTCCATCTACTCAATGTTGGGCTTTACATTGCCTTCATTTCTGATTTATAGGAAGTTGATAGCCACAGGGTTTTAACACATGCAGGTTTGACATTACTGCAGGTAGTTTTCATCTATATATACTGACTCTGAGTTCATCTACACTATAGCAGTTTGATACCACTTTTGCTGTCAGGCTCTGCCATACAGAATCCTGGGTGAGATACTTGAGAACTCTCTGTTATAAAATGCTCTAGTGCCCACTCTCCTGATCAACAGCACTATAATCTCTCTATTGGAGAATTCCCATCAAACTACAAATTCCAGGACTCTGTAGAATGATGGTCAAAGTGATATCAAACAGCTGTAACTGTGTGGTGCAATTATACTCAATGGTTCAGGCAATATCACAAAATTGCTCCAGAATGATAGACATCTGGGTCATCCAGAACCAGTCACAGTCCTGGGGATGGAATTGTGCTTTGGCCTGGCACAACAGGGAGGAGATGCCATTTAGACTGAAGACTAACTATGCTTGATGCAGAAAGCAAAGGGGATCTTGGCAATTTATTAGCACAGATTCAGCAGATTCGTCTTACTAGTGTTAAAATGACATTAAGGCCCAAAACACATGGGCCAAAAAGTGCGGCTTCCAGCCACTTTGTGGACCTGGTGTGCAGATGATGCATGCCCCCAGATCAGCTGGAAGCCACTCCATGGCTGCCTAAGGCAGCCCAAAGCCAGCCAGAAAAGGAGCAGCGAAAAGCTGCTCCTTGCCAGGGGCTCGTTGAGGACTGCAGCAGCGGCTGGCTTCAGGACTGTGGCATCCAGTTGCCATGGTCCCAGAATGATTGAGATAATTGTCAGAGGTTGCTTCAAGCCAACAGTTTGCTTCATCCCTGAGTGTAATATTTTAAAAGACAGAGGAATCCATTGTGGAACCTGAAAGTTTGTGAAGATGTCTGTTAGTAATATGTATCTTGTGTATTCACAATAATTTCTCCATTGTAAGCCTGCCACTGCATCTGCCAGACCTTTTCTTCCATGACTATATTCTTCTACAACAAAGTCAGATTTTACTCATGACACATTGTTAACAAAAGTGTTTACTGATGAAGATGCTGGCCTAGCAGCTGGAATGAAGAAATTAAGGGTTGTCTGCTTTATGAGTGAAAGTGAATTGTTTGTGGTGCACACACTTGTCCCATTTAATTTAAAGCATGTGTTCATTGGATAAGCACCCACAGTATCACACAATAGGCTCATAAGCTGCCTAAAGGCCATTGCTTGCTTTGATCTGAGCTATTGTTCTCTTGCCAGACAGATGTACTGTGAGAAGCCAACTTTAGAAGCAACCACTTCGGAATCTGTATAGCACATTTATTATGTCTCAGGCAGACAATATGTAAATGTGTTTTGTATTAAAGAACAGCTTAGGTACCAATCAAAGCCAGGTGCAAGAATGGATGGACTACAATGACTCTTTCTGTATCACATGATGCCATTTGAAAAGACTTTCATATTCAAACTAAAGCCACAGTGATAACTGAGTAGTGCTACTGGCAAATCCCTTTTTCTTAGGGCTCATTCCCACTACAAAATAACTCGATGTGGAAACCAGGTTATTCTGGTGATCGAATGTCTCTGTGGCTGTTTACTCCTCTTTGTCATTCACGCTGACTGGGGAGGGGGAAGAGAAAGAATGGCTGCCACTGAGAGATGATAATGATAGGAGGGGGGAGGAAGAGGAGGAAGGATGTGATGGTGGTGGGGAGGGGAGAGAAGAAAAGAAACTCCTTCTAAACAAACCTTGCTAAGAAAACCCCATGACAGGTGTGCCCTAAGTTAGAAATGACTTGAAGGCAAACAACAACACCAACAATAGTGGAGGGCCGGTGGCATAGTGGATAGGCTTGGGCCCCAGCGGTTCCTCCTCCACCTCCTCCTGTTGGGGTGTCCTTTGGTGTGCTCCTTGCCTTGCTGCTGCTCACCGAAACCCTCCAAGGGACTCTCTCCATCCATGGTGCTCCGTCTCCCTCTCCTCCTCCTTGCCTTGCTGGCTCTCTTGCAAGCCAGCCTGGGGTCTCCTTGCCCTGGACCCACTTCAGCCCCAGAAATCACATCGAGAAAGGAAGAGGACAGAAGGAAGGAGGAAGGTGGCAGGGAGGGAGGGGGAAGAGGGGCCAGGAAAAGAACACCCTCCTGGAGAGACTCCCAGAGGAGTGGGTGAGGCTGAGCCAGCTGAACGGCCCTGACTCCTCTGAGGCAGCCGCCAAGCTAGAGAGGTCCCACGCCCAGCTCACTCCCTCCGGGCCATCTATGTTTTCCATGGCCACAGCAGGCCCAAAGATGGGTCCCCAAAAGTGGGGCCCTGTTCTGCCAGGTGAAGGCTTGCGAGGCCAAGGGAGCCCAGCTCATGGCAAGATATGAATCAGATCTCTTGTTTCCACTGTTAGAAAACTCCTCTGAATTGATTTTTTTACAAAAGAACCACCAAAAAAAACCTTCTATTAGTATATGTAGCACAAGAACCATGGTTTTACTACTTAAATTGTGGTACAGTATTTGGATGATAGATATATAAGAAGTGAAGGATGTACATAAATAAAATTTTAATGTAAAAAAATATGGAGTTTAGGAGGTGAAGAAATGCAGTGAGATTCAGTTGTCTAAAATAGTTTTGAGGATAGCCAGCATAGCATAGTATGGTTTGAGTGTTGGTTTGTGTCTCTGGAGACGAGGGTTTGATTCCACACTCAGCCATGAAACCCACTGGGTGATCATAGGCAAGTCACATGCTCTCAGTCAGAGGAAGGCAATGATTCTTCTGAACAAATGTTAAGGTCCCCATAAGTCAGAAACAACTTGAAGGCACACAACAACAAAATAGTTTTGCTGTGGTCAGAAAGCCAAGGACAAGTTCCTATGGAAGACATTTCCCTAGCCTATATCTTATTGATCTGTTGTGATGTAAAGATTGTCTCTCTCTGTCTGATTTGCAAACATATGTTCATATTTTTTTCTGAAAATGTTGGAGGAGTTAGACACAGGGTATGTGTTTGCTGTTTTGTGACTTCAAGGTGTAGAACAGATCTGCACAGCTTGTGATCCACCCTGACTCTTACTGGACATCAATGCAGTATTAATTTGTAGTCAGCCTCTGCTGTGTTTGTTTTGTAACTAGACAAAAGCAGCCCAATAACACAGTTTTTCAGCAGGTGCAGAGTATTTGCAAATGAGGCCAAGCTGGAGAAACAGTTCCTGGAGAAGATGGATGACATGTTGGGGTTGCTTCTCCTTGCTCTATCACTTCTTGTGCTTTCCTGACTGCAGGGACATATTGTATTCTACAAAGGAGGCCCTTTACCACCAGCACCCAAGGCTTTGGGGAGTTTCTAAAGCAGGAGGAGATTTCAGTGAACTGCTTATTGAATAGATAGGTGTAGGATCTGTTATAAGTCTTCCTTTTGGCACTTGCTTGATTTTTACTTAATAAACATTTCACTATGTTGGCATAAGAGCATTTTCTTCCTTTTAAAAAAAACCAAAGGAGACCTTTCAAGTGTCAGAAGGTGCCATAACTCAATCCTGTTGTGTTTTTAACCAGAACAATCAATTAGTGAATTTGAAGTTGACTAGAAAATGGCATTCTAGATCTGCACCACCCAATCACTGTGGGGAAGGGACTTCTTTTTGATGGCTTTCAGGGAGAGGACACCAGAAGCCATCACAGCTGGCACAAAGTGCCATGATACAGTCGGGGAGAGCAAAGCCATGGGCTATATAAGGCCTGCTTGCCCCTCCACATGCTTTCTTCCAGACTTTCCTTTGTGACCCACTCTCCCATCCTCAGTGCAGTGTAAGGCTGGCCTCTTTAGGCTCAGGCTGGATTTTTTCCCCTTTACCAGAGGTTGTTTTCCTTACATCACACTGTATCTGGGAGACTTGGACAATTAACTATGTGTAGTGTCAATAAATAGGGTTCCCCTTCTTAGGAAGTGAAGGAAGATTATAAGACTTTTGGCATATACCTTGACACCCCTTTTGGTGTAGGACTGGGCTCTGGAACTGTCTCTCAGGGGTGGGGAAGGACTTGGCCCTGGAGGCATATTGGGAAGGGGTTACTTTCACTTGTAAAGTCCTGGATCCTTACAGGTGGGAACCCCCTGGGTTTGCCTTCCAGTAGGTGACTGGCCAGGGAGCAACCTAGTTATTGGATTGCCACCGAGGTCAGGTATTTCACCCAAGAGAAGGTTGAGGGTGTAGTCTCAGAGTGAGTACATGCAAGAGTACATAACTAAAGCAACCCCAAAAGATTTCCATCCAATTTCTTTTTAAAGACCTCCAAAGATGGAGAGTCCACCAGCCCTAATCCACTGATGAATAGCTCTTACAGTAAAGAAGTTCTTGTCTATGTTTAGGTGGAATCTCTTTTCTTGCCATTTGAAACCACTGGTTTGTGTTTTAGTCTCTGAAGCAGCAGAAAACAAACATATGATTCAGCAGGTGAACAACTGGCCACTAGCACCCTCCTAGGACCCAGACTGCATCTGCACTGCAGAAATAATCCAGTTTGACATCACTTTAACTGCCATTCCTCAATGCTATGGAATTCTGGGAATTGTAATTTGTTGTAGCACCAGATCTTTCTGACATAGAAGATTATCGCATTGTATTTAAAGTGACTTATCCCTAACAGGGTACAATCATATTTAATTTTAAAACCGGGTGTTATCACACACAATGTGGCTGGGCGAGTGCCACTCATAAGCAGCCTAGATCTCAGCCATGCTTATCCTGCAACTTTTCAAAAATGGGAGCTTGCTTTTGTTGTTGTTGTTGAAAAGCTGCTTGATAAGAGCAGCTGGGATCCAAGCTGCATACGGGTTGCACTCACCTGGTCGTGGCTGCTTGCGATAAGACAACTCTATCCTGTCAGGGATAAGTCACTTTAAATACAATGTGATCATCTCCATAGAAAGGTAATGTCTGACAAAACTACAATTCCTATAATTCCGTAACATTGAGCCATGGCAGTTATAAATGATGTCAAACTGGATTATTTCTGCAATGTGGATGCAGACCCAATCAGGTAAAATAAAACAAACAAACAAACATTGTATCCCTTGGATAGATTTGGAGCGTTGCTTACTTTTTTGGACTACAACTGTCAGAACTTCCAGAGAGCATGCTGGATTCAGAAGTCAAATAACTCCAGCCCAAAAATACTGTTTCCAGTTTATGGGTATAGTCTGGGAGATTCTAAAGCAGAAATTCTCTGGTTCTGGTAGCTGCTGAGTTTGTGAACACAAAAGTCTGTACAATAGTTTTCATTTGCTTTTCTTTCTGGCTTCCTCTACACAAATCCTTTCATTATAAATGATGATCAGCCAGAGTTCTAAAATAACATAATATAATATTGGCCTTGAATTCTCTGGCAAATATTATGTACAACATAGGCTTAGGAAATCAAGCTGATCTGAATCATAATCTTGAAAATAACAGATTTTAATGAGGACAAGGGCATTTTGCAGTGTTTCAGAGCAAATCAGCACCATAACAAAAATAGTTGCATCTGCTCTGCTCTGTCAGAAAGTTAATGGCAAGCCAGCATGTGCCCAGTTCCTGATGGTTCCACCACTTAATCTCAGAAGTTTTATATATTTTTGTTAAGACTTATCCTTTGAAAGATAAGAGTGGAACCATTTCATTAAAGAGGCATTGGTTATGTTTGCTATGCAGGGATTCAGGGCACACAAAGATACCGTACTATAAATACAATATTTTGTTTAACAGCATGAGCAAAAGGTGATTATATAGAGTGAATATTTATTGAGCTTTTAGTCTCATACCCATGAGGTTTTCTTTGAAATCCTTCTGGATTTTTATTGATATAGATTTCTTATTTGCCATATCAAAGCAGGTAACATAGTCATATCTCTGAACAAGTATGGTGGTGTGAAGTTTTGTTTGTTATTTTTATTCTATCTCAGGGAGGAAGTGACCTAAAAAATTACAAATCCATTGGCAGAAAATTAAATAAGTAAGAATGTTGGATGTCACTGATGCAAAAGTCCACCTTAGCTTTTCTTACAATCCGGGCACAAGCCCTGTAATTTATTTTATGGCACAGTCAGCCTTCCATATCCACAAATTCTTTAACCACACGTTCAACCATCCACAGCTTAAAAATATTAAATATATATTCCAAAAAGTAAACCTTAATTTTTCATTTTATATAAGGGATATCATTTTACTATAGCATTGTATTTAATGGGACTTGAGCATCCACATATTTTGGTATCCATAGGTGGTCCTGAAACCAAATACCAAGGGCTCACTGTATGATGGGAGAAGCTGACCATTCTTTCTAAATTGCTGCCCCATATGGGATGTGGGCATATCACTTATAGCCAGTACATGGGAGACGTGGCATCATAATGCCAGAAAACTGTATGCAAGAGACCTCTGGCTTAGTTATGCATAGAGCTGATCCACTGAAAGCAATGGGATTAAATCAGAAAAGAAAGTGTCATGTAAAACTGTAGGCATTCCTGAACGTACATTTACATGCAGCAGACTTTTTTTATCATGCACAGGTCAGTGACTGAGCCTGCCACCATGCTACAACATTATCTCACATATACCCATATTTACTGAACATGCAAAAGCATCTGAAAAAGACTACAGTCAGCTCTCCATGTGGCAATCATATTTGCCAAGCTTACATTCTCAACCTTCCTATTTGGTTTGGTGAACTGAGCAGTGTATGTTTTGTTGAAAGAACATATAAAATGAATATTTTCTCCTGAACAAAAGACATCCGTTTCAAAATGTTCCACTGTTATGAAGGTCAATGTCATTAAAATTATTCAAGATAATAATTATAATGAATTATCTAGCATTCATGGTACCATGTCCTTACAGTCCAGAGCTCATCTCAGTAATATTACCCAGTGTGGTAATACGTCAATATTGTTTATATCAGTGTTTTCAAAACAAGAAGACCAAGAGGTGGATATCTTGTCAAAGCCATGCCACCATGAATTCATGATGGTGCTGGGTTGTGATCTGAGTCAAGAAATGTCCATCTCTCCAGATTGTATGCCCTTCACCTTTGAAGCAGTGTCTTTCTAATAAACTTCATTTGAGGCTGTGTGTTCTCCTCTCAACCATGGTGGTAGGAAATGCATCAAAAAAAGTGAAGTCAACTGTGTATCAGCCAACAGAGCTCCAAGAACTTGCCTTGTCCATGTAGGTAAGATGAAGAAGTGAAGCCACCATTTTGCTGAAGACCACTTTTCTCTGCATCTGCCTTCCCTATGTGGGGAAGACAAAGGAGGTAAGTCATCTTCACCAAGGTACTAGCTGTGGAAATGCTTCTCCAATTAGTATTGAAGTTAGGAATCTCCATCCAGAACTTCAGAAAGGGAATAGACAATGCCAAGAATGGGAGCCAACCTCATTTAAACACCCAGGCATGGGAGACATTGGAGGGATAATCTGGTTTCTGACTCATTTCAGATTCCTACTTCTGGTATAAATGAAAATAAGAAGTTGCTCTCTACTATGTTAGAATATTTGTTCACGTACTGTCTACTCTGGTAGTTGTACTGTCAAGGGCTTCACACAGAGATCTGATACTTATTAAAAATGGATATTTCAGCCTTTGGGACTTCCTGCAACCAATACACATTATTTTCTCCCAGATAATGATGACAATGATGATAATGATGATGATGTTTGTTTAATCCTTTCTTTTCCCCAGTTCAGAACTCAAAGCTCCTCAAAAGTTTAAAAAACACATTGCCGAAAATTCACAAGATACAAAAGTTAAAACAAGATTAAACAATCAAAATATTTAAAACCAGATTAAAGCATATACCGTTAGACACACACACACACACACACACACATCGCCAGAACAATTACCAGGATTCAGCTCATTGTTTAATTGAGAGCAGCCTTATATTAATGCCTGTCAAAAATAGATTTGTTATTAGATGAGGACTAAGAAAACAATTTTTTATAAAGTTATGGAGGCCATAATATGTAGGATCAGGACTTATGAAAGTTACAGCTCCAACTGGCCATGCCATCTGGAATATACTGGGAGGTGTAGAGTGACATTTCCTCCCCTGAACTCTGGCTAAGATTTGGGGAAACTCATGGTGTCCAGCATCATTAAGGGTATCCTATATACCCCTACAGCAGTCCACAACTTAACAGCCCTATAATTCAACTACTGGTGTACATCAAAGATGGGTGAAATTTATTTCATCTAGTTTGGGGTGTTTACTTTTAAAAAAAGAAAATACACTACCAATAAGAATATTTATTTTGTGATTCTAAGGTCACTGAGGCTAACACTGGATGCCCCTGCAAGGTTTACAAAGCTTGACAACATATCAATGTTACAAACTTGTCAGTGGTGACTAGTGAAGAAGAAATAAAGGGCATCCACTAAAATGGCTATCCAAAGGGATTCGATATTTTAGATGGCTTTTACAGTAGATTTGTTTACCTTGCAAGATAAGGCTATTAATGATTACAAGTTCTGGTATGTAATGTTCAGAAACAGTAGGCCTCTGAATATCAATTGCTGGAATTTGAAGAAGGGAGAAATACTGTGCAAACACTTACCTGACCTTTGATCTTCCTTAGTTGCAGGACATCAACATGCTTGTTCAAAGGAGCTTTCTCAAATAAAGATTAAAATGTTATTTTGAGATCTTCCCACTTGAGATCTTGTGAGGATAAGCTGTGGCAAAAGAAGTACAACCAATCTAATACTGATTTTAAAACACTCAGTAGTTATACTTTTGGTCTAAATCTCCTAGAATCTCCCTGATATCATGGCCACTCTATCATTAAGAATCATAAGACTGAAATGCAAGCTGTTCTCTTTGAATACAGTTTGAACAGATAGTATTATCAATCATACTGAAATATGGCCTCTAATCCCCTTGTTAGGAATGAAACTAATTCTTGGTAACAATGTTATTCTATCACAATATATCTATTTTTATGGTTTGTGGTAGTGAAGTCTCACCATAAACAGCACTAGCAACAAGGAGGAAGTTAAATGAATCCATTTATCACCACTTTCAATCCTTCACAGAGTTGGTCCTATCATGAGAAAGTTCCTTCAGGGTGTAAGTGCTGGGTGGTGTGAAGAAGGAAGCTTTGTTGAGTGTTTTCTATGTTGTCTGTCTTCCTGTGTCAGAGGGATGTTAATTGTGTTTTAACATTACAGCATTTTGTCTGTTTTATCTACATTTCTTTTTAAAGTTGTAAGCCACCCTGAGTCTTGGATCTGCATGGTGCAGGTGGGATAAAATCAAACAAAGAAATAAGAATGGGGCAAACATGGGGGAGGCATGAGAGATGGGGGAAAGAGAGAGAGATTGGAAAGAGCTAATGTACAACAAGGATGAACTGGAGAAAGACTACGTGTGGTGTTTTGTGTGTTGCAAATTATTGGTAGAACAATTCTTTTGGCAAATTTTTTTTGCTAAAATAAAGGCTATAGGTTTCCTTTCTATATGAATATAACTGTTTCTAGAAGCCATGAAGTCATTTCTCTGCTGGGGCAAACATGATTAAGATCATCTGTATTACACTCATATGGTCCCCCAGGTTCTGTATGTTGACTTCAATATTCATCGTTATGGACACCAAATCCATCTATAGAAAAGGCAATGTCATGATATCAAGCGTGGTGCAGTGGGTTGAGTGCTGGGCTCCTTGGAGATCTAGCTTAGAGTCTCTACATGAAACTCAGTGGGGTGGGCCTTTGGCCACTCAGTCTCTCCATTTTTGAAATACCTTACAAGATTTGTGAAGTCAAAGGCTTTCACAGCCAACAGCGATGGTTTTTTGTGGGTTTTTCAGGCTATGTGGCTGTGTTCTAGAAGATTTTATTCCTAACGTTTCGCCAGCATCTGTGGCTAGCATCTTCAGAGAAACCTTTCAAGATTATTGTGAGGATAAACTGTGGCAAAAGAGAGCCATGCACACTGCCTATATCTCTTTGAAGAAAAGGTAGAATACAAATGTTAATAATAAGTGAGGCTTTAAACAACAACAATAAAAAAAATCCTCCAGTCCCTATAACAAATATCAGGATGCCTGCTCATTTCATTTCCAGATAACCTCACTCTGGTAACAAACAGTGTATTTATCACTCCTAACTGCTTCTTGATTTTTTAATATAAAATGCATATTTTAAATTTTCAACAGGATCAGAGCTACAGGATTTAAAATTAAGCTCCAGTCAAACTTAAGCCATTGCGACATCTTCCAAAGTCAATTGATAAATTACAGTGCAAGACTTAGCTTTGCCACTGTAATCAATTGGACTTGTGCAAGGATGATTGGATCATGATGAAATAAACATTTTAAAATAATTAATTTTAGTGAAATTATGATAGTCTAGCATATGCCCTGAACTGCTTTCCTCCATGAAAACTAGACTATTGCTTTCTTTTTGAAACATGAGGTTCTTGCTGAGAGATAGGATGGTTTGAGGTGTAGGTCTTATAGAATCTCCAGTTCAAAAACATTATGCATCTCATCTAATTTTTCTTTCTTAATGAGTCTTCTGTGGAAGTTGTGCAAAAACATAAACGTACAAGTCTGTATCCACCCCTCCCTTTAAAAATTTAATAAATATGGCAGAGGAATTGCATGATAAAAGTGTCAATTCACAATCTGTGATACTATAAAAGTGCTTAAAATGCTGCTAGTGAAAACTGTTAAGTAATGTATGTTGTCTCTGGCCCATCAGTCCTAAATACATTTGTGTAAAATGAAGACTCACTCACAGCCTTACCTTTCTCTTCTTAAAAAGGGGGAATCAAAGACAGGCAGTAGTGCCAAAATACAACAGTTGCTCTTGAGCATCCTTAGATGTTTTAAATATGTTCAGAAACAGCAGGGTAGCACATTCTGACAAATAATGAGTTTTCTGACACTCCACCTTTACCTCATGTGGTCAACATAGATCTCAGCAGGCAATGTAACCTACTGTCCCTGCTGTTGAACCATTACGACCTTTAAATCTTTCAACCATTGTTTTTTTAAAAAATTTTGGTTGACAGGGGAGGAGCTTCCTGCTGTTCCATTACTGCTGGGTCATAGCAAAGGTTTTGTGCAACACACTTACTTGTATCCCACAAAACAATCCCAGAATAGACTCTCTCATACGTCCCCATTTACCTTGATAGCCTCTCGTTGTTTAGAATTTTTAGGAAGAAGTATATAAGAATTATGTGTAGAGGAAGTATTATAATGGAACAGCTTCATTTACAAGTTAGAATGACTAGGAGCAACCCCCAAAAAGTGACCATCTGCTGGAAGAAAATAAGGCTATCTTTCTCCTTAGTTCATTCTACTGGAGTCAGAGGAGCTCAAACACTAATCAATTAATTAGTGTGATTAATCAATCAATTTACTTAGTTACAGGTTAAAGCTGTGGGTTTTAATTGGCACTACCTGCTGTGCAGTGGTAGTCTATGTAGGTACAATTCTTGCAAATTTTAGATGTCTCCACTCAATTAAATGTCTTTGGAATGGTTTATTTCTCCGAAGTTTTTTGAGGAAATGTGTTTCTCAAATTATCATTTGTTGTGGCCTGCCAAAATGTTTTGTGGCCCCAGACATTTGAATTACAATTTTTACTTCGTTAACATTCCTAAATGATAAGTATGTATTTCTGATTCTCAATTTGTGCCAAACTGAGCTATCATATATATGTTATTTCTACATTTAAAAACTGCCTTAAATCCCATCTGTGAGAGAAAGACATGCTATAAATCAATAATTAGGTGATTCATTGCGATTTAGGAAAATAATTATTGTTTGGATAAATAATAAGTTTACCTAGTGAGAGAATAGTTTATGATATACCTCAGGGTGGACAACTGTGTTAGGACAGGGACCTGGTTTCCAGTTTTGTAAATCTGCATTCTCAGCAGGCTGAAGGACCTCCAAAATTAGTCAAGCATCAACTGTAAACCCAAAGTGGAAGGGACCAGTTTCCATTTGCTTTGGGGGAGGCAGGGCCAGAGTTATCAGGGATGAATTAATTAACAATCTACTGTGCATGGAATCTTCCAGAAGCAGCAATTGACCCTCTCGGAGCAATTTGCACCATCTATTTGGAATTTTGTTTGGGTATGCAGGTGGTGGGGGCTTTGTGCAGTCTTAGAAGTGCAAAAAACAGGGTTGGGGCAATTTCTGGCCAAAGGACTGAATTTTTCCCATAGCAAATCTGCATGAATTTCTCTAATCATCATATTTTGTAGTAAATTTACTGCACTTTGACAAAAATACCTCTTTCTGTCAACTTTTGGGTAACCCCAATACTAGTTTTCTTAGAATTGACCTGCTGAAATCAATGGGACTTTGATTAATTTGTTGTTAACTGCCTTCAAGTCAGCTTTGACTCATGGCAACCCCATAAATGAGATTTTCCAATCCCCTCTATGCTCCTCTGCTCTCATGCAGCTTCAGGCCAGTGTCCTCCCTGATAGAGTCTGGCAAGTGGGCTTCCTCTCTTTCTACTGCCTTCTATCTTTCCTAGTATCACTGTCTTTTCTAATGAGTGATCCCTTCTCATGTAGTAGCCAAAGTATAACAGCATCAGTTTATGATCTTGGCTTCCAGGGAGAATTCAGGTTTGATCTGTTCAAGGATCCATTTGTTTATCTTCTTAGCTGCCCATGGTATCTTCAGCACTCTTCTCTAGTACCACATCTCAAATGAATTGATTTTCTTTCTATGAGCTTTCTTTGCTGTCCAGCTCTCACATATATACTGGTGAGCTCAGGTGGGTGGGTACAAAATAGCCCTGGGTATATATGGTCCATGGCTATATTTTGCCTACCATGGTCCTAGAGAGCATCATTTTGCTTAGCTAACACTCCAAAGAGTCTTGTTGACAAATACCACATTTCCTGAATCACTTCAATTTGCTGCTTATTAGTTTAGATAACAAGCAGGGGGTAGCAAGGTCTTGGCTTCTCTGTGGCATGGGACCTATTTAAAATTTTAAAGACAGAGAGGAAACCCCACACCTCAAAAACATGAAGGGAGGAAAAAACACTCCCCTCCTCCCTGCAGCTCTGTAACACACTCGTAATGACCAATGTTAGTTTCTCTTTCCCAGAATAAGTAATCAAATAATCCTTAATTGGAAGCAATGAGTAATGTTGCAATATCTGTTCAAAGCTATCATCTATTTGGCAGGGCCATGGGCAGGTATCAAGATTGATGGGATGAAGAATGGAAGGTTCTTAAAATGTAACATTAAGGGTGGAAAGAAGATTGGAAATAGCACAGTGAGAGTATATATAATGCAATATTAGAACCATGTCAGCTGTTTGGATTAGGGTGGCTGTTATCACTTCCACCATTTCAACCCATCTCTATATTTCTCAAGATTTTCAAAATATATGACAGATTTTATCCCCTAATATACATTCTTGTGAGCATTTTATACAATGTGTATATGCCTTCAGGTTGCCTGTTGACTTATGGCAACCCCATCAATTTAATAGGTTTTCTTAAGCAAGGAATACATACAGGTGGCTTTGCCAATTCCTTCATCTGATGTATAGTTTATGGCAACTGTTATTCCTTGGTGGTTCCTCATCCAAGAACTAAGCAGTTTTGACCTTGCTTAGCTTTCAAGCTCAGACAGGATCTGGTGCCTTTACGGTATTTAAGGCCAACATTTATACATTTGTTGTGTACCATCAACATGTTTTTGACTTATGGTGACCCTAAGATGAACCTATCACAGAGTTTTATTGTTAAGATTTGCTCAGGGGTTTTTTGGGTGGGTTGCCTGTGCTTTCCTCTGAGACTGTGTGGCTTGCCCAAGGTCACCAGGGGGTTTTCATGGCTGACCTGGGATTCAAACCCTGGTCTCCAGAGTTGTAGTTCAATGATCAGACCAGTACATCACACTAACTCTATTTTATACATCGGTACACATTTTTCCACCTATGCATTGCCACTAAAATGCATGTTGGTACATTTTAGAAAAAACAGAGAAGTAGAAGTGGTGGGAATTGTGGTGTAATTTATATCTTCATGTGTACTCAGCACAAAAATTAGAATTATACAAGCCATTGTATTCCCTATCACCATGTATGGATGTGAGAGCTGGACAGTTAAGAAAGATGATAGGAAGAAAATCAATTCCTTTGAGATGTGGTGCTGGAGAAGAGTGCTGAGGATCCCATGGACAGCCAAAAGGACAAACAAATGGGTCCTAGGGCAGATCAAACCATAAACCTCCCTGGAAGCCAAGATGACCAAACTTCGGACACATCATGAGAAGGGAGGACTCTTTGGAAAAAACAATAATGCTGGGCAAGATGGAGGGAAGTAAGAAGAGAGGAAGGCCACATGCTAGATGGATGGACTCTATTAAGGAGATTACGGGTATTAAGGGGTTGCAGGAATTAAGCAGAGCAGTGGAGGACAGAGGGTCTTGGAGATGTCTCATCCACAGGGTCGCCATGAGTTGAGATCAACTTGAGGGAAGTTAACAACAACAACAACAACAACAACAAAGACACATTGAGTTTAGTTATGTCACAGAAAAGCAGTTGAAATAAAAAATAAAGAAAGAACAAAAAGCTGGAAGATAGAGCAATTAATATTGTTTTTAAGGTTAACATAGTTGTCATGGGGTAAAGGAGAAACATTCTATGAACAGGGGAAATGTGCAAATCGATGTCACTGAGTTGAATGTAAATAAGTTCACGCTTAACATATACAAACACTGGCATAATCTTTTCAGATTGAAGATGTGTCAAAATGCTTTCAGTAGCAATTAACCAGCTTTCACAGTGAATACACAGATTGGTAAGGGAAAGTGCTATCATGTTGTGCTTGGCAGTGGTTTTACAAACAGACTAGAAATCAGAAATGTTCCTAGTGTGAGAAGCCTTGTTAGGCAAGATGTGGAAATCTGTCAGGAACTGACAGGAAATCATTTATAATATGCATCCTCACAGGCATTTAATGAAAATCTATGGCAGGACCAGTCATACCATAAAGCAGGGCAATGAAGCCACCTCAAGTAGCAGATTAAAAGGCATTAAAGTGAATCAAATGCTCAATTATTAGTTTTAATCTTAAGCTTTCACAGCATTATGTATCAGGAGATGCTATTTGGGGTTTTGGTAGTGACTGTCAAAATGTTTTTGGCCTGTTGTTGTTGCTGCTGCTGCTGCTGCTTTATGCCTTCAAGTCATTTCCAACTTATGGCAACTCTAAGGCAAACCTATCATGGGATTTTCTTGGTGAGAGGAGGTTTGCCATTGCCTTCCCCTGAGGCTGAGACTTGCTTAAGGTCACTCAGTGGGTTTCATGGCTGAATGGGGAATTGAACCCTGGTCTCCAGAGTTGTAGTCCAACACTAAAACCACTATGCCATGATGTCTCTTGAATGTAGTCTTGGGCCTATATGCCAACATTTCAGATATGAAAACCAGGGGACATGTGGCCAAGCAACAGCAGAGTGTGTCCAAGATGACAAATGGCAAATGAGGAGAAATACACAAACTATGAGAGGCTACAGCAGTTTGCTTTTGCCTGAGGAATTGACTACAATATTTAAATACTCCTCTTTCTATTCGAATAGAATGTGATCCCCCATTTGCAATTTGAGGAATTTGGGCTCCTCAGTCTATAGAAAAAGGAATCACAGTTTATACCAAAGTATCTGTGAATATCTGTGAGGATGCTCATTATCGAACGTGTAACTGTCCATTCACTTTGCATGGCTGCACATTATCATCAGAGGAAGGGGGAATACATGAGAACAGGAAAGTGAAGACAAGAGTCAATGTGCAAAAATCTGCACCAATTCACATAATACACTTATGTGTAGACTAGCCCAGAGTCTCATCTCTCCCACTGGGTTAACTGAGTGCAAATTACTTTTGCATTTTGAACTCAATTTCCATGAAAACCCACTGGGTGACCTTGGGCAAGTCATACATTCTCAGTCTTAGAAGAAGGCCATGGAAAATCTCCACAGAACAAATTCTGTCAAGAAAACCCTGTCATAAGTTGGCTTTAATGTTGCCATAAGTTGGAAATGACTTGAAGGCATACAACAAGAACTGCTACAGGTCTCAATTCAACCTAAATAGTGCTGAAGGAACCTAGTTAAATATATAGACCATAATTGCATTCTCTTTCCCAGGCAGATATTTTATGGAAGAAATTCCCAATGGAGGCAAGCTGTCAAAAAAATTACATTGTTCTAGTTCTTGGGCAAAGAAACAACAACACCTATTACAGGAAATACAGTGCATTAAAAATCAGGGCAAAGTGTAAGAAAAATGATCCATGAATCCTACATCATATTCATATCAAAGGGGGGTAGAGAGGGAAGCATGAGAAGGAGAAAATAATACATTTTTCGCCACTTTTTGCCTGTGAACCATGTCTGAGATTAAGTAAAGTCGTATAGTGGTTTGAGCATTGTTCTAGGCTCTGGAAACCAGAGTAGATTTCCTGCTCCACCATGGAAACCCATTGGGTGACCATGGGCAAGTCTCATATTCTCAGCCCCAGAAAACCCCATGATAGAGTTACCTTAGGTCACCAGAGGTCAGAAATGGCTTGAAGACATAACAAAACAACCCCAGCAGCAGCAGCAACAAAGGCATATGCAGTCCTCCTGACCATATCTGTGTCCCCATGAATCACTCACATCTCATTGCCAATTGTGCTGTAGTTGCAAGAAAAAAAATGTGGTTTTCCCACATGAAAACAAGGCATGCAGCATATACCTGACTTGCTTTCAGGGGATCATAGTGCTCCCAGAAGCCTCCCTAAATTATTATTCACCTTGATAAACAAGGTTTATGTGCCTGATGTTGTTTTTGTTTATTTGTTTTTGCAAGAAATGGTCAGTTTTTGCAACCATGCCAGCAGAAACTGGGTAGGCTGCAGTACCTAGTGGGAAGGGATGTCATAGAATCATAGAGTTGGAAGAGACCACAAGGGCCATCCAGTCCAACCCCCTGCCATGCAGGAACTCAAAATCAAACCATCCCTGACAGATGGCCATCCAGCTTCTGTTTAAAGACCTCCAAAGAAGGAGAGTCCACCACACTCTGAGGGAGTGTGTTCCACGGTTGAACAGCTCTCATTATCAGGAAGTTCCTCCAAATGTTGAGGTGGAATCTCTTTTCCTGTGGCTTGCATCCATTGTTCTGAGTCCTATTCTCTGGAGCAGCAGAAAACAAGCTAGCACCCTCCCCAATATGATATCCCTTCAAATATTTAAACAGGGTTATCATATCCCCTCTTAGCTGTCTATTCTCCAGGCTAAACATACCCAGTTCCTTAAGTCGTTCCTTGTAGGGCATGGTTTCCAGACCCTTCACCATTTTAGTCACCATCCTCTGGACATGCTCCAGTTTTTCAACATCCTTTTTGAATTGTGGTGCCTAGAACTGGACATACTATTCCAGGGAGGGCCTGACCAAAGCAGAATACAGTGACACTATTACTTCCCTTGATC
>CM034703.1:88007145-88022708 GCA_020142125.1 Phrynosoma platyrhinos
AATGTCCTATGATTCTGTGATTCTATGCAGCCTCCAACAGCCCTAGTGCTTCTCAAACTGAGGTGCTTCAGACTTCCCAGAATCCCTAATCACTAGCCATGCTTTCTGGGACTTCTGGGAGCTGAAAGTCCAGAACATCTGAAGAATGTTAGCCACCTTGAATCACATTTTGGGAAAGGCTAGATATAAATTTAATATCTAATATAAATCCAATAAATAAAATAAAATGAATAGGGAATCATAATTGGAGAAGCACTGCCATAGATAAAGTGCTCTCCAGAGAACAGTCCAAAAGGATCATAACTGAAGGACACTCTTAATTACTTTCAGGGTTTATGAAAACTTGCATTTCCCTGAAATTTAGTCTCTGCTGCTCAGCAGTTCATATTGTAATAATGCATCAGAAACACAGAAATAGGACTATTGTATTCGAGTAAAAACATTTTGTTCAATTCTCAGTTTTTGCATCTCTACTTATGGTGTGGATAGAAGCAGTAGTGTGGTACTGTGGGTGGATTTTGTAACCTTCAGTTTATAATAGTTTACTTTGCAATGTGTGTGGGGTTGTTGGCAAGTTTATTTATTACCCTAAAGTTATGTATATGGAAGCTTAAACATTAATAAGCGGAAGGCATTGACAGTTTCTTGCCATGTTGATTGTGTGCATTTTGTCTCTTCTTGTGATTTGATTTCTTTAAACTTTTTGTAACTGTATAAAACCAAACACATACATACATACAAAAACACCTAGTGTTCATCTACACTGGCCACTTAATCTCGGGTCAGTCTGGAGCATTATGTCTGTACAATCATCAGCAGATCCAGCTGTCCACATGGCTTAAAGAACCAGAGGCACTCCATCATTTCCTGGAAACCTCAGGATTTCCCTTAACTTTGGTTCCTTTGAAGCCAAGTTGGCTTAAGGGCCGAAAGTCATGGATCCTCCCTGGAAGTAGCTGTACCTCATGAAGACTGCCTGAGTAGGTTTCAGTATGAGTGTGGCATTTTTCATCAGTGTAGACAAATCTCTAGATCAGTGTTTAAGGTGGAGGACCTCTGGAACTTAATTCCCATAATTTCTTTTCATCTGCCATGCTGTCTGAAGATCCTCAGAGTTGAAGCCTTAATATTCAGAGGATCGTTTCCCCAAATAGTATAAGAATTTACCAAACTTAAACAGAATGTGTAGTCAGAAACATAAATCAAGTGCAAGCCAGTCATACTGATAACAAGCATAATACATCCCCCCTCCAAATACAATGCACTCCCCCCACCATACACCTTGAGTCAATTGTCTACAAGTTTACCAGCCAGCACAGTATAATTACCTATCAATGATGGCTCACAGTGACCAAGTAACCCCTGGAAATGACCAAGGGTCAACTCACTGAAGATCCCTGAATTTGCACAAGTAACAGTAAATAGATAAACCTCCTTTGGTTTTCTAAGCCAAGAACCTATATCACACAGGCAGAGCATAATGTTCTGCCTGCATACTTCTGTTTGGTTACTACTTCACATCCCTCCTGAAAAAAAGCACCTTTCTAGCACCAGCTCATATATCCATGGCTATTTAGTGATCAAGGAGGGGAAAGGCAGTGCAAGCAGGTTCAGTATGTTAAAGATCCAGTATAGTTTCTCTTTTCTCCCAGGTGCAGACTTGCAGCTTCATGATGCCCGTGTGCCCAGCCTCCACAAGCTCTGAGTCTAAGTGACTTCGGGGGGTTGCAGACTGCCAGAAATAGTGCAAATTGAATCCACTTTTAGGGTTAGGGTTAGTGCTAGGGAATCATGGGAATTGTTTTTTTTCTGAGACATTGAGCCTTCTCTGTCAAAGAGCTCTGGTGCCACAATAAAATACAGTTCCCATGATTCCCTAACCCTAACCCTAAAAGTGGACTCAATTTGCACTATTTCTAGCAGTCTGCAACCCCCCTTCCTCTGGCCACATATTCAAGTGACTATGGAGGTGAAAACTGCCTATGAAGTTTATCACATGGGAGGCTAAGTGCCCAAATCCCTTGCAGAAACTGGATTCAAATTCTGCGAGTATCCCACAAAAGCGGAATTGTTTTCAGACACACTGGGGGGTTTGAGCATTAATCCAATAAGCTTATCACACTGTGTTCTTGTATTGAAATGGGTACGTAATGTGAACGGAACGTATTTTATCACATGGTATGATCCTCGTTAAGTTCCTGTTCCATGCTCTGACAATCCCTAGCCCATTCCAGCAGAACTGTAAAAATGCATTCTCAGCCAATCCATTCCATATGATGTGTGTGTGATCATCCTTCCCGGTCTCAATCTGTCCTCATGTTCTGATTGGCTAAGACAATCTCCTCCCCTCCCATCCTAGAACATCCACAAACTCAACTCAATTCTTCCAGTGTTGATGTAAGGAAGGTGTCACAGGTAATTTTAAAAATATTTTTAATTTTTGTAGATTAAATTGTGACATGTATACGAGAAAAAAAACAATGAATGCTCGCTACCTAAATCTCTTGGTAGCATTCTTTCCAATGCAGACGTAGGGGTTTTCGCAACAGTGAGCATGCATCAATGAGGGATGGCTGAGGAACTAATTTTGCGCCGGTACCGGTACAACAGTAAATGCAGTGAGATAACATGTGTTCTCATAATGTTACTATCACATTATTAATAGTCTAATGCACCATTCCCATATCATTACATTCCAGGGACTTGGTGGGAATGTTACAAATACTGGTGCAATAAGCTTACAACATTAACCCGCACAGAAAGTGGACAAAATTGGCCGCTTTTTACTTTCAGGAAAAATCCCAAAAGTAAAAAGCGGCTGATTTTGTCCACTTTCTGTGTGGGTTAATGTCGGATTGATGCTCAATGCCCCCAATTTGTCTGAAAACAATCCTGCGTTTGCAGGATTTGTCCACTTTCTGTGTGGGTTAATTTCAGATTAATGCTCATCTGAAAATGATCCCGTTTTTGTGGATTTAAATCTCTTTTCTGCACGGGATTTGGACGATTCTCTCCTGTGTGATAAACTCCATTGTGAAGATGCCTTGCCTGAGGGGAGGAAGCAGTGGGCAAGAAAATATTGAATACCTTCTTGCACAAAGGTCTTAAAAAGTACTTGCACTTATGTTACTCCAGGCTACGTCATCAACAGCAATCCTGCCTTTGTCTGGATCCTTTCTTTGCTGATTTTCTTCTGACCTAGATTGATCCTCTTAGGGTTGCAAATGTTTCTTTTCCCACTTCTTCTAAAGTTGCTTTTGATCTTCTAACAAGAAGAAAACTTTTGGCCATGTTCCATGAACAGATGACAGAAATAGCTCCTTACTTTTTCAGCCCAGCTAATCAATTAGTTTTCCTGTCTTGATGTATTTCTCTTCAGATATTGTATTTCAATGTAGTTCTCTTAAACAAAAAAGCAGGCTTGATGTAGTAATAGTCCAAGGAAACCAAACTCTTAAACCTATATGATATTTCAAATGGGACTAAATCCATCCAGTACACAGCTGCCAAACTAGCTTTGCTAATAACAGCAGTCTTTCTCAACACCTTCATAAAGTAGGAGGGCCAGTCTTCTAGTTTTTGGAGGGAGGGAGTCCTGAATGTTTTCCAGTCAATTCAATGCCAAGCGTCAATGATGGAGCAGCAGACAATCTGTTTTAAATCAGCTTGTGAGCAAAGTTCATCCTTCCAGATGTTGCTAGGCTGGAACTCCATCAGCCCTAGCCACTATTAGTCAGTGGTGAGGGATGCTGGGAACAACATTTAAAAGACCTCATTTTACCCACCCCTGTAAATTATCACAACTGGAGCTAAGTGCGTTAAACAGTGCTGATTAATTCCACTGCTTAATTTCTTAATTTCCTTGTGAGTCCAACATACAAACTGATATCAGTATAACTGTTTATACAGATGCAAACCACTCAGTATACTATCTGGCAATACTGATCTCTACGCATTGGCCAAACAATGTACCAGTAGTGATATCAGAAAAAAAAACAATGCAAAATAATATATGGATTATGGTAAATTCATTCACAAAAGTATAACAATACTTAGATCTGTCCTTAAACAACACTTGTAACTGCTTCTAAACTCTTAATAATGTCTTGCCCCACTTCCACATGGATTATGTTTTTCAGACCCTTTTTTCATGTTCATGTGCCTGAAGTTAGATTCTGGAAGTCAATGGCCAACCAGAGACCTATATGGGAAGACTACAAGCATGAATGCAACAGCACCCTTCCACTTGAGTTGTTGTGCAGCTGGTATAGGGAGGTATGCTGGAAGCAGCTTGCTCCTTTGATGCTGATCTGGAGATACTGAGAAAGAGGAGCTAACAAAACTTGTACAAAGGAAGAACCTCATAGGCAAATCTTGCTGAAGAGCATGAATCTAGCCAAACAAATTAAAGCTGCTGATAAGACAAACAAAGAATGAATTTGAAGAGCAAATTGGTAAAGGTATAAACATAGAGTTGGACACTAAGGACTAAAGTCATTTCAGATTGGTGTTGGTAAGAAAAACATCAGCCCCACCTGTGAGATTATGCACCAGTTGCCCTGCTGGGATATGACCAGCAGGCTACTACATAACCAGCAGAAGCCCAAGGCAGGTTAAAAGAACAGCAGTCTCACCTCATATTAAGCAGTGTAAAATTGATGAGGTTTTTTAAGCTTGATAGTTTAATACCAGATGTTGATAAATCTATAATCCCTACTTTTAACAAATTTTGAAGTTAGGAGCTTATCGCAAAATTAAATAATGCTGCTTACTTGATCCGGCTTAAAATTTAAATTGGGCAGCATCCTGATATTATCACAAGGATTTAGCCACTGAATCCACTGCCCGGGTCCATCCCCGCTCCCAGGACCACTCTGGCATCCATTTTCTCAAGCCGGAAAATTCCCAACTTCAAAAAGAGCTGCGTTGAGTGCCCCTGGGAGCAGAGATGGGCCTGGGCTGCATTTGGGTGGCAAATTTGGTGGCAAAATCTTTGTGATAATATCAGGAAGCTGCCCTATTTAAATTTAAAGCCGGATCAGGTAAGCCGTATTATTTAACTTTGTGATAGCTAATTAACTATAAATCCCAGAATTTGCAGCAAGCATATCCAATAGTGAACTTCTTGGATGTTGTCCCTAAAATAATTTGACACATGATCCCCATCATTGCATAATTTGTTGCAGATACTCATTCTTATTCTAGTGCTGATGTGCTAAAGTGGTTTTTTTCCCCTTTTGCCACAATGTTTACATAAACAGCATTTCCCAGTTAGTGCAGCCCTTGAAGCCAAATATTTACCAACCTGACTAAAAGGTGTGGGCCTATAGGCCTCAGGAAACATTTAATCTACTTAGCAAAATATGCTCAAAATGTAAAGGACCCATGCAAAAGACTGTCAGTGGCTAGGAGCTTGCATGGAGATATGGGATAAATTTTGTAGCCGTTAATATTTTGAAGACCTGTCTCACTACTGGTACAAGCTAACTATTCCATGCATATTTGCAATAGTTGATGGCCATCCTCCTATACTTAATCAATTGGTCCACAAGTGTTAGACACTTAGGGCCTGAACAGACTACCAGAAATAATCTAGTTTGAGACCACTTTAACTGCCTTAGCTCAGTGCTAGGGAATCATGTGAACTATAGTTTATTGTGACACCAGAGCTCCCTGACAGAGAAAGCTCTATGTCTCAGCAGCACTACAATTCCCATAAAACCCTATCAACCTGTTAAGTTGGTCTCAAAATGGATTGTTTCTGGCAGTCTGTTCAGGCCCTCAGTTCTCTTTCATGGACAAAACTGAAGCCTTAATAGCCTGGTAGAACCTGACAGAATTTATTGACTACTGGGAAGCCTTCAAGAAATAATGCAGCCACAGGGCTATTCCACATAGGAAGGCTTTCTCAGTGGTGGTATCCCAGTTATTGAAGTCCCTTCTGTTAGAGAGCCAGAGGTTCCCTACATTCTTGTCTTTTATATACCAGTTTAATATTTGTGTAAGGTTTGGGGGTACAAGCAAGACTTGGGTTTTTCTTTTACTTCTGCTTGCTTGTATTGCTTGTCTTCCACTTATATGCTTTATGGCAGTGGTTCCCAAACTGGGGGACAGGACCTGAAGGGGGCATGAGATTTGCGAAGGGAGTGTGTGCGACTTGAAGGCCCTGATCCTTCTACTACTACTACTACTCCCAAAATGTTTATGCCTTGGAGGGGAAGAGCATGGCAAAAAGACAAATCACGCTTGGAGCCTCTGCCTAAGGAAGGAGGAGGAGAGATATTTCTTTACAAGGTGTTAAAATATGAATACACATGAATGTGTGAATGAAAATACACACACTAAACAAACATACTATACTATACTACATCAAGGGGAAGCACAACATCCACATGTAGATGTAAAGGGGGTCTCAAGTGTAAAAAGTTTAAGAACCACTACTCTATGGGCTTCAGCTGCACACTCTTCCAACTAAATGTGTACTGGACCTCAGTCAATATTGTAAAATATTTCAGCATCTCCGAATCCACTACTAACAACAACAACCTTTTTTAGGGAAAAAAGAATCCTCTGATTTTACCTTAAAATGAGGCATTATTAATGGTTGACGAGGAATGAATTTTTGTGTCAGTTCTGCAATTATCAGCCAGCATATGTTTTATAATAGGATTAAAAAGCCATTTTGTTGATGTATATACTCTGTGTACAGAAGCTGTAGTACCAATGTACATAGCTAATGTACATAAAGAGGATCATGTACTCTTATCTTAATGGCATTTAGTATATTTGACTCCAATTTATGTTTCTATGTACATACAGAATCACACAGTAATGATGTAAGGGGAGAACTGATTTTTTTTTTTAAAGTAACAGTCAGAAGCCTCACCTCACAAACTGTGGCTAATGGTGGTGGAGTTAAGGATAAAACTTACAAACAAAAATATAGTGCATACACAATAAGAACTGAAGGGAGCTTAAACATTTAAAATTACCTAAGAAAACTAAGGCTAGCCTAATGGAGGGAGTGGGAATAAGGATAAACTAAACATCTAATCAACACATGACTGTGAATACACAAAGGAAAGAGTTGTTAACAAAACAAAGGGAGGATTAAGAAGAACTAAAACAAACTGAAACTCGCTTTAAATCTAGCTAAGGGCTCTTCCAGATGTAACATATTTGGCAGGAGGAAGTATTTGTTCCTGTATCTCCTCCCTTAAAAAACAAAATCCAAATTTTGCCTGTTATGTAGTGTTTCAGACAATTTTTGCTCTTTTTCCATTAATATATTTTTCCTACTCAAAAGCTGAGATTTCATTTTATTTTTTTTTTAAAAAAAAACATTTAATTATCATATGAATTATGACAATGGAAGTAGATATAGCCAGCCCCTTCTCACCCTCTCTCTATTTTCAGGAGGTTTATACCGCCTTCCCTATTTCCCTTCCCCTTAGATACTACTTTTAATTGTATGTAGGTGTTAAGGTTAGGTCACTAGAGCCCCACCACCACCACTTTTAAGTAGTATACCCCCAACAGCCATTTCTGTGTTGCTAGAGAGTGGAAGGATGCAATAGGGAATTAAAAGGTAGGTTTGGGGTAGAAAACTTTGGGTCATTGTATGCTTGGAAGATACTTCCAACTTAGACAACAATGACAAATACGAATTGTGATGATATGACTCAAACCTTGTTGTTGTGTGCCTTCAAATCATTTCTGATTTATGGTGACCCTAAAGTAAACCTATCATGGGGTCTTATTGACAAGATTTGTTCACAGAGGTTTGAACTTGCCTTCCTCTGAGGCTGAGAGTGTGTGACCTGCCCAAGACCATCAGAATTCATGAACAGGATGCCAGCTAGTATCTTGTTGGAAACTTTCTTCCACTTACATTCTATGCATTCCATGTGTGTGCACTGTGCATCAAAACTGCATGAGAGGTTGTCAGCCGTGCACCTTGACTATTTGATATACATACATTGTGCTACATTAATATTAAGTATACAAGCTGAGTAACAAAACTCGGTTAGCAGACGCCACATGAACATGATATAAGATCTCAGCCCTGATGACATAAGCAAAACAAGGAGGAAGGATTATGGAAAAGAATCCCTTCTTTGGTCTTTGTGTTGCATCATTCAGATAGCCCACATTAAGAAAACAAAACTCCAGTTACCCTAGCAGTCAGCTCCACCTTGTGTTGCAGACTTTTGTCAATGAACCTGTGAAGTTTCTTATGTGCCCCCCCCACACCCACACCAATTTTCCTTTGCATCGTCCCACTCCATGTCTGACCTCCCAGGGGACTGAGCTCAGGTTAAGACCAGATGAGGACCACAAGATGAAAATACATCTGGCTGCATAATGGGAAGAGAGGATCAGGAACAGACACATACATTGTCGCATCTCATGTCATGAACACACAAGCAACCCAACTTGTGCCAAATTTGATATCAGTTTTGAAAGAAATATAAGCCAGGAAAAAACCTTTGGAAAGGGAGGTGACAATTGGTGACAAGAAGTGTCACAGAATCATAGAGTTGCAAGAGACCACAAGGGCCATCCAGTCCAACCCCCTGCCATGCAGGAACTCCCAATCAAAGCATCCCCGACAGATGGCCATACAGCCTCTGCTTAAAGACCTCCAAGGAAGGAGACTCCACCACACTCCAAGGGAGTGTGTTTCACTGTCAAACAGCTCTCACTGTCAGGAAGTGCCTCCTAATGTTGAGGTGGAATCTCTTTTCCTATAGCTTGCATCTGTTGTTCCGAGTCCTATTCTCTGGAGCAGCAGAAAACAAGCTTATTCCATCTTCAATATGACATCCCTTCAAATATTTAAAGAAGGCTATCATATCCCCTCTTTACCATCTCTTCTCCAGACTAAACATACCCAGCTCCCTAAGTAATTTCTCATAGGTCATGGTTTCCACACCCTTCACCATTTTAGTCGCCCTCCTCTGGACACGCTCCAGTTTTTCAACATCCTTTTTGAATTGTGGTGCCCAGAAATGGACACAGTATTCCAAGTAGGACCTGACCAAAGCAGAATACAGTGGCACTATTACTTCCTTTGATCTAGATACTATACTTCTATTGATGCAACCTAAAATCACATTGGCCTTTTTAGCTGCCGCATCACACTGTTAACTCATGTTCAACTTGTGGTCTACTAGGACTCGTAGATCCCTTTCACACATAGTCTCATTAAGGCAGGTGTTCCCCATCTTATATCAAGTGTCAAAAAGCAGCACAGAATTTGATGCACAAATTGACACAAATGATGGGTCTGGAAGAGTCCTCAATCACAATCAGATCAATTACCCACATAGACCACAAAGAGGCAGCTCTAACATCTAATACCTCTAACCATCAGTGGTGTCCTAATTGGGGGGTGGGGAGCATTCTGCCCTGATGCAGAAAAATAAGGGGGTGCAATGATGGCTGTCCACTTCCCCTTCCTCACCAGAATTCCAGAAAAGCAAAAAAGGGTTGATTGTGAGAAAGATGAGCGGGCCAGGAGGTACTCGCAACCTGCCTCAGGCCAAGTACTCACGGTAACCTTCCCCTTCCCTTGGAATTTCCTTGAGTAACGCAAGAGAAAGGGAGATAGTAGGGGGTGGCCTTCAATTGATGCCACTTCCTTTAAAAAAAATGAAACATTTCCCACTCACAAAAGTAAACCTTCTAGTATGTTGAATGGAAAGGTGGGGGAGACTCTAGCACAGGGGTAGGCAACCATTCCCCTTTAAGGGCCAAGGGACTTCAGCTCCCAGAAGCCTCAGCCATGTTGGCCAATAGTCCCATGTTGGCCAATAGTTCCTGGGCTTTTGGGAGCTGAAGTCCCTTGGCCCTTAAAGGGGAAAGGTTGCCTACCCCTGATCTAGCACCCCCTTTAAGACTAACTGGTTTATATTTTGGCATGAGGTTTTCTGGGTACAGTGCCTAGACTCTGCATTTAATCTGGCCAATCCAATCATAGGGGGACATTACATTATGAATCTTGGAAAATGCTCCCCTTCCCTCTTTAAAATCTCCAGTGGACTCATCATTCTGCAGAGAAGAAAAGGCACTGAAGAAGGAACATTATAACTCACATTTGAGGATGAATGAAAAGGAAAAGGGAGAGGGATGGGGAGAAGAATCTACAGCCCCTTTAAATCAAACTGATTCAGTGGGTGAGGAAGTTTTATAAGGCACCAGCACTCATTGGCAGAGAAGGCTAAAGACCTTGTAAAACTACAAATCCCATGGTATTTATACTTTTTGTACTGTGATATTATATTTTATTTTTATGTTTGTTTATTTTTACTGGCATGATCATATAGATTTTTTTTTAAAAAAAACTCATTATTTACAACCTCAGACATTTCCCCTGCATGCACACAAAGCATAGCTAACTAAAGCATATGTATGTCTTCTCAGGAGTAAGTCTAACTGCAATAGCTTCCTAGGCTTCACACCATAGGTCTGTTCTATAAAACACCTTCCTGCCCTTCCAGTCAAAACTCACTTCCACGCAACAACTTCCTAGGCTTCAAACAGCTCTTTTATCTCTTAGCTCTAACCACCAATCAGAGACAACGATAGCAGAATTTGTGGCCAGGTAAGCAACCCCCAGGAGTCACATCTGGCTTATAGGTCAAAGGTTTACCATATTTGTGCTGAGTCCATAAAGACCTACACTGTAGGCTTTTTCTAGGGATTTTGCACTGGTTGCCAAGAAACTGTATCACCTGTTACTTGTTGGCATTCACTATTTTGCATTACCTACTTGTTTTGGTGTTCACAAGTAGAGGGAAACTTTTGTAGTCTTACAAATGTAGTTCATGAACAGATAGCCAGGGAATGCTCACTGAGCAGCTTGAAAGGTTGGTAAGGGGTGAGCCGTTTGTTTATTCTTTTTAAAATGTCTGAAGTACTTTTAATTCACTTGAGTTACTTCTAACAGAAAGTGTTAGGGTGTTGCCTATTTTTCATCTTCCATGTGTTTCACTTACTGATGTCCTGACAAACTTGGCTCAGATTTTTACAAACATAAAATAGCATGTGTCCTGCAGATGGCAAAGTACCTAACAATCTACTGATAGAAAAGATGATCCACACATTTCAAGGCATGTCTTGCAAGTGTAATGGACCAGCCCAGATTAAATTCTGCAGATAGAACTTCCATATTGAGTTGGGAATGCTTTCCAATCTAAACTTACCCAGTCAACACCTCCAAGTAACTGAGTACAGTATAGGAGATCACATCAGAACCCTTTTTATCTCCAAGTATGATTACAGTCCTAATGTCACTGCACTTTGCACTGAACAGTGCTTGGTAGGTTGCAACCGAGACAATGGAGGTTCTGTGACTATGCTAATCTATTATACTTACATAAATATAAACTGGACTGAAATCTAAATGTAAGTGCAGAGCAAGGTCATGCAACGTTTTCAAACCAGAAGGCGACACATGAAGTTGAGTCTGAACTATAAAGGAGGTACTGAGCACCACACATACATGCACACCCAATGGTGGGGGAGAGATTCAGGATGGTTGAGGTGGGAGTCTAACCTCAAACCCACCTATTCTATGTATCCCTGCTGAAGATCATTGGAGCAAGAGGCCTTACCCACCACCCAGTGATCCTGCTAAAGATGACTGGAGTGTGGGAGAGGCTGCTATGGAGAATCTGAAAGGCTGAAGGGAAAACTTCCTCAGAGTGATTCCAAGCAGGATTGTTGTTTCCAGACTGCCGTTAGTGACCCTGAAACAAAAGTCTCAGCTGCCTCAAGGTCAATGGGGAGAGGAAGGGTCACTGACAGTGGTGCCTGCTGGCTTCCATGTCAGTGGGATAGGACTAGTCTTCACTGATCTGCTCTGAATCTGAACTATAAAGGAGTAATCCAAAGTGCTAAACCTGTTTGCAGATACAGCACCATGGATAGCTTCTTAAAAGTTTGGACTAAAATCTAGAACTGATTCACTACACTTGGCATGGAGAGGAATGAAACTTCCCTTGCTCTCTCCTTTCCAGTGAACCTGATCATCAGAGATGGGGGCAATTTGACAGAGGCATGGCAGTGCAGCTCAGGCTTTATTTTAGCCCACAGACTGCAGGTTCTATACAGCTGGTATAGAAAGAAGTAATTATTCTAGGATCTCTGTTTTGGCAGATATTATTTTAGAACAACTGGTTTGACATTATTGGGAAATGATGGGCTGCTCATATTTTCTGGGTTCTAACAATATGATAGTGGTAGTAATTGTGACAGCTGTCACCTACACAGTGGTGCATAAAAAATACTCAGCTGCTTGTTGGAGCAGGTCAACATCTGTACTGTCCTCCTTAGTTTCTGCTAAGTGGTAGTGACTGATAAATGTGCAGATGGATCTATTCCTTCAGTTCAGCTGTTCCTTCAAACTTTGTTTTCTACATGAGTCACTGATGGATGATGGGGATAAGCACTGTTTGGCAAACACAAAGGACAGATCATGGTAGGTTGTACATGTTTCTGTATGCCAGACAAGCTCAAATTAGTGTAATATTCTAGGTCAGCAGCAGTGAACTGAATGCATACTCTCTACTGTAAGATATTTATTTTCATGGCATTTCGGGTCTGCCACATTTAGAATATCTGTCTCAAAGCTTAGAAAAGTTTCTTTTTTTGGACTTCAACTTATAGAATCCCTCAGCCAGTAGGCCCACTGGCCATGCTGGCAGAGGGATTCTGAAACTATATTTCAAAAGAGGAACTTTTCCAAGTTTTGGTTTCTTTTCTTCACCCGAGGGTGATGGTCTTCCTCAACTCACAAACATTAATCCAATGTCTACATTATTCATGTCCAAATGTTGAAGCCATCCCTTTAGAGCAGAGGTAAGCATCCCTCCCAGCCATGTTTGTGGATCTTGACTTCTGCTGTTGTTGCTGCTACTACTAACACAGTCAGTTGTTCTTTCTAGCTACCACTAGAAGCATGCTACCAAATGTTGACAGCACAGGAAAAATATATTTCACTCTGCCAGCCTACGTGGCTCTATGGTGCAGGCCAGTGGGCCTACTGGCTGGAGGACCCTCTGTACCATAAAAAGTGTCTCACCATAAATAGCCAGCACAATTGCCATAAAATTTCCATGACAATTGCAGCTGCTGCAATTTACTTTCTTAATTCACCTCCACAGTGGGCACCAAATTTTGGTAGTAGCAGTGGAGATCTCAGTGGGTGGTGTCCCATGTGATTTCAACACTGCACAAAGTTGTCCAATCCTGCCTTAGTCAACATGCTGCATAAACAAACCTGCTAACTCCCTTTCCAGGATTTTTCCAGAACAGGAATGAGGAGAGAGAAAGACAGTATCCTTAAGAGATTTCTCTCTTGTAAGGTCGATTCCAAAGTTGTACATGTTTGTATCTTCTAGAGAAGAAAATGCTAGGATGCTCCATTTTGCCACAGCAAAATGGCTGCAGCAAAGCATTAGTGCTGTTGGCTCCACCAATGTTGGGAATTGTCAAGATAGGTAAAGCAAAACATAGAAAAGTTACTTTTTGGATTATAGCACCCAGACTCCACCAGCCACCATATCTATTACTGAGTATTCTGGGAGATATCCAAAAAATAATATTTCCAAACTCTGATATATAAAGATACTCAAGATTAGCATTGAGCTAGAAATATCAGGCCATTGCAAAACTTGCAAGAGTATCCCTTTGGACTACAATTTTCACCGTCCCTCACCAAGTGTGGATATATTAGCTATACTGGCTAAGAGAATCTGGAATTTGTCATCCAAAAGCAACTTTTCCATGCTCTGGACCATCCTTATAGATTGTTACCTCTAGAAATAGCATATAGAAGAAACAGCATGTAGAAGAAGAAATAAAACATAGGATTAGAAGAAAAATAACTATTCCTAAAAAAAGAACACCTGCATAAAACAGAATTTTTGCATGAATGGAGCAAAATATTTTGGCTGTCTCAGGAACAAAGCTGGGAAATGTACTTTTTTCCCCTAAATAGTCTCATAGTCAAGCACATTCAAGACCAGGACAAGATCTATAGAGGTGGCCAGACTGTTGAAACTACAAGTAGGTGGAAAAATTATTTACATGCCCTCTTTGGCTTCTTTATTAGGGAAACAGATGTGGAGGTTTTACTGGCTACAGTTGTCAGCTGCCAAGATGGTCATCAGTTCTGCCTTCCCTACCAAGAGCCATAATAGTAAAAGAAAATGTACATTCCAGAAATTGCATGTTTTATTTTACATGCTGAAAGATGATGGAAAGGAGAAATATGCTACATCTATATAATACTGCTTAAAACATTTATTTGTAGTTGATGTTTGTTAGTAGATGTTTTCTTCAATCACATGTGGTGTGGAGAAAAAAACAAAGAATTAAAGGTTTTGTGTGTTTTTCTGCACATTTCCCTCTCTGTCTGCTTCCCTTCCTCTGTTTGCTTTCTTTCTCTTTACCTTCTCCTTCTCAGCAGTCTAGAAATTATAACCCACAAAGCCAGGTTACAGAAACATTCAATGGACAGTTAGAAACGGGGAAGAAATCCTCATGTCACATTGACCAAGCCACAGCTATCTCTATATTTTAATGACTGAATATAGCAGAAGACTATAGTTCTAGCAGACAGTGCAAATTAACATTCTTTTTCTATTGTCACTTGAATGGGCCTTTTGACATGTGTCTTGGAGAGTGGGGGAAATGGGAAAGATTTGGGAATGGCTATTCCAGTAACCACAAGGAGAGAAGACATAGTGGTACATTCCAACTGGGCAGTTAACATGGAAAGCAGGGTAGGATAACTAATGTCCTTTCCTTCTTTCAGTTTGGAATCTAACCAAGGAACTGAACTTGGAAAGTTACTTTAAGAGGATTGAATACAATGGCATGCTGAATCCATCCACAACTGAGCAGTGACCCATTATGGATAGATTCAGCATGTCATTATTTTTCTCAATAGTAAATGTTCAGGCTCTGTTAAGGAAGTCATGGTGAAGCAAAGGTGGAATGCACAACATGAAGATGCCACGTAGGTCACTGGGAAAACACCGCTTGTCTAGGACTTGATTCTGGATGCAATGCTGACCAGTATTGAGACTCTTTCACACTACATAATTAGAGCATTATGGTTCCACTATCATGGCTGCATCTTATGGAATCCCAGGTTTCATAGTTTGGTGAGAAATTAAAGCTCACACGCTGAGAATTTTAAAGCCTCCCCCCAAACTGCAAATCCCAGGATTCCATAGGTTATAACAATGGCAGTTAAAGTGAAATCATCACACATGTGACAGGGATCCTAGCTGAACAAGAAGTATGGAATCTGTCTCATCTCGCTTCACTTTTTTCTGTCATTTTAACTATTGCGTGATTAGCAAGAAGACCTTCTAAAAATCAGAAGGTCCACTTTTACTGAGAGTGCAGGCTGTAACTTCAGAAATTCCTCATAGTAGCCAAGGTCATATGGTGATAAGGCCAAAATGTGTTGGGCTTTTTAAGAAATTAAAGTTTTTGGACCATCACATAATAATAATAATAATAATAATAATAATAATAATAATAAT
>CM034703.1:88029611-88039871 GCA_020142125.1 Phrynosoma platyrhinos
TGGTCTTTTGTAACTTTACTTGCTTACATGGCTTCACATCTAGGGGATTATGGCTTCTATCTCCCAGGGGTCAGACTGGGGTCATAGGGGACTCCGCATAGTCAAAATATATATGAAAAATGGAGGACTTTTACTAATACATAAGCCAGAGGTACTGTAACTTCAAGGCACATAAGAGTGAACCACAAGAATGAAATCACTATTCTTCTATGTAATATAGTTTTACAGAATCAAAATGAAAGAGGCAAAGGAAAAGAAATCTTTCACTGTGGAGTGTATACACTAGAAAACGGATCAAATTCTTTAATGGACCAGGAGGAAGAGATAGCAAACAGGAAAGACAATATGGCCATCTGCTGATGGAAAACGGTATAACTGTTTTTTAAAAAGGATCCACAAAACTACCCAAGCATATCATGAACAATTCATAGAACAGATTTATATATTAATTCACCATGAGCATGGATGTTTGTTTGCTTTTTCCTGAAGGGCTACAGATATGACAGGGTTACATCTTTACTGATCATATCCCATCTACTCAAAGGCTCCCAGTGGACATCTTCCTTGTAGAGCTGTGCTTTTCTATCAATATGTACAGAGAGACAACTTCTAGTAACATGCAGACTCATAGCATGCCACAGGCAAATATTCTGTCTGCCTTTTGATGATATGGTATGCATGCTACTGCAAATGACTAATTCCCACCTGCAACTGAGTTTTGTATGCAAAGAAATACAGATGTGAAAATAATTGCTTGTGAGTGTGTTTGATGAATTTACCTTTAAGTGCCATGAAATTTATATTGCAAATAAAGTCAAAGGCTATTTTGAAAATATGAGAGTGTCTATTGTAGTTAAAAATCTTATTTTGGTTTAAAATGCATTGAAAAGTAAGGGAGAAAAGGAGGTTTATAGCTTTAATATCACATCAGTTTGCATAATCCCTATTTTTGTTGCTTAAAGCAACATTATGTTTTTAAAAATTCTTTAAAATATGCTTTTCTATGTTATTAATTCCCTTGAGCCTTCAAGTACAAGATGGGTAATAAATTAAGAACAGTAAAAAAAATAGTGTTCAATAGCAGTTACTTTCTGAAATGAGGTAATGTAACCTCCTGGACTACTGTATTCATAGCTCTCATTATAGTTTATGATTATTTAGAGGGAAGACAAATGTATCCTCCATATGTTGAAACCTGGTCAGAATCCTGTATCAACTACTTAAGTCTAATCTGCACTGCAGAAATAATGCAATTTGACACTGCTTTAACTGCCATGGCTCAATGCTATGGAATTCTAGGACTTGCAGTTTTGTGAGCTATTTGGCCTTCTCTGTCAGAGCACTCTGGTGCTACAACAAACTACAAATCCCAGAATTCCATAGCATTGAGCCATGGTAATTAAAGCAGTATCAAACTACATTATTTCTGCAGTGCAGATTAGAATTTAGGTAAGTTAAGGATACATAACTAAGTACCTCTCCAGGGAAGCTGAAAGATGAAACAGGATAAGCTGCAAAAAGTTGTCAAAGAGCTTCCAAACATTCTGTGCCCTGCTTGCTCTAATGAACCAGCCTCTCCAAAGCACAGGTCATCTCAAACTCATATGAAGTCCTATTATTTATTTGCAATCCTAAGGAAGAAATAATTTCTAAGCTTTATGTTTATGCATAAAATGTACAAAGCTAGAATTTTGCAATATGTGTCTATTATTTCTCTAAATTTTATTTATTGAGAAAATGTCAATAGAGTTTTTGTCAATAATACCATTAAGTGTCAATAAAGTGTGTTTGTGTGTGTAACAACTAGTGTTTGGGTCAATAATGTCATTAAATGTCAATAAAGAAGTGTGTGTGTATAATAAGATAATCACTAGGAGGGGCATCTAGATGAGCCTTTTACCATTCATAAAATGAGATTTTTATATGGAGTCAGATGATGGTGCTTTTCACTTGTGTTCATCCCATGTTTTCCATCCACTTATATCTTTTTATTTACCCACAGAAATCTTCTTCTAGAGATAGCATGGTGTAGTGGTTTCAATATTTGACTAGGGGCTTGTTTACATGATTAAAATACTCCTCATTCTATTCAAATAAAATGTGATCCCATCACATTCGATTCAGAGGAGTTCAGGCTGTGTGTGTGAGAACAAGAGAGTGAGAGACTTCACAAACTCCACAGAAGAAGGCTTTGCATTTTTTGCTCGTGGATTTGAATGGCTGCACATTTTTGGCAGTGGGAAGGCAAATAGATACAAGCAGATATGCATTTGAGCAGGAAAGTGAAGACAATTAAACAGCAATGCAATTATGCAAAAATTCTGCAACAATTTGCATAATACTCTTAGCCCTAGGACTCTGGAAGACCAGGGTTTGATTCCCCACTCAGCCATAAAAACCCACTGGGTTACAAGTGACACTCTCACAGCCTCAGAAGAAGGCAATGGCAAACCTCTCTGGACAAACCTAGTCTAAGGAAACCTGGCAGTTGGTTCTCTTTAGGGTCACCATAGGCTGGAAATGACTTCTAGACAGACAACAACATATCTTCTAAGGAATAGAAGAGTCGTGCAGTATCTTTTCACTGGTACTGTAAGTAATGAGAACTCCAAAAAGTTACTTGTTTTCAGAATGCCCCAGCTAGAATGGCCAAAGACCATGTTTTTAGGGAATTCTGTGAGTTTTAGATCACAAAAGGAACTTTTCCAAACTCTGCTAAGAAACATCAGTTGGGAAATGCCCCTGGTTTCTGATTCACTCTGTCTTATTTCTTTTTGGTCTGCGAATCCAGTTACTAGAAGCCAATTAATAGTACCTCCTGCTGAAAAATAATTATTTTGTAGAATGATGTTTCTTAGAAATTAAGATAATTTTACACATAGTGAAGATGCAGGCTACATAAAGGTGTTGCCAATTAGCACAGACTGTTCAGCAGTCAACATTTGGGCAGTGCATAAGAGGGCAATGTTACCTTTTCAGTGTCAAGTTCTCTGTGAATGTTAATCAGAAATGAAGTTGAAATCACACTAAGGCAGCAATGAAAGCCACTGAGAGTACAGAAATAGCGACATTTTGACAAAGCCCTCCAGTGAAAAATGGCAAAGTTCTTTAAGTTCAAAATGATTATTCTCCCATGGAAGAAAGCTGCCTCAGAACTAATACTGAATCACTCATTATAAAAGTTTCCCATAGGAAGGATGTAGAAAATCTCTACCCCACACACACACACATCACTATGTGTAATAAAATTGTATGGAAATATGTAGAAAATGCAATGCAAAGCTACTGGCAATCATTTTTTTAATGTAATGCCAGACTGTGGTTTCGTGCAGGGGTCCCTAGACTTTTTGATCCAGGGGCCGGTTCACTGGCCCCCAGATCTTCCGGGGGGGCAGAGCTGCATGCATGGAACACAAAATGGTGCCCGGAGCAGTGCGCATCCATGCGCAACGCCGGGCACATGCACAAGACTCCGGATGCCATTTTGGAAAACAAAATGGTGTCTGGTGGCAGGCACGAGCAGCGGCAGCAGCAGGACCGCCCACAGGCCAGTAGGGAGGCCTCGACGGGCCGGGGCCGGCCCACAGGCCATAGTTTGGGGACCCCTGGTTTAGTGCAAAGATGAGCGTGGGAGCTTATTTTCATACCCCTGGCAAGCCTAACTACTGGCATTTTCACCAAAAATGAGTAGCAATAGCTGCATTGTCTACTTCCAGGTTTTGCTTCTGGATTTTTAGTTAATTTTTGATGAGTTTTTAGTGTGGAGAGTGTGGAGCATCAGCAACTTTGAAAAAAGGGGGGGTGATTCCAGTGACTTTGGGAGGGTATAGACTTGGGAGTGCTTGGAAGGGTTCCATTTTCCCTTTACCAGGTCTACCAGGTTACAAGAACAAATCTAACCTCCCAGCTTCTGCACTCCTTCCCCAAGCTTAACTGTGAAGATAAGTTCAGAAATTTCCATGGACATTTTAGGCTTACCAGTAGTCTGTTGCTCAGACTCTAAACTTTTTGAAGCCTATGCTGCAAACAGGGAGGGTGCCTCATCCTACAGTTACCCTAAACTGTGAGTAACTAATTATGGTTTGTGAGAACAAGCCAGTTTAATAAACTGTAGTTTGCAGTTCATTTGTTTTCACAAACCATGTTTAATAGTAAGTATAGTTTGTTCAACTTGTGACAACAAGTCAAGCAGCAAAATCTGGTTAATCTAAAAGGGAAGCAAAACCAGAAGCAACAACAAAAAAAACCATGTATCTTAATAAACAGATATTTTAATATTTTAATCAGGTACAAATACAAGATTTTGAGTTTCTTTTGCTGAATAGTGTAGCAGAAGGAAGGGAAGAAATCACCCTAGAGCTCACAGCATATACCTTCTTCATTTGAGGAGTAAAGCTGAATGGAGTTGAAATTATTCTGTTACCAGAAAACCAGAAAATATATTTAAGATTAAATAGCCACCACCATCACAAACAGTGGCCAAGATTCTAAATCAGCTACTTGACTAACTATACTAAGGGCCGATGCAGACCGGCACTACAGGCCAGCCTGGGGGTGGAGTTGGGGTGGGGCAACTGCACGCCAGCCACCCCAACATCACACACTCATCCGCACAGTGCACAGGCTCAGGACGCCGTCCTGGCACAGCATGGATACATGTTGTGCCAAAAGGGTGCAAAAGAGCTGCAGCAGCAGCTCTAAGGGCGGCCTTTTGCCGCCCCCAAAAGGAGTGACATTTTGCTGCTCTTTGGGGGGCAGCAAAAAGGAGGATCAGGGTTGTGGTGTGTGGTTGCCATGGCCCCGATCCACCACTCCCAGGGACGACCAAGAGCCGCCCCTTAAGGAGTGCCTTTTGGCCCAACTTCTCTAATCCTAATTTAGCAGCCACTGTCAGGAACCAAAGCAAAGGCTAGCTGGCTGGCTAGCTAGCTGGGCTTGTGTCTTGCTATTCAATCTACTCTGAGGCTGTGTGTTGCTATTCAGTCTGCTCCATTCACAGAGCAGATTGAATTCTGCTTCCCCAGAAGCAAGGAATCATGAAGCACAGTCCAAAAAGTGACTTGTGCACATGGAAGTCAATAACCCTGCTGCTCCCCTTGCAGCCCCTTCTAGCTCTAAGATTCTGTGATTCTATGTTTGATGGGATCTGAAATGAACTGGGAAGTTGAAAAGAGGCAAAGAGAGAAGAGTTTAAGGTGCCAAGGTGAGTAAGGGAGGTGTGGTATTATTGGCCAAAAAGGAGATGGAGAGGGTGAGGAGATTGAGTAGGATACAGTGCAGGCAGGTGGTGGTGGAGAGCTTCATCTTGTATAAGTGCCCTGGTTAACTTTGTATAGGTTAGTGTTAATTGACATCAATGTTAAAAGGAGTCCCAGACCCTTTACCTGCTTGCTTGCTTGTTTGCTTGTCCAACTGTTCTTTCTTTCTTGCCCTCCCTCCCGTTTTCCTTCTCCCACCTAGGTCTCCTCCCCTCCTGATAAAAAAGGCAAATTGGGGAGGGGGTTGAAGTGTTTCTTATAGGAAACTGAACTGCTCCCAGCTGGAAAAGAGAGGATGAAATGGCAAAGGATGGCTGGTTAGATAGTGTGGAGAGAACACAGGCAGATTAGAATATTGGCAACAGCCAATGGGGGCTAAGCCAGGAAAAGGTGTGGACTTCTCCCAGGAGTGAGTATAAATAGAGGGACAGAGCAGTGTTTGGAGTTGTTAAGAGAGTTTTATTTTACCCTGAGGGGTTTAGCAGCTGAGGAGGCTGAGGGAGACTGCTATGAGGTGCAGTTAGAAGGAGGTTTAGGTACCCAAGATAGGGGAGATGTTTATTGTACCCTGCAGGGTTAAGAGCTGCTGAGGCTAGAATAGGCTCCTGTGAGGGGCAGTTGGAAAGGGTTTTTAGGTACCCAAGATAGGGACGAGGAAAGTTCTTAATTAAGTTAAATTGTTGTTGTAATATCCTGTGGGAGATATATTGCTTGGTGACTAGTGAAGTCACAGATAACCAGAAGGGTTAAAAGATCCAGAAGATAGATAAAGGTTCTGTGAGAACTTAGACTATGAAGAAACATTTATATGGCTATAAAGAAACAATTACAAAGACAAGCAAAAGAAACTGTTAAACCACATAACTACTAAAGTATTTATACATCGTATCCATCTTCAGTTTCATCCACTAAGAGAGATACTGTATTCTACCTGATTTGTAAATAAAGTCCTTTTGTTTGTTCAACAAGCAGTTGTCTGAAGTGCTTAAAGAAACATATATAAAATGCTACCAAAAGGGAGAGAAGATCTTTTATTTTTGGGACACATCAGATAGTGGGTGTATGGTTATCAATTAACTATTGGTGGCAAGCTGAGGGAATTTTAGAAACTCTGAGGGCTGGCATCTGAAGAGAGTTATAGTGTAAGAGACATTTAAGAGAGCTCCGAGTTTAAGTGTCCCCAGCACTAAGGATTTCTAGAATAAAGATAACTGCTTGTCATATTTGTAATAATTCCAAATGGTTATATCCATCCATACCATGTCCAAAATGCTTCTTTTCTGCCAAAATCAAGATTAACCAATTAATGTTTGAACAGATTTTCTGTTTGCAAAATCTTGTAGAAGTAATGGGTGGTGGCTACAGAATTACAGTCGTCCCTTTCAATTCATGGCGGATCCATTCTGGACCCACCCACCCCACGAATTGGGAAAATTGCCAATATTGGAGCCCCATTGATTACAATAGGGGGCGCTCCTGCATGTGGCGTTGCCCGCATGCCTCAGACACACGCCCCATTATGTCCTTCCTGGCTTACCATCCGCGAAGGATCAAGACCAGAGACGACAAGACCATGATCAGGAGGGACAACTGTACATTTTCAGACCATAAATGGAGTGTAAACTATGGAAAACAAAACTTAACTCATAATTAGTTGTCATTATATCAAGTGAGTCAGTTTGCAAAGACCATTTTGATAAATTTTCCAAGCGAAAGTATGAAGACACACAAACATGCAAAAAAAAGCTACAACACAGGAATCATAAGTGTTAGATAACTTAGACAAGAAATATATATATATATAGAGAGAGAGAGAGTGATATATATACACTTCTCTTACCTAGAAAATATAAGAAATGTGATAGCCTGACTACAGCATTAAATTTTTTAAAATTTAGTTTTTAACATGCAATGTTTTTTTTCTGGTATGGGTTTTAAACTTTTGAACTCTGACGATTACCAGGTGAGCACCTCATCGGTGCCCATAAATGTAATTGCATTGCTTTTCATATTGCCGACAAAATCATGCATGGTAATGCTTGCACCTCTTTTATCTGCACTGACGAATAATCACTTCTGGAAATGTATTTCAGTGAGAAACACAATTTTGTTTCATTACAGATTTTGGCATTAAACTCTCCAAGTATCTCTTAAAACTGTCTTTTTGCATGGAGCTGAAATGATGATATATTTACATAATAAACTTTCTTTTCTTCCCCCCAGAAAAGAAAAGGAATCTTACAATGCAAACTACACAGATTATCTCTGTAAGAAGAAAAGTGTCTGTAGGCCTAAAAGATGTATGGATGAAGCAACCCCTATGCATGCTTTTCATAAGTAAAAACTGGTTCACATAAAGGGAAGAATCAGGGAGGTGGGAACTCCAGTGAGACCTCTTCTGGTCCACATTCTCCACTCCAAATTGACCCCTCAAAAGCCTTCTTTTCCTTACAAAAATTGGCACTGGCTTGGTAATACAAAAGTCCATAGCTTTAGGTTCTTAGTAAAATAATGGGAATTTATGTAGTTTTATTTTATTTTACTGCTGCCTTACAGTTTTAATTATAAATTACTTTGTTATATATTTTTTAATCTTCATGCACTGTACTTCTGTGTAGATTTTTTAAAACAGGAGACATAAAAAGGATAGTAAAACATAATTTTTGACAGCTTTATGTTTTTTGCTCCAAGCTCCAACTTCATCAAACTCCTCAAATCTTCAGTGCACCACAAATTGCCTCATTCTACCAGGACAAAAGTTCTACTGCAGGGGTCGGCAACCTACGGCCCCCGGGCCGGTTCCGGCCCAGGTCGCCGGACTTACCGGCCCAGGCCGATCCCTGCTGCTCCCGCGGCGCGTTTTTTCCTCTGTGCGGCTGCGACACATTTGCGCATGCGCAGGAATTCTGTGCATGTGCAAATGAGTTGCAGCCACCATTTTGGAAAACAAAATGGCGGCCGCAACTCATTTGCGCATGCGCAGTATTCCTGTGCATGCGCAAATGCATCGTGGCCACCATTTTGATTTTCAAAATGGCAGCGGTGGCACATGCAGAGGCAGCGGTGGCCGCGTCCACAGCGGTGTTGGCCGCAGTGGTGGCAGTGTGTGGGGGGGGTCGCGCATGGCGGCAGGGGGTGCCGCCATTCCCCCTCCCTTGGCCCAGCAGAGATGAGGACTTCGGGGGACTAGCCCAGGACCAAAAAAGGTTGCCTACCTCTGTTCTAATGAGTCTAAAACCTCCAGCATACAGTTGAAGAGACAGATTGAGTCTCTCTTATCTGGAATTCCAAAATCTGAAATATTCCTAAATCCCTAATTCGTTTTTGACCACTGATATGACAGGGCAGCAGTAGGGGCAGGGAGAGAAATGAGTCAGCTAAACTTTGCACAAATGGCAGCTACAGTGGCTGCTGTTCCTCCTCCATGGCCACCCCCCATGAGGTTTAGAGCAGGACATGCCAATGGTGGCTGCTTGTAACCATCTCCAACTTTGGCCTAGAAAAGAGCCCCACACCAAAAAAAAAAAACCCAAAAACCCGCACCCCTTTCCTCTCTCTGCTGTTTCCACCACTGGGCCCTGGATTTCATTTAGTCAACTCCGACAGTGGCAGTGAAGATGGCAGCAGGGCTGCTTTCTCCTTCTCCCCCTCCCTGGAAGCATTTCTGGCCATGTGGTGACTGAAGGATGAGTATACAACTCTGGGGAGTGCCTCACCACCATTGCCACTGCCGCTGTCTGAATCTGAAGTGGACAAGCATGCAGGAATAACCATGGTGCCAAGGGAGAGGAGATGGTGGCAGTGGTTGTACTACTAAGTCCCCAGCCACTGTCCTCTTCCTTGACTACAAGGAAGTAATAGGTGAAAATGTGGTGGAAATGCGTGGTGGGAACTTATTGAAGGACTAGAACAGCACGCATTCGTAACAGAACAAGAAATCATGTCAGCTTATAAAATCAAAGAGAGACTTCTAAAATAAAAACTGTTGTTAATAGGCAGATGGTTCTAGAGGAAACATTTTTTAAAAGCCATCCAGCAGAATGCTGCTTCATCCCTAGAGGACCCACTTCCTGGTCCCTCAACTATTTCTGATGTTTCTTCTCATCTAATAAAAATAAAAGAATGATTTCAAACAACCATAGATTGTCCACATGGGGGGGGGGGTGAGATAGTAATACCTTCATTTCCTAATGGTTCTTTTTTATATAATATTTTTATTACAGATTATATAGATATAGTAAGATAAAAAGAAGGGAGAAAATAAAAAAGACCCAGAATGCAAGGCATAAAAATAGGTTTTATTTGTTTTCTGATGGTTCAATGGACACAAACTTTGTTTTGTGCACAAAACTATTTAAAATAATATATAAAATTACCTTCTGGTTATGTGTATAAGTTGTATATGAAACATGAATGAGGTTCTTTTTTAGATTTGGGTCTAATCTCCAAGATATCTCTTTATGTATATGCAAGTGTTCCAAAGTCTGAAATATTCCAAAATCCAAAATGCCTCTAGTCCCAAGCATTTCAGATAAGAGAGACACAACCTGTAGTCTATCCCTGAGAAGCTGCTCCTGTATTCAAGTCCAGGAATGGTGTGCAGAATATGCATATTGATCAAGATATAATTCCTTTGCAGTCTCATAATACAGAAGCATAGAATTACTGCCTGAAATCAACTGGTATCTGTTTCAGGGCAGACTCTAAGCTGCTGCTCTTGCAATTTATACAACCTGTGCATTATGCACAACTAATGGAGGCATAAACTGCCATGTCTCTCCAGCTATATTCTGATAGTCCTAAGAATATATGTCATGGAGGAATATTTTGGCACCATGCTGTCAGGAATTGGACATGCTACTTGAGTATTTTATAATAGTTTTAATAGGCTTTTGCTATATCCACAAGCCCAGGAATGAAACAACTGAACTGAAATAAAAGGTAAATATTCAACAGAATTATAATGATAACAACAAAGGTCCACATAGAAGGAAGAAAGGGC
>CM034703.1:88059981-88074687 GCA_020142125.1 Phrynosoma platyrhinos
GAGGCACAAATCCAGTTTTTGTTTGGGATTTGTGTGGATTAACCAAAAAATTTGCCCCGTGTGATAACGTCCTATTATTTGTTTGACTTAAGCAGAGATACCATCCCTAACTTCATCAGATAAAACCACTTTTGCACTACTGTTCTAAGGAATACTTGTAGTTCACATGCAGGCAGATTCAGGATATCAGAAGGACAGTTGGAAGTTTAGTGTTGTGTGTATGCATGTACATGCACATGTGTGTATATTTATTTCAAATCTTACCTTGACCTTGTTTCTTTTTAAGCAGGGAAGCACACATTGCATCAGTAGCCATATCCAGGGCCAATTTTTTCTCATTGTTTCTTAAATCTGTTCTGGCACCTGTGTAAACAACAGAGCACACTCTTATCCATTCAAAATCCATTCTAGTAAAAACTAGAACCACACATCTTCACCATCCTTAGTGGCACTTCTTGACTAAAACTGAACTTATTTTTCTGCTCTAACATTCACTTGAAGGAGGGCTTTCATCCTAGACATGCCAAGCAATAGTGTCATGCTAAATTCTGAAATGAAGTGTTTGTCATGACATACTCCTAAAGAAAGACTAAAAATGCAAGTCATTGTGTGGCTCCATATGAACAAACCAGTTCTTCCATTTTCATCTTTAGCAGCAGCAGATATTTTGTAAAGTTAATAGATCCTAATTGCCTTTCCAAGCCCAGGTCACCTTGAAACACTTTGCATAGTAAGAGGGATAGCTATTGTTGCTTGGGGGAAAAAAATCCCACCCCCCAAACACATCAGCTACTATAAGAATTGCAGCTAAACTCAAGAGGAAACAAAGAAGCCTAAGGGGAGGGGCAACAAATGAGGCCATCATCCCTGCTAATCCATGTCCTAGTAGTAATGCCATGGGAGCACTGTGTCCACAGCATCACTTATATCAAGGGATGGAACGGCACCATTCTGCTTTGAAAAAGAACCACAGTCAATGGTAGCATTTAGTTTTTAGTGGAAGTTCAGACTCTATGTTTAAGACATAAAACTGGAAGATCTTAGAGGTCATCTAATCCAATTCCTAACTTTATGTATAATCCAGCTCTTACTTTATGTGTAAAATGTACTCAAGACCATAGCAAATCCATCAATATCTTTGAAATAAAGAAGACACCCAAACAGGGGTGGGCAAAGTGCCTGGGGCACTCTGATCCCTGGGGATCAGAAATATTTGTTTGCAAAAATTGTCTACCCCCTAGAGGGTGTTGGGACAAAAGAAATAATTTTTCTGTGGTGGAGGTACAGCCCCCCAATGCTGCCTCCCATAGTTTCCCATTCCTGTACTAATCAGATAAAAAGAAGGGGGGATATGCTAAAGCCTAAAAAGAATAATACAGTAGTTCATTGTGTCATGGCTAAGTCTAGTAGTAAAGAAGAGGTGGTCAAAGGTATCCTGACACCTGAGGCAGGAGGGCACACACTGGTACTTCCACTGCTGCTTGCCATGCTTTCTTGCCTCTTCTTGTGGTCTCTTCTATTCCCTTTCCCACTACTGTCTCTCTCCTCTGCATCATCTAATACCCTTCTTCTACATTTTTCTGTTCCCAGACACCAAAGCCAAACATAAAGGCACTAATATATAAATTACCTTTTACCAGGAGTGTTTCTACAATATCTGCATAGCCCTTCCATGCAGCAGCATGTAATGCAGTGTCTCCCAGCTTATTCTGTGAAAACAGAAGGAAAATAATCATCAGAGCTTAAAGTTCCATTGAATGTTTAGTTCATTCCAGTGAAAACCAATCATTATTGGAGGCCAATTCTTTGAAAGCCATTCAATGCATAATTCCCTACCTGTTGGTTTAGTTCTACGTTTGGCTGCACCAATAAGACTTCCACTATGTCTACATAAAGTGAAAAAGAAAAGGAAAAAGCTCATGAGAAGCTAGAACACTTTTTGTTTGCATTCATGATACAGCATGACAGTCAGAATTCAGACCCCATCAGTTCAAAACATTTGTATAATTTTTTAAACCTGTAAATGTTGGATTCAGAAGCACTTCAACACAATGTACTAAAGTCACTGATACAAACTTTTTCTCCCTCTCATTTTCCTAATCCGGGATGAGTTTTTATTTTCTGAGTTGTTACTCAGACGGCTTAATTTTAGACACACACTCATTTTGATGTACACTTACTTATTACAACTTGTTTTCTAATACATTTATTCCTTAACAACCACCAGCTGCCTCACTTACTCCAATTGAAATGATATCATACAGGAATTCAGACTGTGGAGTTTATTGCATTCCCTTGTTTGCCCAATCTGGGCACAGGCTGGGAATGCATGTGAATGAGAGGAAATGGATTTTATGACACTTGAAACAGGTGGCAAGCCATCGCCGTGCTGTTGCCCAACCACCACACCCGTATGTGTACAAAATGTGTATATTTGTGAAAAGAATAAACAAAATGTATTATATATTGGAAGAAATTGCTAGTAAAAACTGTATCATGGGCAAACATGTATACAAAAACATGTAATTTAGAAAAATACACATGAAAACAAATATTTTGTTTATTTTTTAAATAAATACACAGTGGTGTGAATGTGGAAGAGAACAGACTAAAGATTAGAAAAAGAACTCAGAGAAATTTTAACTAAAAAATTCAAATATCCCTACCTTTGTGTCCAGCATGGCAAGCCCAGTACAATGCTGTACTTCCAGCTTTGTCTAAACCATTGACACCAACTCTGTTATCCAAACATTCCCTCAACCAGCTCAAGTTTCCTGAAACACATTTTTAACAGAACACTATTTTTAAAATCTGTTATCAAATTGAGAACCATGAAAGTTAGCAATGCATTTCAGTTTAAATTTAGATCAATGTATACATTTATTTAAGCATCCTAAATCATGGTGTTATTAGAGGAATGGAAATCTCATGCAAACACAGTCTTCCATTTGAAACTCACCAGAGAACACAAGGAAAGGTCTTTGTTGAAGGGAAAGGAATGTCAAGTTAAGTATTTAACTCTTAGAAACAAAAGAGCCTATACAGTTAAACTTATACAATAATAAATTATCGACACAATCAAATGTTGTTCATCCAAAAATCCTATACATCAGGAATCCTATACACCAGAAGTGAGGAATAGGTGGCTCACCAAAGGGAACTGAGGGCATGAAGGGTCCCTAACTCACCTAATTTTTTAAAATTAAAGATGCTCTTCCTCTACAGGATGGTCCTGGGTTGTTTTAGACTTAGGAGATGACTTTTTAAAAGCAGAAAGTAAGCAAGGGACTTAGTTTGCTTCCATGTTCAAAAATACCTCTCTTGGGCCCAAAGCAACCTGTAATTTGTCAACCAATATGACAAATTACTCCAATACCACCTACAGGAAGCAGGAAAGTCATTTTGAATATTTTTACATTTTAAAAAAATCAGGTGACAGCTTGGCCCTCCAAGCTGTAGTGAGGTGGGGGTGCAGCCCCCAGACCTGTCCTAATTTCCCAACTTGCATTGGTTTTACTGAACTTAGTGGGAGTTAATTCTGAACAGATATGCATAGGATTTCACTAAGCATATCTGAAATCCAAATATTCAAAAGGTCTGCTGGGAGAATGAGGAGCCCCAAGAACCTGTTGATACTAAGCAGTTCCTGATAGATCCCCAAAGTGCCTTACATTTTGCCACACTGGTGGTGGAAAACTGCATAAATACATTTTTAGAAAAGGTAAATGTTTATCCAGCAAATTAAGAATATATAGAACATGGAACCCAAATTATTTGCCCAAAATATTCAAGCCAGTAAGAAACCCTGTAAAGCACCTTTCTCGGTAAAGAGAATGAAAAAAAAAGAAAAAGAAAAATCTTTATTATCTGAATCCAAAAAATGCAAAAAGAAAAAAAAAGGGGGGGAGCATCCCATTCTCGTAAGGTTGTATCCTATAAGACTGGGTAGGCAACCTTTTTGAGCCATGGGCCGGGTTGCAGTCCCTCAGACAATTGGGGGGCCAAAGCACCAAAAATAAATAAATAAATAAAATATATTTTAAAAAAATTAAAAAATTAATATATATATATGCATACACACCCTCTCAGCCCCAGAAAAGCCATGGCAAAACCCCTGTAGAGATTTTGCCAAGAAAACCCCAAGAACAAGCAATATCAACAATAATCAATACCATTATGGTGGGTGGCGGTCGCGGCGGCAGGACCGGCCTGGGGCCGGTCCAAAGGCCTCGGGGGGCCGCATCCTGTCCCCGGGCCTTAGGTTTACTACCCCTGGTATAAGACAAGATACAAGATCTCTTGGTTTACTAAGAGAATAGCATTTGTGAGCAAGATTGTTTGTTCTGCTGCAGTCTCTTGTCCACCTCCAAACACCCTCTAGTCCTGAAGGCTAGGGGTTGCAGGATGGAAGAGGGGAAAGGAAAAGTCCATTGCAAGTGTGAATGTCCAGTTGTGAGACAATTTGACCTTAAAAAAAACACTACGTAACATCTATTGCACCCCTAAAATAAATGGAAAGAGAGCAGTTAAATTCTAAGTAATCTGCTTAATAAAAGCAGCATTCTGGTTGATCCTGCAGCTACTTCTTTTGCAGCGACAACTATCAACATGGGTTGGCAACTCACAAATACATCAGGGAGCTGGACACTACAAACCTCTTCCACTTACCTCTCTTGGCAGCTTCATGCAGTGGGTTGTCAATGGATTCTGCTTGTTCAGCCACTAAAATAAAAGGGAAAAAACACAAAACTGTAACTAACATTTACTTTCTGTGTCTTGCTAAATAGGCCCAGAACTTCCATTTCTTCAGCACTAATGCCCCAACATTCACCAACAATCATGGACTGTTGCCAAGATGGCTATATAGTGTATGTGTGTGTGCATGTACCTACCTGACCCAGGAAAGAGAAGGTTTAGCTACAAAGGCCTCTCTAACCAAATCCTTGAACCAAAAACTGGAAAGGAAGTCAGGAATGTGACTCCATTAACTACTGTTGTCAGAGATTTCATACTGATTAATTATTGGACATAAGTGGATACCTCCATGGAAAATTCAAGTGCACAGTAAGACATCCTGCAGTCGATAAGCAATATATTAGGGATCTAATATTACACTAGTAAGGAAGATCACCTTTGGTGAGGGGGTAGGGTGATAAGCTCAACAGTTTTCTTTGTTAGACTGAAAATGGCCATAATCACTCTTTCCAGCAAAATGATCCAGCATAGTAAGACAGTGTAAGACCGTGAACTACGCAAGCTTCTGCAAAGCATAAGGATCTTTTGTCTCTTCCAATAGCAACATATAAAGAACAAATTCTCCAAGGGTAATTCCTGTGTTTGCAACCTTCATATCTGAGCAGCTTTCTGAGTCCTACTCCCAGATGTACTGTAACATTGCTGAAATCACTGTCTAGGCTTGGCTTACTAGCTTCTTTAAGGTGAAGTCACTGAAACCTGACATGAAATCACTGTCTCTTAGACCTGCCTCCCCCCGACAAATCTGGGATTTTTAGTCAAACAATCTAATTAACTTAACCTCTGGCTGAGAGGACTTTTAATTAGTTTATCACCTTTTCCTCTTTGTTAGATGTACTATCCTTTGCTGCTTTTTCTCAGTAGTCTAAACAGACTTGGGACATGTAATTTTTATCACTCTTAAATTTGTCTTTCAAATAATGTTTCTTAAATTTGTCTTTCAAATAATGTTTGTATATTGGCAGCTGTCCCACCTATTCCCTCTTTGGTGGTGGTGAGGTATCTTAAGAAAAATATTTTTGTTTTCTCACTTTGAGCCTCCCTTCCCTTTCTCTCTTCTTCTCTTAGCAACTTTTGAGGTTCATACATATCAGTCCCAAACTCTCTCAAGCTTGTAAGCTTGTTTATTAAAGTGAACATTTCCTTATCCTCAAACAAGAGTGCTCTATTATCTAGTCATTTGCTTACCTTGCTTATTGGTTGCCATTTATGAACCTCTGCCATTAGCTACTGAAGCTCTGCCAACATCCTATGGGAGTCATTTAAAACTCACTGACATAGGATTAAAAATTTGGCTGGTACGCTCTATACTTCAACTCCCCTCCCTCAAGGACAATGGTTATGAGTGTTCTAGTTTTATTTCTAATTCTCAAAGGTCTAGGAAGGAATGCAGAAGTTTAGACATTTGAATGTTGGAATCTGTACAGTCGCCCCTCTATTTTAGCTGACTTGAAGTCCACAGTCTTCGTTATTCACAGAGGGGCAATCCCCATTGGTTAAAATGGTGCTCACCCCATGGGTGCGTGCAGCCATTCAAGCCAATGGGGCTTGAATATCTGCAATTTTTCATTTTCGCGAAAGTGGGGGGTCCGGAACAGATCCCCCAAGAAAAAGGAGGGGCGACTATATTCTAAAGGAAATGTGAACCAGAAAAGAATTAGAATTAAAGGAAAGACTTAGGTATTCACTCATTGAATTTATATCTCACCATTCTCACAGCACAAGTCCCAAGAGTGTCTTCGGGGTCTTTTCTTCAATAATGGGAGAAAGGTAGTGTGTGTTTGTGTGTGTGTATGTGTATCAATCAATCAATGAGTTTACCATGTAGATGGTACCATAAGCATAACTAAACATAATTTAAAAGTTTAAAAAAGCATTAAATAAGCAATCCTACTAAAAATATAAATTTAAAACAGTTTAAAACACATTTAGAATGTAGTAAGGAATATAAAAATGTAGCATACCCCTTAAAAGTCCCTTCCACCACAATCTGTCAATAGCTGAAGGCCTCTCTAAATAAAAAGTCCCTGCCTGCCAGAGGCAAACTCTAAAAGTAGTTTTTCAGCAGGATCCTTCTTGATAGGCTGAGACAAGCAAGCATTTTGCTGCTGCAGTGAAAAGAAAAAGATATAAAATCACTGAGCTCCTACTGCTGTCCAGAAAACTGCCCACCACTCTCATTGCTTTTAGTTATTGTGTGGCCATTAGACTAGTTTCAAACTAGCGCAGAAAGTAGCTGTGAGATTTGTGACTGGTTCAGCCAGAACTATTTAGATTATATCTATTCTGAAAGGATTATGCTGTCAGCTTATCTGCTTGCAAGGTTAATTTTAGGTGCTGATGTTTACCCTCAAAGCCAAACAACTTTGGACCAAAAGATCTTACAGAGCATCTCTTCTCATGTCATTCTTGACATTTCAGGTTCTTCATTATGTACTACCTTTTGCAGAGCACTGTACATTTACAAAAAAGTAGAATTTTCCTGTAGTGATAACCAGACTTTGGGGTGCCTTATTCAAAGAACTTCAACTGGTGTCAACAGCACTCTTTTAAAATGTATCAGGTAAAAAGTGCATATTTCAGATGAGATCTCATTTGGTTAGTTTTTATGCCTTTAGCCAAATGGTTCTCAGGCTACCTGATGTGAGGGACTGGCAATTCATTAAAAAAAAAACTGTACCAGTAACTGGCACTAAACGTGAACTCACTACTATTTCTTTTCTTGGAAACATGCCAGGGATTTCTATCCAATGGCTCAGGGGCTGGCAGGGAGCATCACTTTTTAAAGTCTTTTTAAAAATTGTTTAATTGTTTGAATTCTATTATTGTTATTAGTAATTATATTATACTGTATTTACATTTTTGAGCAAATAGTTTCATTCACACTTTTGCATACTGCCCTGGGACCCTCTGGATGGTCAAGAAACATTTTAAATGACCACATGCATTCTTGCATGGATGGGCAAGAATTTTATTGTTCCACAAAGGAATTTAGCATTTTGCTCTAAGTAACAAAAGGTGAATAAGAAGTAGGGATGGGTGAATCTGATACCATTGAATCTTTCTGGTTTGTGTCACTTTTGCATGTTTTTATCCTGTTTCTGCCTTAATCTTTCCATAAAATTCAAGCTATGTACGTATATGTTATCTTAAATATATATCTAAATGTGTATTTGTCCTCAAAGCAGGTAATTAAAATGTGTAATTGGTGAAGTTAATTCCCCTCTCATTAGCTTCGCTGACATAATAACCACTGGCTTAAAAACTAGGAAACAACTTCTCTAACCCACCTTTGAATGTTTTTCTAAAGCTTTTCAAGACTTTTCAATGTCTGAGATTCTGCTTTATTATGATTCATAAATCATTTTGACTGATTTTATACAACTGTTGTTAGCTTATCTATATTAGTTATTTGTCTTTTTAATATTTTATGATAAGCTGGTCCAGGAGTTTTTTTTGGATGCCAACACAGAATTTTAAATAAACAAATAAATAATTTAAATGGCATTAAATTTTGTCCAAATGGCACTTTCTGCTTTAAATCCAGGAGATGGCAACACACTGAAGCATTTGTTCCATTTAAGATCATCTCCTAGGACTACTTCAGTCCAGTTTTGACCAGAGTTTGGAAAAGTTTTCAGACTGGCCATGCTGGTTGAGAGATTGTGGAATTTGTAGTCAAGAAGTAACTTATAGAAGTTCTGATTCTGACATTAGCTTAGTACACTAGAATCCTTTTGGTTCCTGCTCACAGTTACCCCCTAGAAAGAAATGGCATAAATTATGAATTTTTTTTCTTCCCACCTACTGTGCAGAAGAAGGTCTTGAAAACCAAAACAAATTTGGAATATACCATAGTTGCTGGGAATTAGTCCAGTCCGTCCTTTACAGGTCCCCTTCCACCAATTTGTGTCACTCTGGAAGGAAAATAAAATATTGCTTATAAAAGACACTATTTCATTTGAGATTGATTCTGCTAATTAATGTAATATGGTCTACTTGTTACGATATTGTGTTTATAAACTTACCATATCAGAAATGTAGATGATATCTCCTTCTTCAAAATATAGCTCATCCGGCTGGAACAACAAACAGATTGTTTTCAGTTTATGTACTGATCTCAACCAAGGAATTTCCAACTCAACTTTCATCATGGGCTGGTCTGGCAATGTTTCAAGACTGTTTCATTAATCTCAAGGAAGTGATACATCATTGGCTTCCTAGACTAAGAGTAATTTCATATAGTCATGTCAGTTCATCCTGACTCCCAACTTTTCTCCAGCACCACATTTCAAATTAGTTTATTTTTTTTCCTCTGTAACTGTACAGCTCTCACAACCACAGGCACAAATAGGAGATACGATGGCATGGACCATCTTAACTTTAGTATTTGGTGATATATTTTACATATCAGGATCTAGTTTAGTTCCTTCGTAGCTTCCCTTCCAAGTCAAGGGTGGAGGCAGCACCAGCTGGTTGCTTTTCAAAGACTTCCAAAGGGACATGCAGAGAATGAAGTTGGGAGGTTTGTGAATATCACTTTTTGGACTACCGAATGGGTCCTAGAACAAATCTCTCCCTAGAAGCAAAGATGACTGAACTGAGGTTGTCATTTTTAGTCATATCATGAGAAGAAAGGACTCACTACATAATACAATAATGCTTGGTAAGGTTGAGGGCAATAGGAAAAGAGGAAGACTGTATGGCTTCAATGGATGGATTCAATCAGAGAAGCCATGGCCATGAATATGCAAGAACTGGGTACGGAGGCAGAGACTTGGAAATCTCATTCATAGGGGCACCATAAGTTGAATTCAACTTGAAGGCAGTTAACAACACATACACACACACACCCCACTTTAACATCTTCCACTTTTTTCCTTGCACACACAAATTTGTACAGGACAGAAAACAGATTCAGTGCCATTAATGGAACTCATTACTAAAGTGGACTTCAAGGACAGACACAGATGCCTCCAAGATGCACACCGTTTTAATTTCTCCATTAATGTTTTTACAGTGTTGTTCTGCTGTGGAAAGTGTGAAAGACTGAGTGCCTTACAGTCATTCATAACCAGGTGTTGTTTTTTAAGGGGGGGCTAAGTGATCCAGAACCACAAGAGGCATAAGGACTGATGAACCCCTAGAAGCAGATGCTTGGAGCTGATGTCTGGCCTGAACAGGGGAACAAGTGTAAAATCATGTTTAATTCCACAAATTGTCCCTACTTTATTGGAAATGGGAAGAAAGGGAATCTGAGAAGGATCAAAAGGTGGCCTTGGTAACCCAAAAAATGAGAAAAGGAAGCTAGATTTTGGAACTGAGGATTCTTTGCTCTGCAACTGAAGAAAGGAAGAGTGTTTCTGCCTTGAAAAGTGCTTAAGCATTCTTGCCCCAAGGAGGATGCAATGATCTAAAATAAAAGCAAAAGAAAAAAGAATGTTTGCTGTCCCCTGCTGCCACCTACTGGTTTCTCATGGTAAAAATAAACAAGTTAATAAAAACAGCTGTATAGTTCATGAGTTAACCCCAAAATAAGACTTAAACAATACCTTTTATTAAGTCCACTAAAATGTCATAAAACTGGAATATGCTTTTAAGTTCTTGAGAACTCTTAATCAGGCTGGTCATTACAAAAATTCGGATAACGAAGAACAAGATAGCCTTCCCAAAACCAAGCCAGATATTAAAATAATTGAATTTGTAGTCAGATGTAAATCTCAAGATGGGGAGCAGAGGTTGAAAGTGTCTGCAATGATAGCAGGCTGCATCTTGAGAAATGTAGAATCAATGGCTGTTTTCCATCACTCCAGGTAAACAGGGCCAAATGTCACATAATGAGGGATTTACAGTTGAATCTCCTGAGTTTTTTGTTTCTTTTAAAGCAGATTAAAAAGACATCCCTATTGAATGTTAAAACACTTGGAAAAGAGTTTGGTTATCTTTTCCCTAGATAGCCAAACAACTCAAGTTACTATTAGCACTGCGGTAGAAAAAGTACATTCATTATGCCTGCAACAATATTAGTTTTTATTATGTGCTGCAGTGCTAACAGCAACAGGAGAGAGGTGATATAAATTAAGAAAATAGAAAGGGCTATTTTTCTGCTGACCCTTCACCATCTCTCTTCGCTCTCATTATTCACATATAGATGCCAGACGTGACTCACACAAACTTCTTAATACCTTTGCCATCACCATTTCTTGCTGCAGTACAATGGCAAACATCCTTTGAAAATAGGGTTTTTTGTGGGTTTTTTCGGGCTGTGTGGCCATGTTCTAGTAGAGTTTCTTTCTGATGTTTCACCAGCATCTATGGCTAGCATCTTCAGAGAAAAAGATGCTAGCCATAGATGCTGGCGAAACGTCAGAAAGAAACTCTTCTAGAACATGGCCACACAGCCTGAAAAAACCCACAAAAAACCTATGGATGCCGGCCATGAAAGCCTACGACTTCACATCCTTTGAAAAACTTGCCAAGAAAACCCCATAAGGTTTGCCTTAGGGAGACAGCCAGCATGGAGTAGTGGTTTGAACATTGAATTATGACCCTAGAGGCCATGGTTCAAATCCCTGCTCAGCCATGAAATCCACTGGGTGATCCTGGGCAAGTCACACTCTCTCAGCCTCAGAGGATGGCAATGGCAAACCCCCTCTGAAGAAACTTGTCAAGAAAACCCCTTGATATGTTAACCTTAGGGTCAAAATAAGTTGGAAATAACTTGAAGGCACACAACAACAACAATAACAACAACAGACAGTATGTTCTGCTCCTCAGATTGGTAAGGCCAGAAGTGCCCTGCTTTTCTACACACCTGGACAAAATGTCATTATTCTCTAGCCTAATCTAAGACAAGGGAAAATTAAAATGAGCCCAACACAAGGATTCAAAATCCAGTTGGCAAAAACTATTAATCTGGTCATCTGTGGTAAGTAAAGATCATTGTCAGGTGGCCTCTAGCTACAAGTTCTCTTTCTTTTTCTTTGTCCCTCAGAAAGTGAGATGTGATACCAAATATCTAACTGATTATGCTCTCTTTCTGTCTTTCTTTCCATCTGGCAACTATGCCTAATGAGGACTGAATTAGGGAGTTGGGTATGTTTAGTCTGCAGAAGAGAAGGTTAAGAGGTAATATGATAATCCTATTTAAATATTTGAAAGGATGTCATACTGAAGATGCAGCACACTTCTTTTCTGCAGATCCAAAGACTAGGACATGGAACAATGGATGCAAGTTACAGGAAAAGAGATTCCACCTAAATATTAGGAAGAACTTCCTGACAGTAAGAGCTGTTTGACAGTGGAATATGTTTCCTTGGAGTGTGGTGGTCTCTCCTACTTTGGAGGTTTTTAAAGAGGCTGGGTGGCCATCTGTCGGGAGTGCTTTGATCATGTATTCCTACATGGCAAGGAGTAGGACTGCATGGCCCTTGTGGTCTCTTCCAACTGTAGGATTCTATGATCTCTAGAAAAAGAGAGAAGGACACACACACATTCATTTTGAGTGCACATACAGAGTGTGCACAGTTGCATGTTCTCTTTTAAGGTGATGATTTTTTTTATTCACACTTACACAGGACTTCCTTTGTTCCCCCAGTCTTTTCCAGATGTGGAGGGAGGAGCAGAAGGAAAGAAGAGGCAGAGGAGAACAGATCAAGAACACGAAGCAGTAGAGCACTGGACAAGGAAAGATTAGGACAGGGGTAGACAACTTTTTCCCTTTAAGGGCCAAGGGACTTCAGCTCCCAGAATCCCAGGAGCTATTGGCCAACATGGGACTATTGGCCAACATGGCTGAGGCTTCTGGGAGGTGAAGTCCCTCGGCCCTTAAAGGGGACAGGTTGCCTACCCCTGGATTAGGACAACTGATCAGTGCAGAGCGTCACCACCCTGAGACTATATTTCAAACAGGTGTGTGTGTGTGTGTGTGTGTGTGTGTGTGTAAATGTGTCCCTCTAGAGCAGGGGTAGGCAACCTAAGGCCCGGGGGCCGGATGCGGCCCCCTGAGGCCTTTGTACCGGCCCAAGTCTGGTCCTGCTGCCGCCGCCGCCACCGCCTACCATAATGATATAGATTATTGTTGTTATTACTTGTTCTTGGGGTTTTCTTGGCAAAATCTCCACAGGGGTTTTGCCATGGCTTTCTGGAGCTGAGAGAGTGTGCATGCATATGTTTTTTAATTTTTATTAATTTTTTAATTTTAATTTTAATTTATTTATTTATTTATTTTTGGTGCTTCGCCCCCCCCCCCCAATTGTCTGAGGGACAGCAACTTGGCCCCCAGCCCAAAAAGGTTGCCTACCCCTGCTCTAGAGTCTAGATGTTATTAAACTGCAGCTACCAAAATCCCTGGTCAGCATGAATCTAGTCTTGCTGAAGACATACTTTCCTCCTGCATTAACACTGTAATTTAACTAAAGCTTAATTAACATAGACAAATTACAGCCTTTTAAAAAAAATGAAGCCCTTAGTTACAAGAAATAACTACTGGTAACCTCACGTCTGGATTACTGCAATGCGCTCTATATGGGGCTACCCTTGTGCCTAACGCGGAAACTACAACTGGTCCAAAATATGGCAGCCAGGTTAATTACAGGAACATTGAGGAGGGAGCACATAACACCAGTGCTTAAATCCCTCCACTGGCTGCCGATTGGTTTCCGGGCACAGTACAAGGTGTTGGTTTTGACCTTTAAAGCCCTACATGGCTTTGGTCCTTCTTATCTTAGTGACCGCCTCTCCCCGTATGATTCCCCCCCCCCCCCATGCACTTCGATCCTCTGGGAGGAATCTGCTACAGCCCATGAAGACCAGACTCTCGCAGACCTCCCAGAGGGCCTTTTCTGCGACCGTTCCCAGACTATGGAACGGCTTGCTGGATGAGATCCGTCTTATTACTACTCTTGCTGCTTTTAAAAAAGCAGTAAAGACGGATTTCTTCCGGCAGGCCTTCCCAGAATAAATCCCTGGCTCTAGGGGAGATGGTTCTTAGTGGTCCTTTTTATTATGGTTGCCCTATTGTTTTGTTGTTTTTAATGTATTATGGCATTTTAATTTTCCTTACAGTTTAATCTTGTTTTAATGGGATGGGTGGGGTAGATTTTGAGATGAGGGAATGCTTTTAACTCTGTATGTTTTAAAATGCTGTAACCCGCCCCGATTGCTGAGCAGAGGGGCAGGCTATAAATACATTATTATTATTATTATTATTATTATTATTATTATTATTATTATTATTATTATAAATATGTCTCATCCAGTGTTGTAGTAAGAATAAAGTTTGCTGACTCCATCGTTACTAAAAAGCTTTTGAAGAAGTTACCTTTATGCTTGCGCCAAACTCCTATGTGACTACCCAGGAGAGTAGTGAAATCAGCAAGAGAAAAACATTTCAGTGTCTTCAACGGTTTTCTTTTCTTTTAGAACTTATTTCCAACAGCCAATTTAACTGCTGTCAAGATCAAGATAATGTATGGATCCTAGATAACTCAGCTTTGCCCTTTTATGCTTTTGCAGCAAAAGCACCACAGAAGAGGAGGCCTAACAACTCCTCTTTCACAATCCTCTATATGTAAAAGTTCCAGGACATTTCCAACACTGTTTCTCCTGCTCTTTTTGAGTTGTAGATGGCTAAGGTTCAGGCTATCTGGTAGACCTTATCCCCCTGTATGAGTCTACCTGGGCTCTGAGATCTTCAGGAGAGGCCTTCTCTCAGTCCCACCAAGTCTAAAGAATGGGCTACTGAGTGCTGTAATGTTTTAACTAAACTGTTTTTAAAACTTTTTTTAAGCTTTAAAATGCATTTTATTCTTTTACTGAGTGTGAATTGTTTTAAAACTGTAAATAATTTCATTCTATTCTAATGCTCACTTTCTCTATGTTTTTACTTGTATTGCTCTTTTAAACTGTATTGTTCTTTTGATATGAGTCCCAATTTTTTTTGGGGGGGGG
>CM034703.1:88074741-88086959 GCA_020142125.1 Phrynosoma platyrhinos
AAATACAGTAGTAGTCGTAGTGGTGGTGATGGTGGTGGTGGTGGTGGTGATTTGTCCAGTAATCTTTTATGCTGAGGGTATCAGAATCTAGGACTTATTCACATAATCCCTGCTTTGTTTTTACTCCACAGTCAGGTAGTCATGTGCACCCACAAGAAAACATGTGCATGTGTGTTTTTTTAAATGTATTAAAACATTTTAAAGCTATCCTTCACACTCGCAGATGGCAGGGCAGTGTGCAAGCATAGCTATGGACCACCTCCACTAAAAGTTAAAACAATGCAATATTATTATGCAATAAAACCCCTAAAGCATGACAGCAAAACAAAGCAGCAGCAAAAACAACAAAACAGACTGACCAATTATAATGCTTGGCAATCATATCTGATGTGAACTGGCACCAAAACAATTGCTGAACTGGTGGTGGCTGTCACACCTCCATGATGAAGGTTTTCCATAGTTATTATGTCTCCCTTGCTCAGAACTGTTGACAATATGGGCACTTTTCAGTAAGCAACAAAACCTCAATCCAGGTTAAAATCCACATGGCTTGTTAGACCAATGCACAAACCTAGATGGCCATGCTAATAAGATATTACTCATGTACAAATACATAGAAAGCAAAATAGCAACAGTGGCTTCTAAATACCTCTGTCCTTTCATCCATCTCTAGAGGTAAAACAAAACCTGTTTTCTAAGTTTTATGAGTAGATAGGCTAGACTGAATTTGACTGCCTAATCACATTAAAAATCAACTTTCCCTTATTATATATATATATATATATATATATATATATATATATATATATGTTTTAAATGTAAATACTCACCGTTCTGGGCTCAAATGTATATAGGGCTCTGAAAACTTTGACTTGCCCTGAAAACACAGAGAAAGACAGAGGCATTAACAAGATATTACCTCTTACATCCTTAAGTCTGATTGCTCAAGAATCAGTTTGAAGAGCTTAAACAACAAGGACAAATATTATCCCTAAAGAACACCCTCACTCCAAAGCCAGTTTGCTGGATTTGGACTGCTGAGACATGAATTCAAACCCTGCTTGTTCAAAAATCTCACTAGGGGCTCATTCCCACTATGATTTACATCAATTTGCTGATCGCTTTAAATGTGCCTCATCCCCAATGGAAACGGTTTCAGATGTGACCGTAATAGTTGTGACTCGCTTTGAAATGAGACAAATGCAAAAAAAGCACAATTTTCAAAGATTAGTTTTTTAGTGGTTATTTTGAAAAGAATTGATTCAGATGGATGTTCAACAAGTATGAATGACAGATCTGACTCACATTGCACTGGAAGGGCAGCTCAGCTACTCGGCTTCCATTGCCTGCATGCCCCTTCCTGGAAGGCAGGGACATCGTGGGACTAAGTGTGGCTAGGTTCACCCCCTCCTTCTCATTGCCCACCTCTCTGCTTTGGCTGCCACTTCTTGTGCCACTGAGCCTTCCCTGGCCACCTTTTTTTCGCAGCTGCCTGCCTCAGCTGCCTCCCCGGGCCCCTGCTTTACCTTTGGCCTTGCCTCTCTGGGCTCCTGCAAGCTCTTTGACCCCACCTGTGCTCCAAAGCTCCTAGCGGGCACATGGGGAGGCCTACTGCTCTTATTTGTTTGTAGTTGTTTCAATTATTCTATTTCATTTTTTAAGATTTAGGTTATAAATTTTAATGGATGTTTAGTTTAATAGTTTTTAATGGGGGAGGGTGGGGTTTGGGGTTTTTAGTCTGTATTTTAATGTAATTTTAACTGTTGCAAGCCGCCCCAATGGTTTTTAACAGAGGGGCGGGGTATAAATAAATTTTGTTGTTGTTGTTGTTGTTGTTATTATTATTGTTGTTGTTGTTGTTGTTGTTGTTGTTGAGTAGCCTGACTTCTCCTGGCCCCAGCTACTATTCAGGTGGCATGTGCGTGAACTGCATTGCCTTTGCACCCTGCTGGTTCTCTGTGCTGTTGGTGGGCACGCTGGGCCTCCCCTGGCCGCAGCCAATCTCCCCGATTCTTTGCCTGGCCCAGGAGGTTGCGCTGGGCTTGCCCTGATCCCTGGGTGTTATTAAGGCACCATTTTAAAGGCGCACTGTCCTCCTCCTCCTCCTGCTCCGTAAAGCTGGGGTGCAAAGGCACTTGTGGGAACGACATGGAATAAGAGAATAATTCACTTCCATAGTGGGAACTATGCACTGGTCTCGATCGATTTTGCGAGCCAGTGTCAATACGATTTGCAAACTGGTGTAAATGTAAGTGGGGATGAGCCCTAGGTGACCTTGGATCAGTAACCCTGTCTAATCCACTTTACAGGTTGTTCTGAGAATAAAACTGGCAGGGGAGTCATATACATTAGTGTCTTGCTCCAGAAGTGGGTGTAGTTCCAGACTTTTCCAAGAATTCTTTAAGCACCGAACACTGACGCTGACTGCTATAGCATAAGCTTTATTGATGGTAAATAATGCAGCAGACGGTACATGGAAGACAAGCATTCCAGCCCTTTTGCTGGAGTCCAGCAGCCCTTCACAGCCATTCCACTCTTAAAGCCTTCATGGACAAGGTTACAGCTGGCCACTGCTGCTTCCTCACTAACGTATCTGTTAAGACTAGGACCACAAAATATAATGCAAAGCAAAGTTATATAGAATACAAGATAATACAGCACAGAATATACACTATGGAAACATTGCTCTGTGTTAATGGTCCACAACTTTTGTAGGACCACCACCCCCTTTCTCTTGCACGACAACCTTAATGTGCCCATGCCTATTTCTTGATATTAGGTCTACTGGTCTATTGTAAATTCAAATCAACCATTCTCAGTCCCTGCTCCTTTTGCACCCTGGGAGCAACTGGCTGAGCAGCAAGGGAGAACCCTGTGGCAAAGACCAGTAAGGACAAGAGACTTCTCTATTGCTGCTTGACCAGCAGCTTGGATGCCGTTCCCAAGGTGACCAGGTGCAAAAGGAGAAGCTTCTCCCTGGCAAGGAAGGACTCTCAATCCAAGAGAGGCAAAGAAATCTTTTGAAGAATCAACCCTGGATATTCCTCTCTCTTCTTCCTCAGAGACATGGCTTCTCCACATGGCTTCAAATCATCCCTCTACCATAAACTTTGTTTTTTCTGCTACCTCTTCTATTGACCTGCCAGACAAAGGAAAGCAGGAGCATCGGGGCAGTTCCAACCTGCCAGGCTAGTCCTGGTAAAGCTCATAAAACCTAAGCAGGGTCCCAAATGTGAAAGCTCCTTTTTGCTGCCACTTCTCCCTGTCTTTGGGGGAGTAAGCTCACATGGGCAAATGTAGAGTAGGACCACCTACTCTAGACCACCTATTTCTGACAGCTACTCTAGACACCACCACACGAAGCTATCAACAATGCTGTGCGATGGTTTTAAGGACTCTGAAAAGAGAAATTTCATGTAACCTTCATCCCCACCAGGGACCGAAAGGCTGCCAGTTCCCCTTGTTGTTTTTTTTAATGCCAATACTTTGACCCCTGCAGCTGCCCCCCTGGATTTTTCCACTGCTCCCAGGGGAGCAGGACCACCAACGTTGGGAATCACTGCTCTAGGTGAAAAGAAAACCCAAAGCATAGCAGACGTAGCACCCCCACCTCCCTGGCAGATGTCTTTTATAATTCTTGCTGGCACCATGGTTAAAGGTTAACAGCTCTCCAGTGGCATGAAAGAGTCACACTTGTCCCCCCACATTTGTGGCTTTGACTTCTGAGGATTTGATTATTCACAGATTTTATTAATATGTTCTCTCTAGGAATAGCTAGGTCTTCCAGCGCAACTCTATGACCAACTTTAACCAAAAGTTGCTCTGAAGGACCTAGAGAGAACGCCCCACTAGGCATTTGTAGCGCCTCCAGAATAATTTGATGGTCAATGTTTGGTAGATGTTGACCCCAGAGTTGCATTGGAAGACCTAAATTCCTAGAGAGGTGTTCTCTCAGGTAAAAACATGGTGTCTTTGTTATCTGCAGTTTTTCTACATTCGTGGGGGTCCTGTATCCCTAACCCCAGCGGGACGAATGTAATTTGTATTAATGACATGGTTGGATACTTTTTGCATTCATTTTGCAGTTTGAGGCTCCAAAGAGATATGAAGGTTGGGGATGGACGGGGGAGTGAATTTTTCTCTCTTGCTACCTGCTGGTACAATTCTCATAGCTATTGAGGGGAGATGTGTCATGCTTATGCATCATTTATGCATAATTATTGAGGGGAGATGTGTCATGCATCATTTACCATCAACAAAGCTTATGCTATAGCAATAATTTATGCCAGTGTTTGGCATCACAACAACCCTTTGGAGAGACCTGGAGCAAGACAATCACTACTCACTCTTTCTTAGTTCCTCAGAAGAAAGGAAGGAGATGAAAAGAACAAAGTATTAAAATGTTGTTTTTCTTGCACAACTCCATGTAGTAGTTCTTGATGGCTGTAGGAGTTATAGTCCCCCCCAAAAAAAAACTTTCCCAAAGTCTAAAAAATGTTAATACATAGAAATTGCTCTTCTGTACTACCACTTAAGTTAGATGTGCCACTAACCAGGGCGCCAGATTAACTGGATTTCAAATCAGCTCTTTGTAAGATAAATCTCCTTAAACCTTGTGATATAATTGAGGCCATTACAAAGCAGGTAAAAGAAGAATCATTAGACACCAAATATTTTGCAGGGCATGGCAACTTAAGCAACAGATCTGGGAAACTAGCAAAAGAAACTAAGAAACTGGGAGGGGAAAGAGGAGAAAAACAGGAAGAGTGTCAGTCACTGCTCAGCCAAGTTGCTTGACTGCTGCTCCCAGGGTGTCTGTGGATGCAGAGGGCTGACTGTACTGGAAAGGGAAGAAAAGATCATCCAGTCCTTAACTGTTGACAGGATCCCAAAACCATACATTATCTCTGAACCAGTATGATGTAGTAGTTTGAGTGTTAACCTGGGACTGTGGGAGACCAGACTTTGAATCCCAACCATGGAAACCCATTGGGTGACTTTAGACAACTCACACTCTCATCTCAGCCTGAAAGGAAGGCAGTAGCAAACCTCCTTTGAATAAATCTTGCTAAGATAATCCTAGGATAGAGTCACCATAAGCCAGAGTTAATTTGAAGGCATATAAGAGTAAGAACTACAAAAACATTCATATTAAATTGCTTCCCTTCTTCTTAAAACCATTTAATGAAAGATGAACCACTTTACAAAGCAGCTTTGTTTTCCCACTTTCTTAGTACCTCTTACCACAGACTTGTATATTTTTACATCACTTTTTATATCACTCCTTTCCAATGAGCTCAAGGCAGCAGATATTTGCCTCTCCAAAACCCAGTGAGGTAGGCTAGGCTGAGAAAGTGACTAAGCAGTCCAAGGTCATCCAGTGAGTTTCATGGCTCTGTGGGATTTTGGATCTGGATTTCCTAAGTCTCAGTTCAAGCACTCAGTTCAACTGCTGCACTGCAGTGGCTTCCTCTAAAATAGAACTGTCTTGGTATCATCATACTGGAGAAAGTAAACTGAAACCAAAAAGCTGGTCTGAAACTAACAAATTTGCTGTAAAGATCTGACTTGGGGACTTCCTGATTTCCAGACTTGTGCCAAAGTACTCATTACATGTAAATGTACATAACTTTTATCTCTAAGGCTCTTCAATTTAACCAGGGTGGGCAACTGTGATTTTTCAGAAGTTACTGGACTATAATCCTGCAATAAGTAGTTCATAGAAGAATAAATCAGTAGTGTGTATATACGTATTTATATTTGTAGTAAAAAGGCAGATGTAGCAGATATATTGATGTAATGATGGGTCAACTATCATATTCTTAAACCCCAATTCAGGATAGATTTGGAACTGGACTAGGGTATTATATTGTTTAAATCACTAGTTATTAATCTTTTTCATATAAATCAGGAAGATAACTGTTGATATATGCATGAAGTACACCAATTTATTTAATATATTTTCAATTAAATCAAATCAATGGGTACATATGTATTTATGCTAATTGATTACTTCTTTTTAGTTCATATTCTTTTTTAAGTAATACTGCATATTATGATGATGATGATTAATTTATTACCAACAAGCATTTGTTTTTCTTTTGAACTTGTATGTAATATATATATTTATTAGTTTCTTAATAACAATATTTAAAAAAAAAGAAGTTACTGGACTGTATCTCTCATCATCTCTTACTATTGGCTTTGATGTCTAGAAACGATGGGAGTAGCAGTCCATCAACATCTGGAAGACTGCACATTGTCTGTTCCTGGGTTACAGAAAAAATCAGCAGTGTCCCTTATATAAAATGACAAATCAAGGTTTGCTCTGGAATTTTCTTTTGAATATTTTTGAAATGTAGTGGTTGAATCAATGGATACAGAATTCGTGGATGCAGAGGGCCAACTTTATAGAAATAAAATGGTAAAAACTGCTGTGGAAAAGGCCAGTTTGGAGGGTGGAGGATGCTTCATTGTCTGCTCCAAACTGGTTCCCCAATGTCATTCTCCTCTATTGTGTGTCACTGCCACCTTAATTTCTTGGTGTAAAAATAGGATCCAGCAGTCAATCTTGATGCAGCATACACATCCTTGTGACCTCAGACGATCATCATGAATCTGATCAGCGGATGTGTGTTCTGACAGGGCCTTTCGTTGAGGATGTTCAGGGCCTTAATGGATCAGTTCTGGAACTGGGGACATTAATTAGGTCTCTGATGCTTCAGTCAAATCATGGTGAGACAACAGAGGGCAAATGAACTGTAGCCTGAATGGTGCAGCATGATGGTTTAAGGTGCTGGTCCTGACAAGGAATCACCATTTGGATTCAGATTCAGCCAGCAAAAGACTTGGGCCTAGAATTGCAGTTTTCTAACTCAGAACACATGCTACTGTTTAGATCAGGGGTAGGCAACCTAAGGCCTGGGGGCCACCCCCTGCCATGATGATATAGATTATTGTTGTTATTACTTGTTCTTGGGGTTTTCTTGGCAAAATCTCCACAGGGGTTTTGCCATGGCTTTTATGGGGCTGAGAGAGTGTGCATGCAGTCTTTAATTTTTTAAATATTTATTTATTTATTTATTTATTTATTTATTTTTGGTGCTTCGCCCCCCCCAATTGTCTGAGGGACAGCAACCCGGCCCCTGACTCAAAAAGGTTGCCTCCCCCTGGTTTAGATTGATGTGTGTTTCACTATTTGTTGACTTTAGGAAGATGCTGAACAATTCCCTTATTTGACAAAAGGGTGTTTACACTAGCTTTTTAATGAAGTTGGTTCAATGCCCCAGGGCATTGGAACTGCTGGTTGCATTCATATTCGTGAATAACAAATCAATGTTCTTTTCATTATGTCTTTGTAAGACTTACTGGATAATTTTTGCCAATATTAAGGCAAACATACAGTTCAACAAACCAATCTATACAAAGTGGCCAACCTTAAAATTAAATAAAAGTTATCCAACAATCAGTAGTCATGGAGCAATTTTCTTCTTTTGTCATAACTCATGTATTAAGGCTAAATCTGCCACCATCATGCCTAAACTTAATGTACAGTGTGGTCAGGTGCTGCTAGAAGTTGTAGTCCAAAAAAAGTAATTTCCCCAAGCTCAAATTCTGTTCTCATATCACACTTTACTTCCCCAATATCTCTTATCAAATGCTTTTGTCCTCAACCAAACTCCTATACTGGATGTGTGCTTAGTCGTACACTGAATCAGGACCTACAAAATAATTCAACTTCAGTGTGCAGTACCCAGGCCCAGTTTTGCACCACACTCCCCTTGTTTAATCCAAACTCAACTGAATTGTCACAGGTTTCACCCACCTAGTCACATTGGTATAAATGGGTGTTTCTACCAAACTGAGGCTATCATACTTCGGACACATCGTGAGAAGGGAGGACTAATTGGAAAAGACAATAATGCTGGGAAAGGTGGAGGGAAGTAGGAAGAGAGGAAGGCCACATGCTAGATCGGGGTAGGCAACCTTTCCCCTTTAAGGGCCAAGGGACTTCAGCTCCCATAATCCCAGGAGCTATTGGCCAACATGGGACTATTGGCCAACATGGCTGAGGCTTCTGGGAGCTGAAATCTCTCGGCCCTTAAAGGGGAAAGGTTGCCTACCCCTGAGCTAGATGGATGGACTCTATTAAGGAGGTCATGGGTATTAAGGGTTTGTAGGAATTAAGCAAAGCAGTGGAGGATAAGGGGTCTTGGAGATGTCTCATCCATAGGGTCTCCATGGGTTGAGATCGACTTGAGGGCGGTTAACAACAAAGCCACTGTCCAGGTGGTCAATGAACTGGATTATTTTCAAGCCACCCACCCACAGCCACCACAATCTTTTTTTCTTCCTCACATGCATATTCATATCAATCAATCACCTTTCTTGTTTTCCTGCCATTCTAACAGTCCAAACTCCAGTTAGTAATCAAAAAGAAAAACAATAGTGTTGGAGCATTTTGCACAGTTTCCGTTAGTTCTGGAATTTTCACACAATTGATTCACAAAGCACAACCACTGCACAGATCACAAGAGAAGACTCCAATGCCCACTTAGGGCCAAAATAGATGAGCCCCATAAAGAGGACTGTGGCCACTCTGACACTGATCATGCTAGGGCCACAGCAACCATACTGGCCCAGCCCCAATTCGGGCTCATGCCACAGTTTTCAACCAGACCAGCAAAAGGAGCTGATCTTGTCTGCTCTTTTTTGACCAAGTTTTTCAGCAAAGGCACGGCCTTGGCATGGTTCTGGCTGCACTTGAGCTGTGCATCATCTTAATGCTGAACAAGGCTGGAAGCAGGGTTATTTGGCCCGCCTATTTCAAACCAATGTCCCATTGAACTCACTGAACCTCATGTCTACTCCTTTTCTTTTCTGTCCTTTGTGGGCTTTCCTGGTATAGGGAACTACCTGAAAGTTCCCTAACACTGGGGTGGTAGTTGCATATCAACAACAAAAAATGATGATACCACATTTGTCAGATGAGGATACCAAGGTAACCTCTCAACAACTTTCACCACCCTCTAACTCCACCCTACCCCCAGATGCTACCCTGATCCCAATTTAGAGCACAGGACAGATGTTTACAAAACAACCCACCCACCCCCAGAAATTGTGGAGCAAAATTATTATTTTTAATAACTTTAAAGCCCTCAGGCATAAAAAAATCCTTCACTTTGAATCTGGAGAAACATAATGTGTTCTAACAGGATAGAAATCAGGATAAGTACAAATCATTTTACAGGTGTGGATTCAGCCATATTTAAAAACACTTAGAGAGAAGGACAAAGGACAGAAAGAAGTTGGCATCCTCGCCTGCATGTCTCTTTGCCTCTTATACTTCCTTGATCTAAAGGCCCTTTCACATTACAAAATTATAGCAGCATGATTGCATTTTAATATTCATAGCAACATCCTATGGAGTCTTGTAAATTAGATATGCACTAGAACCCTCTGGTTAGAATTGTAAAGATCCCTCTTTAACTGTGAATCCTAGGATTCCACGGGATCCTGCTGTGACAGTCAAAGTGGAATCATAGTGCTATAATAAATAATAATAAATAATAAATTTTTATTTATACCCTGCCCCTCTGAGCACAATCGAGGCGGCTAAGAACAATTAAAATTTGTACAATATAAATACAAAGAAACCCAAGACCCACCACCCCTTAAAAAAGTATTAAACCAGCAACTATCAAAACATCTTAATTAAATAAACATAGAATGAAACTAGATTATAGACAATAGACAAGGGTAATACCACACTGCATACACATATATTCCATATATATAATAGTAGTGGCAGTATCCAAAATGGGAGAGGGTGAACTAAGGGAGGTTCCTGAAGCCAGGAAATCTATTCTGGAAATGCCTGCCGGAAGAGATCCGTTTTAACAGCCTTTTTGAAGCTGTTTAATGTTGTAATCTGACGGATCTCGTCCGGCAGGCCGTTCCATAATCTGGGGGCAACTACCGAGAATTGTGTCATGTGTAAGGGCCCTAAAATATGGTCAGTGGCATTTTGAAATATACAAACTTGTCATGTCTACAACAACTTTGGCTCCTAGTAAATTCTGACTTTTGCTGGAAGGGGATTTAATCACTCCATTACCAAGCAGAGACAGATAGTGACCTTCCCATTTCTAACCTCCCATAGTGAAATAACACTACACCAAGTAAGGTTAATACCACTCTGCATACACATATATTCCATTGCTTTCTTTGGGACTTAGGGCTAGACTAGATAGGGCAAAGATGGATCATGTAGAAATGCAAACATAACCTGAAAATATGTTCAGCTAAGTGGAGCCATCTTATTTCTTATTCGATTAATCATTTTCTCTTTATCAGACTGGATAATTATGCTTTTTCTCAGAAGAAGTAAGTATTTTATTTTGCAGTATAACCTGATATGATTAGTGTTTGTTGGAGTCTGTCTATGCAAAACCTTTTGGCTTTCTCATTGTTTTTACTTTTCATATTGTTAAGTGGCAGTGTACCTTTGAAAGTTATAATACATATGCCATTTAATTTTCTCCATGTAAACTGGTTGGGTTTTGAGTGCCTTAACATTCATTATCTGCCAAGTTTGATTTTATTAATGGAATAAGGATTTCTCTTTAGATTTTTATCAACTGTTTCAAAACTCAGCTGAGCACGTTTTAATAAACAGTGGTACCCTGAGACCATGAAAACACAAATGACTACAAGCAAGCATCATGCAATCTAAGGACTGCAGGATTTATGTTAAATGCACAAAGAAGCCTCAATTACTGGCCTACAACAAAATCTACTGAATTCCTAATAAATCTAAGCGCAGGTGCTAATCTGTAAAGTGTGTTACCATTTTCACCCCATTGATCCCCAAACTCAGGAGGGAAGAAATAAAATGAATTAATAATTTCAACTGTTTTCTTATGTTTATGTCAACAGCAACAAAGACTGTTTTCCTTTTGACTTTTTATGTTTTATGGCTCCCTTAAAAGTCCAGAAAGAAGAACAAGAAGCTGTTCACCAAGTGTTTAAACCTATTTTTCCCCAGCTTAGAAGATGATTTGCTTAAAGTGAGACCTAGAATGTGGAGCTGGCAATGACAACTACTGAGGCCAACACAGGAAACCAAAAGATGTGATGGGATCACAGCAATCACCAAAAGCACATTTTTTTCCTTAAGCATTACTTTTGTAGCAGCTTTTGTTTTAAAATAATTGCTCTCTCAAGATAGGGGGAAAGGTTATCATGATCTGCAATTGCATTAATTACTGTAACACTTTGTAAGGGCAGTGTTCAATTCAGCAACTAAGGGCCTTTGCAGACTGCCAGAAATAGTGCAAATTGAGTCCACTTTAAGGGTTAGGGTTAGGGATTATGGGAACTGTATTTTTATTGTGGCACTAGAGCTCTCTGACAGTGAAGGCTCAATGTCTCAGAAAACAAACAATTCCCATGATTCCCTAGCACTAACCCTAACCCTTAAAGTGGACTCAATTTGCACTATTTCTGGCAGTCTGTAAAGGCCATAAGCTTCCTTAACAAATGGCCCACTGTTTTCCAATACTAGGGCTTTTCTACTCTGTTTTTCCTCTGACCCCTCCCTTCATCTTGTAGGTATTTCAGTCATAGAGCATTCCTTACATTGGCAACCACCTAATGTGTTGGACTCCCAACCCTACTTTTCCATTCTATTTCTGGGAGTTGTAGTCCATCAGGATATCATCAGGTAAGGGAAGGCTGGTGTAGAACTATCTCACCATGGAAACATTCTATTAAAATGCTTTCTTTTCTTGCCTCTGCAGTGTCTCCATCTCTCCCCCACACAGCAGAAGAATACATTTTAACTCACAAAGTTGTTTTATTGCAACATTCTGGCTTGGCTGAGACCTCCTCTTGGGAGGAAAAGCTTTCAACACTGGATGCCAAGTTGCAGTGGCCTCTCTGCTGCACATAAATGGTCTTGTGGTAGAGGACTCATGCACATTTAGGAAATGGTGAGGAACTAATGCAATACATCAACATTGCAGGTCTCCAGTACTGTATGAAGTAAGACAGAAATGTATTCGTGTATAGCATTGTTTTGCAAGCTTTTTGCCCTTGTGACCTGCTTTACAACTACGTGCAGATGTCCCCTTCCCCAATTGACAAAGTAAATGAGTAGAAATATTTTGATTGTTTAGTGCAGGGGTAGGCAACCTAAGGCCCGGGGGCCGGATGCG
>CM034703.1:88124855-88138079 GCA_020142125.1 Phrynosoma platyrhinos
GTTGGCCAATAGTCCCGTGTTGGCCAATAGCTCCTAGGATTCTGGGAGGTGAAGTCTCTCGGCCCTTAAAGGAGAAAGGTTGCCTACCCCTAGTCTAGAGTCTAGACCAGTGATTCCCAAACTTTAGTCCTCTATGTTTTTGGCTTCAGTTCCCAGAATTCCAGACAATTGGCCAACCTGGCAGGGGCTTCTGGGAGTTGAAGTCCAAAAACCTGGTAGACAAAAGTTTGGGAACCACGGATCTAGACTATGTATAAATTACAATACTTACCTTAACTCCTGCACCAATTTAGTGAAAAAGAGTTTATATAGTGCCATTTCCAGTTTAGGCTCCATATACCCATGCCTTATCAAACTGGAATATCACAGTGTGGAGATCCAAAAATTCCACAGGTGCTGCTTTCTCAAACACTTGCTACATGCACAGTTAAGGTTGAATCCAACTGTTTCTATGCTAGGGCAGTGGATACCACAGAAGGAATAGATTCTCAGGTATGCTGCTCAGATCTGCTCTGGACCACTGGAAGACCCCCTGAATCAAAGTTGAGGGACAATAGGGGGTGCAAAGAATGCAAGGGGAAATCTTTTTGTGTGTGTGCAACATTGGGTGTTGAGCAGAATCCAGTGTGTCTTTGGTATCTGCTGGGTTATGGTTCCAAGACACACCCACCCCACCATGGATACCAAAATGTGTGGATGCTCAAGTCCCATTATATACAGTGGGGTAGTAAAATAATGTCCCTTTTTAATATGAAAAAATCAAGGTTTGTTTTTTGAAATTTAAAAAAAATTAAAATATTTTAACTTCTTCTTTTTTTTCTTTTTTTGTAATGTCCAGAGACTCTCAAAGTACAATAAATATGCACATTATAAACTATATGGCATTTGTATAGAAACAAGGTTATCCAGGCAGATTTTCCTGCTCTCCCAGTTGTTCTGTCTCTGTCATCATGGGAAAAGGAGTGTCTCCCACCAAAAAGCCTCTGAAGGCAAGAGTGTGGGACTGAGCAGCTGGAGCTTGCTTAGCAAATGATGAGAGGACCTTTCCACTTTGTCAGTTCCATTGGTTGGCTTGTATTTTTGACATTTGGCAATGATCAGTTACAGTACCATCACCCAATCAAGAGTAGTAGGGCTGAAAGTCTGAAGACCTAGGGGAAACCCAGAAAAAATTAAGGAAAATAAATTACCTTATTTTCCTGCGTATAAGACTACTTTTTAACCTGCAAAATCTGTGGTTAAAGTGGGGGGGTCGTCTTATACGCTGGGTATAAGGATAAGGAGGATAGAGGTGCTAAAACTCTATATTTTGAGTGGAAAAAATGGGGGGTCGTCTTATACGCCGGAAAATACGGTATTTTCTCTGTTTCCCCACCAAACTTCTTTTTCTGGAAGAATGTGTTGTGTATGTGTGTGATGGAGTATTTTCTTCTAGAATAATGAATAAAATATGTAAGACAAGGTGTTTATGTATTTATTCTCCTCACATTGTTTCTAAAAAACAACAACAATCTATCAGGTAAACATTTATGTAAGTCTACCGGTATGTATAGCACTGCCACTCAAAGTGGTTGTCCATAGACCACTGACTGCATTTGTGTGAGCCATGAACTCATAGTCTGCAGCAAGTCTCCAGGAAATAAAGAGTTGTACCTAATGATCACAATACGGTAATGGTCTCTGGCTTATCAGTATGGAGTGGGGGAAGTCACTTCTTCCACACCAGATAGCCCAAGAAGCAGAGATGTACAGAAATCATTGTAAATCCTGATTCTGGTTTCCTTTTCACTTTTTATGGGAAAAACTGTCTTATGTTTGCTTGACACTATATAAAACTAGAGGAGACAAAATAGTTTTCTTTGCTTTACTGACTGACTGTATCTTCTTTCTTGCAGTTTTGGTTTGTTTTTTGCCTGATTTGTGTGGTCTACCAAAATCAAAGCAGTTCCTTACAGATGCAGTTTTCCATATAGTTCAGGACCTTGTATCTTCATTTGCAAGGAAAAAAAAAATTAAAAAGTAAATTTGATTTGCAGTTATTTTTTGAATAAACTGTACTTTCAATAAACATGATAATTTTAATGCCAAACTAATTTTAACACACCTTTTATGTTCCTAAAGCAGCAGAATGGCTTTTAATTTGTATAGGATACTGATTATGCAATTTTCAATTTATTCTGAAAATTTTCAAAATTTTTCTTGAAAAAAATCATGGCAAAATCTTTTTTCATAAGTTCCAGAATGTCTGGAAACCTCTTATCTGTAGTGTAGTATAGTTAAAGCAATGTTTTAATATAACAGGAAATAAACATAACCACAAATAATCCATCCCTCATCTGTAGGCCAGGCCTAGTGTGCATTTATTTTATTTTTATTTACTGTATTTCTATAATGTCTAGTAATCCAGTTGTGGGTAGGCCATAAAATAAACCTAACAATCTAATGGATAAAACAGTTCACCAAATAAAATCAAGATCAGTAAAAGAAATTAAAATTACATTTTTTTCTTGAGTTTCTTTTTTTCTGAAGTGGCACATGAGCTTTTTTGAATCTTGCCTGAGTACATTTGACTACTGGTGAAAGTTAAACAATAAATTTTATTGCTTAAACTTTTTGAAATAAGCCTGCTCCAGTGAAAATTAAGGAGATTTGATCCCTTCTGTATCAAAGAGCGTGAAAGATACTGAGAATTCTACATGTAAAACTTGTAGGACCTTTGAGCTAATTCTTGGCTGTTTTAGAACCATCATTTCTTTTCTGAAATTTTTGGTGTTAATTGGCATTGGTTATATGGTGGGATATAACAAACTAGCTTCCTCTGACCCAGTGTGGGCATTCTGAGCCTGTGTACAAAAAGGTACTTGAAAAACCTATCTCTTGATATGAGCCTGCCTGAGTTTTAGGGGAGTGCTTTCTGTTAGTCCTACCACCATCACAGGCATTGGAGCCTTCTTCCAGGTTATAGAATTTGCTCCTGTGGTAAGACTCCTCTTTCCATTAACAGGCAAAGAGCTTTTTGTTTTTCCAATCCTTTGGTTGTTAATTGGACATTGTAGAAGGTATTCCAGTTGAAGTCTGTTGTATTTTTCATTATGTTTTAATTGCCTTTTAAACCTTTAAGTTAATATTTTAATGTGATTGTTTAATTGTTTTTAACATTTGTGTTACGTACTGTATTTTGTTTTAACTTACATTGTGAGCCACTCCATGTCCCATATTAGGAGAAAGATGGGATAAAAATTAAATAAATTTATAATAATGGTAATATAATACTTTAACATCTTTTTTATATCAGTTTCCAATATTCATGCTGCCTTTTTTCATTTCTAGAATTAATATGCATGAAAGAGTGAATCGTGCAGAAAGACAATTCAGATCTCTTCCAGCTGCTCAGCAGAAATTGCTCCCTCAGTTTATTCCTCACCTTGACAAGATCCGGAAATGCATTGACCACAATCAAGGAATCTTGCAGACAATTGTGAATGACTGCACAAACATGTTTGAAAATAAAGAATATGGTGATGATGTGGGTTTTTTAAATTGTATTTTAAAAGCAATTATTAAAAGCTGTTTAAAACTTTCAGGTTTTTACTTAGTTGTATTTTGTTTTGTTCCCCCTCCCCCCCCTCCCAATTTAATAACTTATATAGATTGTATAGAGATAGTCAAACAGGATTATTATTAAAGTAAAGTCTCTTTGTTCTTCATTGTCTAATTTGATTAGACCACATGGTAGTAATGTCAGGAGCTGTTAAACCAAAATAATTCAAAGATTTGTATAATATAAAAGTGGTGTTAATTTTTATTTATAAAGATAGACATAGATTTTGAAGTTTAAGAGCAACTCTTTACTTTTTTTTATAACAAGATGGCATAAATTTTCAGTGGCTACAAAGGCTTCTGCTTACAAAAAATTTATACCACACTTTATAACAAAAACTTGTTAACTGTCACTCTCCAGATTATTTTTTTAAAAAAACATGTGTTGACTTACTGTGGGAGTATTTTCTGGTCCTAATGATAATTCTAATGTAATGAGGTTCAGTTTTAGCCTAATACTCCAATTATAGGCTGTGTCTTGATTCACCAAAACACACACACACACACACACACACACACATATATATATATAAACCAACATGGGATTTTTTTGTCATAATATATTATTTACATGGGATTTTTTGTCATAATATATTACAATGGTTGGCTGTAAAATGGCAAAATCAGTAGACTTCTTGAGACTGTTTTTTGTCCTGGGTATTTTATTTGCTAGAAAATCTATAAGTGGAAGTAACTAAAATTTGGGAATATTGTTTGCAATGATTCAGGAACAATGTAGCACAATGCCTATATTGCATGCCTAGTTTTTGTGGACTCTATAACAAGATTAAAATTCTAGTGATTTACAGTGTCTCTGTCTTGGTCATGAGGTTTAGAAGTTGGTTTCAAGATGCCATCAAACATTTGTTTTTGTTTAGAGATTTATAGGCTTTTATATTTAGGAGTAATTTTCCTACTTCTTGGGTTAAGTTACAAACGCCATAATTTCGCTGGGATTTTTTTTCCCCCTTGCAAAATGATGGAAGCTTCTCTTTATTTGATTTCACAGACTGAGTTTAATTGTAATGAGTTCCAGTGCAAGCTTTTCTACTGGAAATTCTATCTGTTTAGTAGTGTGGAGGAATGTCTAACTAAGAAAGGATACATAATCATGGTGATGTAGCCTTCAATAAAATGTACTCGCCAATAAAATAGATTTAATATTAAACTATTTGCTAGAGCAAATCATACCTATTTACATGCTTAGGTCACCCTGGCATTCTTCTTATTTTGATGAGTGGTGGTTCTGTTTTTCAATAGAGAATAGCATGTAGAGAAGATGTTATTTTAGTCCATTTGCTTTATTTCATTTATGATTCTTACCTCAAAGGACTCAGCTATGTATCCAATAATATGGTTGTTGAAAGCATTATGAAAATATGTAACTTGGTTTTTCTTAGTTTCTGGGTTGATACTGTGGTTATCTTGTTTTTACATTTTTATTAGGGTAACAGAAGGATTACACCAGCCTCGACATTTGACATGGATAAATTAAAGTCCACTTTGAAACAATTTGTAAGAGATTGGAGTGAAACTGGAAAGCCTGAGAGAGATTCCTGCTATCAGCCAATCATCAATGAAATTATAAAAAACTTTCCAAAAGACAGATGGTAAATAATTTTTGGAAGACTTATTTGAAGGGCTAAATAAACAGTAATATATTTGTTCCAAATGACCTCAACCCAGAAGGAAAAAAAACTTTAAAATACAGTTTAAATTGTTTTTTTGAAATCGTGTTGGTTTACCACAAACTGGAGAAAATGTCAAACTTTGGTACATCTTATTAATAAGACTTTGTTCCAAAAGTTAAAGCTATTTCAGCAGCTTAGTGTTTTGGTTGAAAACAGTTGAATGCAGGACACTAGATTTGACAATATCAAATTTGGATAAGCAGCAAGTATAAAGTATTAATCATAAAGTTTGATGTGGCTCAAACAGCTATTTTGCCCAACCCCCCGCCATTCATTAGTCCACCACCAAAGTATTTGAAAAGTGAGAGTACCATCTTTCTTTTAAAAGTTGAAATGAAGGAGCATGTACCATCTTCCAAAATAGTCTGTTCCACAGTCAAATACCTCTTATCACCAGGAGGTTTTTCCTAATATTTAGGTGAATTTTTTTTCTTGTAATTTGAAATCCCTGGATTGGGTCCTTTCATCTGGAGCAGTAGAAAACAAGCCTACTTCATCTACCACATAACATCCCTTTAGTTATTTAAAAATGGCTAAAACTTTCAGTTTTCTCCAGCCTAAACCTAACCATCTCCTTCAACTTTTCCATGTAGGGCTTTATTTTACAATACTTTGCCATGTTATTGTAAGTTCCCCAGAGATCTTATGATTTGAGTTGTGATAGAAATGTTTTAAAGAAGTTAATAAATGTCCATTTGTCCTCCTCTGAACTCATTCCAGTTTGCTAATATCTTTCTTAAACTGTGGTACCAGGAATTGACACAGTTCTCTGGATAAGATCTCATCAAGGCAGAATAGAGTGGTACTTTTGCATCTGTGTAAAAAAAACTACAGCAATCTATAATTCTGTTGATACAGCCTTAAATTGCATTGACGTTTTTGTCTTTGCATCACACTTTTAATTCATGTTTATCTTGCAGTCTAGTAAGACCGCTAGATCATTTTCAGGCCAGGTGTAAAGCATCCTATACTTGTGCATCAGTTTTTTCCTGCCTAATTTTATTACCTTACATTTATCCCTGTTGAAATTCATGTTAGTACTCCTCTAATTTAAGATTCAATCCTCTGAGGTATTAGCTGCCCTCTGTTTGGTGCTGTCTGCAAATTTTATGAGCATTCCCTTTGTTCCGTTATCCAGATGTCATTTAAAAGGATGTTGAACAACACTAGGCTCAGGACAAACCCTGGAGTATACGGCTTGTAAATTCTTTCCAGGATGACAAGGAACATTGGTGAGCATTCCTTTGGTTTGTTCCATCATCCAGTTACAAATTTATCTAGCAGTAGTGTCATCTAACCAACATTTATTCAACTTGTCATGGAGAACCTTTGGAGCTAAGTTACACTAGATTAACAACATTCCTCTGATCTAACTTACGGTACTTGTAATTCTCTATATAAGTAAAGATATGTTTTGTCTGTAATGATTTATTTTTGAGAAGCTCATCACTTTTAGTAGTCAAAGTATTCTTCTAACTTACATAATTTATTCAGTGAGCTCTTCGCCGATCTTCCTGTAGTGGCCCAGAACCTCTTTTCCTTTTTAAAAGTCTTCATGGGTATTACCTGTTCACCAAGGTTATGCACAGAGGTTCTCAGATTATATCTACAAACTCCTTTATTATGATTGTGAGCACAGTTCATCTGGCCCTGGAAATAAGAGATTTAAAATAGCTATGCCATATTTTTACCTATTTTATATCATTCATTATATTTTTAGCAGTTTGAGCACTGTTTCCTTTTGAGGTAAGACAATGACAAAGCTGCTATTCAGTAGTTCTGCTTTCTCTCTGTCATTCATTTTCTCTTTGTCATTCACTTCTCCATGCTGTAGCTATACAGCATGTTCTTCTTGCTCCAAACATAGCAGAAAATATCCTTTTTAATTATTAAACTCTTTTGCAAGCCTGTGTTTTGTCTAAGATTTAGCCTTGCCCTCCTTCTCCTAACAAATATTGGCTAGTCATTTGTACTCTTCATTAATGGGTTGCTCTTTCTTCCCTTATACATGCCAGTTTTAAATCTCAATTCATCTAGTAGCTCCTTATGTATCCTTCCTAAAAAAATTAGATTTTTGTCTCATTCAATTTTTTGTGGTTAACTGTCAAAATCTCAATTTTGAGAAGCTCCTCTCCTTCATAAATTTCCTTCTTTTTGAATAGACCATGGGATCTCACCCACTATTTCTTTAAGTTTATTGAAATTGGCTTTTAAAATCCTGAGTACATGTCCAATTATTTATGGTTTTTCCTTTCCTCTACATAACGAATTATAGAAGGATGTGTTCACTTCTACCTTACACATTATTGACTATTCACAGGTAGCTGTATTGGCCATTTAGCAAATTCAAATAAAAATCCATCAGTGATACCTTTGTTGGCCAACCAAAATGCACAATATACTTGTCTCAAGCTTTCAAAGTTCCATAGGCTTCTTCATCAGGCAAGATATTACAACCCAAACAGGAGAAAAACAATTGGAAATGTTAGTCAGGTGCCTATATGTTGTTTCAGTCTTTAAGATGCTATATGGTGGGGAGGGTATCTTTTGCAGGCAAAAGATGGCCTCCTTCTGGCCATGTGCTACCCATGAATGTTTTTTTCTTTCTTAAATTTGGACTGAATTTGCATGTTTTGGCTTTACATCCACCAAAATATTCCTGATGCAAAAACATGGAGACTTCTTGAGGAATCCATTGTTCTCTGCCACAAAGAGGACTGTGACTTCACTGGAATGGAGACATTGGATTGCAAAAGAGGGGTCCCTGTTGAGATGCAAATGGGTTTTAAATTTCCTAGACTTTGAGAATCCCCCTATAGCCACATGGCCAGAAGGAGGAGGAGCCTGCCTGCAAAATATATCCTCCCCACCATATACCATCTTAACTAAATTAACATTCATTTGTTGTAATAACTTTCTGCATCCACAGGCAGGAAACAAATATGGTGCAGATGTTATAGGTCACTACAGTACCTCTCTCACCATTCATGTTTCTTTATTCTGTAACACAGAACTCCCCTTCACATGTCTGTGAGATGCCCTTGTTTGTTATCCTTGTTAATAAACTCCTGTCAATGAGCTCTTAGGGTTTGTGAAAGCAGCGGTATAAATGGCTGCCAATTCTGCCCCCAACCAAGTCAGTGACTCACTACTTCCTGAATAGACCATGGCTCTAGCAATGTTTTTAAAGCTGTCTGATATGGAGGACTAGCAGATATATATATAGTTTTTTGCTAATGTGTCAGGAATCAGCTATATTATAGCCCGTAGATTACCATGTTCTTTCTAGAAAGCTGTCCGTTGACTGGCAGCAGGTTACTGGGGGTCTGGCACCATCTTCAGACCACAACTAGGGAACCCATACATGAAACTGCTTTGACTGTATTTTAAAATTACCACAGAATCAGGTCTGAAAGAGACAAAGGACTCTCTATTCCAATTTTTAGTTGTAAAGTAAAAGGCCCACAGTGTACCACAATTATAGACCAAATGTAGTCTTGAAAGACACTTAAATGGGTAGTATCTTAAGTCGTTTGGCAGGAGATGGGCACATTTTGGAGGAGAGGTGGAAAGATATCCTCAGAGCAAAGCCAGAAAGGAGTTAATGATACACTGTGATTCATATAATGCTTTTTATGTTTGTGCTTTTCATATTCACAAATGGGAGGCACAAATACATGTTTATAAGCAGTTATCAAAGTATAGCAAACAATTATTTATCTGAGCCCCCTTCTATTATGGAAGCTGCTTCGTAGTCTTATCCCATTGTACCTCTTCTAATGTGATCCTGTTGACAGAATTCTGTTTGTAACTGTGAAAGGTTGTTTGAAACAATCAGTCCTGTTCAGCCCCACTTTTAATTTAGCTTGAAATCAGTGCTGCTAGATTACTTAGCCAACAGAGACATGTTAAAAAGGTAAAGGCTTAAAAGCTCATTCAAAATGTAACATGAATACCCTTCCCTTGTTAGATTCAAGGCATTCAAGAATGTCTTCAATTATAGAAAAAACTACGGTAAGTTTTTAAACATTTAAATAAAAGGGTTTGTTTTTTAATAATCCTCCCAACTAGTCTACTTTAGGAGAAAAGGGAATATTTCCATGTGTTTGGTAGGAACATTTGTGGGTTACATAGGAAGCTTAGGTAGGGATGCTTACAGCTAAAAATTAGCTGTAAAGTATGATGTGCGGACCCACACAAGCAAAATAAATAAATAAATAAAAATAAACAGGAGTATATATGGAGAGAGGGTAGTTTTGCCATGTTTTTGTCTCCCCAGGATATTTTGGGCCCAGAGAAGGCCTTTTTTTCCTTAATAGGAGGTGACCCAAAATTTACTTTGACTGCAAACAACATTCAGCTGAAATTTAACTTGTTTTTTTTTTAAACAAAACAAAACTGTGCTCATGAACATCCTGATCATCTTTCAGTTATGAATATATTTGTGAATTTTCAGTCCACTTATTAGCATTTCTGAGGAATTTCTACTTAGAAAATTCACACTGTAGATTTTTTTGTTGTTGTTCTTTTGGTGCAAGTAAACATTAGTCTGAAGTATCAACCACATAATGACTGGATTTGTCTGGAAAACATTTTTAATGGCAATTGAAAATGATAGTGCTTGAAATGCATAATCTATAGAAGAGGTGATTCTAATATTAAAATGTTAAAATACCAAGTTTGAAAGCCAGCAAAAACAAAGCCACACCTGATAATAAAAATAACAAATTAAAAAGACTGAATCCTTACTAAGGCAGAAGTGTCAGAATTAATATTATGAGGATACCTAGCATCCTTGGGGATGACATTCCGCACAGGCCGTGTGACTATGGTGAAGGTTCATTTCCTGGTAACTCTGGAAGGCACCCAGAAAAGATGATCTTCCAAACAAGATCTTAACAACCAGGCAAGGGCATGTGAAGAGGTCTCTTTTTGTGATAAGCTTTTTCTTGAACCTTCATCCTCTCTGCAAATAATGTACTTCAGGCCCCTGTGCTTACAAAAAGTTATTGATAGTCCCCTGTGCTTCCAGAAAGTTCCTGGTAGTTGAGAGATTATCCAGAACAGTATGGGAAATGGTGCAGATGGATGTTTTCCAATTCATAACCTTTGCACTACTGCAGAGCCACCATTGGACAACCAGATAGCTGGATTCAATTTCAGGGAAGTTGTCAGGGCTGCTTTCTAATACTGGGTGGAACCATAGACCAAAGGGTGGAATTGGTTTTATGCATTTAAATAAAAGGGTCTGATGTGCTTTTAGACTGTTTGAATTATTTTCTGCTTTTACTTTTACATGTTTAATTTTTCAGATTGATTTTATTTGTACATGTACACTGCCCCGAGATCATTTTATATTGGGTGGGGTGTACATACGGTATCTTAAAAGCTCGCTCCAGCACATTTTATCATAAACCCCTTAACAGCCAGCACCTTCTGTATGTGCCTTCAAGTCACATGCTAGTTCCTTCCTCTGAAATCCAGCACCTGGTATTTGTTGGAGGGCTCCTGTTCAAGTACTAACCAGGGCTGATGCTGCTTAGCTTTCACAATCAGAGTATTTAGGACAGTAGACCTAAGAAATTAGTCTTCCAAGTTTTTAGAACATGGGAAGATCTCATACAAATTCTGGGAAACCACTAAACAAGGGAAGTAAGCGTGGCTTTCTATGAAAGCCCTGACAGCCAAATTGGGACCCCAAGGGGCCTGAGGTTCCTCCCCTTCTCAGCATAGTTCATCACTTTAAAGGAGGTGTAAGTGTGTCTTAAAAGTATTTAGCTTTCCTAAAAAATTTTTATCACTTTTATTTTAAAATTAAATTACTAGAATGTTAAACATTGTTTCGGTTTGAAAGGTTTCCCTCTGCCATATTTTTGACGCATTTAGTGATGCAGAAATTGTACACATGGTGCACAATATGATGATTATGCTGGGATCAGTTTGTACAGCCTAACTGGTCATATTCATAACATCCCTGGATACTTCATTGTTGTTGCTGTTGTTGTGTGCCTTCTAGTCGTTTCTGACTTACGGCAATCCCAAGGCAAACCTATCATGGGGTTTTCATGGCAAGATTTGTTCAGAGGAGGTTTGCCATTTGCCTTCCCCTGAGGCTGGGGTTTGCTTTTTCCCCCTCAGATCACCCCCCAAGGTCATGGCTGATTCGAACCCTTGTCTCCAGAGTCATAGTGTAACACTCAAACCACTATTCCGCACTAGCTCTCTAACATAATGAAGAAGGAATAAGATTTTGTTTGTTTGTTTACACTATCTTTTCTGATTTCATTGTTAAAATTAATTGGTGTAACTGCATTTTTCAGTAATCTGACAATAATGGGGTGTTAGGCAAGCCCATTATTCAATTAAGAGAAGTCTTAATGTTTGTACATTGATAATAACATTTTTAAACATTTTTGTGAGATTTTGGAAAGACTTCTGTTTGCTCTGCTGTGGCAGAATTCATGTGGGAGTGTAAAGAATTGATATACACAAATTGATTCTTTCAGCTGAATGAATTGAAGCATTGTGCTGGGTGGGAACGTAGTTATGTATCAGAGTGAATGCATCTGAATCAGATTGCTTAAAGTTCTGGAATCCTTCACATACATAACAATGAGCTGCCCAGAGCCACTGGACAATATTAATGCCTTAAAGCAGGATGCATTTTAACTGGGTTGACTGAGTTCAGGGTTTTTGCCCTGAAGAATATGCTGTTCAACATATCTATTGTTGTTGTGTGCCTTCAAGTCATTTTCTGACTTATGCTAACCCTAAGACTAACCTGTCATGAGGTTTCCTTGGCACGATTTGTTCAGAAACAGTTGCCTTTGCCTTCCTCTGAGGTTGAGACAGTGTGACTTGTTCAAGGTCACCCAATGAGTTTCCATGGCCGAGCGGGGTTCCAGAATCGTAGTCTAGTGCTCAGGCCACTACACCATACTGGCTATCTACTATCTGATTGTTTCCACTGTGCAGATATTTTTTTCAAGATGAATAGTAGTGTCGGTATTTGTTTAATCCACTGCTCTTTGCATAATCTAGAGCAGAGCAGCTATCTAGGTTTAACTTCCAGGCCATGTTTCTGTTGTGTAATGAATGGATTTGTCTTGTTACAGAACAGGAGTAGTGATTCAGTGAGCCATCCATTAAACTTGCTTTTTTACTAGAAGTATTTATAAAATATAATTAAATGTAGGCTAAATCCAAACAGCAGCAATAGTATTTCTTTTATTCACAGCATAATAAACTTTCCAAATAAGATAGGCCAGAGACTAAACAAAAGGGTGTATTTTTGTATATGAGTATAGGATGTTTTGGCTAAAAGACATGGTTAAAACTTGTTTGCAGTCTTTGAGTCTTACACTTGGTGCTGACTATATAGCAACAACACTATGTATGTTTACTTTGATGTAAGGCCAAGCACTCAGAAGGTTTTACTCCTACATAAATGGTATATTTGCTCTGCTCTAGATTATGCAAAGAGCAGTGGATTAAACAAATACCGACACTACTATTTATCTTGAAAAAAATATCTTGCAGCTAGAAGTGCAAGAACACATCACTCCAACTACAAAGCAATTAAACAATGGTTGTTTTTTTAAAGTACAAATGCCAGTCATTATTTACAGTTCTCTTCAGCACTAATCAAAATGTAGCATCCCTTTAAGAGAGAAGAAAACATAATTATATTAGCAAATTTAGAGATTATACTTATTGTGCATTCTGAATTTAGAGTAGTATCCATGTTGGATATTCAAAATTACATGGTAATTAAATTTGGGAAACTGGACAAATTATACATGTAAATGGAATTGAACATACTAGGAGAGAAATGATAGTGACCAGAGATATTTATTCTATCAAAGATATATTAGAAAGGATTAATAATTATTTTTGTTGTGTTTCAGGGATCTCTCCAAAGTTAATATCCTGG
>CM034703.1:88150649-88163411 GCA_020142125.1 Phrynosoma platyrhinos
CCCGCCTTCTTTTGTAACATGTGTTCCCTCTGTTACAACCATACCTTCTGTTTCCCTGCACAACTCCAATAGCCGCCCCTACCTTATTCCCGGCCTCGGGAAGGGCAGTGGGGCTCCAGGCCACAGGGACTCAAGCGGCCAAGCCCAACTATATAACACAATGGCATCAGGGAGACTTTGAAGACTTCCTGCGGCATTGGCTCTGCCCTCCTGGCCTCCACAGCTGTTCTGAGGGAGGCAAAGGGGAAGGCAAACAGTCCCTGCCGGTGTTGGCTTCAGTCTCTGCACTGCTCCTGATGGTAAGTGGCAGTTGGGAGACTTTTGAAGGCTTCCTCCGGTGTTGGCTCCGCACTTCTGGCCTCTACAGCTGTTCTGAGGGAGGCAGAGGGGAAGGCAAACAGTCCCTGCCGGCGTTGGCCTCAGTTTCTGCACATATATAATATGGGTCTTATTTTTTTACCAACCTGGCATTGCAGAGGAGCAAGGTGAGGTTCTGTGAAATGGTTGGTACGCTCTCCAAACCATTCCGGGAAACAGAATGAACTGAAAGTGGGATAGCTTTCAAACAGCGATCCCACTTTCTTTTGAAATATTTGTTCACTCTGTTCCGACCATACCTCCCTCTCCCCCACACAACCCCAATTTCTGCCTCCCGATCATTCCCAGCCTCTATTGATGAAGGAGTCCAAGAAACTAAATAGCCCTCCCCACCATGCTGTTGCTCCGAATGCCCGAGATGATAAGAGGACAGGGTGGGCTAAACCAAAGTACCCTGCCCAAGTCCTGCCACTGGCAACAACGCCTCTGCTGTGTCCCGAGTGCAGTGTCCCGCTTCAGCTGATCTGCCACTGGGAGGAAATGGTATGGGCGAGCTTTTTATGGCTCCGCCCAGCCTTCTCAGCCCCATCGCCGCTTCAGCTGCTCCGCTGCCAGGAAGAGATGGTGTGGGCAAGCTTTTTGCGGCTCCGCCTGGCCTTCCCACGGTGCTCCAGGTGACAGTGGAGGAGGAGGAGGGCTGGGTGGGGTGGATGGAGGTCCCATGCCCGGCACTCGGCCTCAACCACCGCTGCCACTGCTGGAGGAAGGAGGATGTGGGCGGGCTAAATAACCCCCAGCCCTGCCCCCAGCCTTGCCACCGCCACTGCGGTACTCCAGGTGTCAGTGGAGGAAGAGGGCTGGGTAGGGTAGATGGAGGTCCCCTGCCCAAAGCCTGGCACTCGGCCTCAACCACCGCCGCCACTACTGGAGGAAGGAGGATGTGGGCGGGTTAAGTAGCCCCCAGCCCTGCTCCCGGTCTCGCCGCCACTGCTGCAGTGCTCCAGATGTCAGTGGAGGAGGAGGGCTGGGTGGGGTAGATGGAGATCCCCTGCCTGAAGTCCGGCACTCGGCCTCAACCACCGCTGCTGCTGCTGGAGGAAGGAGGATGTGGGAGGGTTAAATAACCCCCAGCCCTGCTCCCGGCCTCGCCGCTGCGGTGCTCCAGATGTCAGTGAAGGAGGAAGACTGGGTGGGGTAAGATGGAGGTCCCCTGCCCAAAGCCTGGCACTCGGCCTCGACCACCGCTGCTGCTGCTGGAGGAAGGAGGATGTGGGCGGCTAAACAACCCTCGGGCTTGCTCCCAGTCTCGCCGCCACCGCTGCGGTGCTCCAGGTGTCAGTGGAGGAGGAGGGCTGGGTGGGGTAGATGGAGGTCCTTGGCCTCAACCACCGCCGCGGCTGAGATATGGTTGTGGTCTTTAAAAACTAGGACCTATCTGACTGCTAATTTGTAGAGTACAGTAACTACCCCTGAATATGTTTCCTCAAGTGATGTCTGCAAGATAATGTTTTCATTATTTTGACATCACTATAATTCAGCACACGTTGATGATCTAAAATGCACTTCACTGTGGTGGGGTTGACCTGTGCTTTTAAGGAGTATTTTTAAACAAAATCACCCAAACCCAAAGTAATTTCCAGTTACAGTTCTTCTGTGATAGTAGCATCGCAAGTTCTCTATACACCCACATTAAAATGCATGTGTTAACAAGCTGGATGATAACTACATTGAAGCAAATATCTGTACTGCCAATTCTAGCTACTACCAGTTCACTTGTGACCTACTTGTTGAGATTCTTGCCCTATTCACTTTGGCCTCTTATTTATTACATTCACTTTGAAGTTCTGTTTAGACTTATGTACCATTGATGGCATGCAACAAGTATCTGCATAGGCAACATTTCCTTAAGAGTAATCAAATGTACTACTGAGACTAATTTGGAATTTCAAATCTGTCATGACAGGAATGAGAAGTGTTTTCCTATCAGGATTGGATACTATGCAATCCTCCAGATGATGCTGAATTGCAGTATCTAGCTTTCCTTGCCTTTGGCCATCCTGCCTAGGATTGCTGGGTACTGCAGTCCAAGGACATATGAAAGGCTACACAGTTCCTGCCCTCGTTCTATATTGAATATACTGACTTCTCAGGCAAATAATATCCATATGATTCTGTTGTACTGTCTGAGATACATGGCTTTAAAATATTTTTAAATTAGAGGTAAACTTAAAATATTGACATCTAGAGGCTTTTGCTTGAAGACACTAAATAATGGGGTGGGGAGTTCCTCCTGTGCTAGCAAGATCTGACTAAACAAAGATGCTTTTAAATGTTCCTTTTTGAAGGAAAACATCTTTAATTTAAAATGTAACGTATTTGCTCAGTGAGCAAAACTATTGTACTAATTTATGCTGTTAAGATGGCTTGGATGGTAATTAAATTTATATTGTTTGGTCCAGTATACGAAATTAAAGCATTGTACTTTCTTTTCTTGGCCTTTTTGCAAGATAGGAGGTTCTCCCCTATCAAAATCCCCAGGGAAACCAAGGATCTTATCTCAGAGGAAGTACACTGTTCAGTAACTTTCTACTCGTAATGCAGATTCAGATAAATTTTCTGTCCTGTACATATGTCCCTAGGAATAACTTCCATCAGATTTCATGAACACTTCTTTGTTAAATAGCTGTAAAATCATGCTGCTAATCTTGAGTTTAATGCAGACACTTTTCCTGGTACTTAGGAGTGAAGGCTTTGCTTGCAGTGCACCAACACAGTGCCCTAGGAAGTAGGAGCTGTTGCTTCTCCTCAGTCTTGCACAGAACTTTCTTCTCTCACTCACCTTTCCTGCATCACAGTTGGCAAGGGATCAAACCTTTTATTCCTTAAGACATTATATTACAGTGTGGAAAGACCTTGAGACTAAAGCAAAATTGTTATAATAGTATTCGTATTATGCATAACATAATATTATTCTTCATATCAAGCTTCTTAAATTTATATAATTTTTTTTTGAAATCACAATATTAAGGTTGTATATTTTTAAAAAAATGCTGCCCCTCCCACCCCCTGCATTTGAATCCCCATTTTTATTCACAGTACTTGTGCAAAGATTCTAATGTACTACAATAATTACTTTTGGAGGAATGTGGAGGAGATTTTCCCTTCAATGTGTACAGTAACTGCAAACAGAAGTCTGGGTAACCATCGATTGTTAGGGATTAAGATTCTTTACTGTTGGTCTCTAGAATTCATGTCCTGCACATGGTAGATTGGACAGGTCATGGATTAAATAGTGTCTTATTCCTTGGTGTTTATAAACAAAGGGAAATTGCCTCTTTTGATCAATGGAAATCAGGCAGTATGGACCTTGTAAATTAAAAATGCTCTGTAGTGTAAAGTTTATGTTGCATACTCAGCCCATTAAATAATCTGAATAAACAAAAATGTAAAGCATCCTGCTTTAAAAATGAATTTGCAATCAGTTGTGGATGTGTTAATTGGAAATCTTTTTGGAACATGTCTTCCAGTTTAATTGGTAAAATGAAAAGTAAAGCCTTTCTGTAATGGTGTCCTTATTGTTTGTCTCTTTTCTTCAACTTTGTTATTAGCTGTCAGATTCAGTCTATATAAGAACACACAGAAAACCAAGATCATAAACTTGAAAGTCTGAATTTTTACTTAAATAACAAAGAACTGTAACAAATTGTAGGCACCACTTTATCTGCTATGGCTGCTTGGTTAAGAGCGGTTAGAGAATGCTGGCTGGAATCAGCAGAACTTATATGCACACATGGGGGCATACATGCGGGTAAGTCAGTGGAATAGTGAGGACAAACCGCAAGTCCTATGGAACAAATCATACCTGCTAACAGGCACACTCAAACATCACATCAAAGTTGAATTTTTAGTAAATGGACTTTTATTTATTTAACATCTAAGCTTTGCCCATCTCACAGCAAATAAATAGTTGAATGTTTTGAGCTTAAGACAAGTCTGTGTGGGTGGAGAGTGTATGTGTGTGCATGTGAATCTGTCTTCAAATCCCCTGTTGACTTATGGTGATCCCATGAATTTCATAGCTTTTCTAGGTGGTTTTGACAGTTTCTTCCTCTGAAATACAGCATACAACACCTGGCATTCGTTGGTGATTTCTCAAACCAGGGCTGACCCAAGATAAGACAGAATATGGTGTCTTTAGGGTATTTAGGCCCTTGTGTACCACAGTTGCTTTAACTGCTTCAGTCTTACCTTAATAGATTACAAAGCTAGACCAAAACTAACAGTGAATTTCAACAGGGAGAAATGTAAGGTACTGCACGTAGGCAGGAAAAATGAAATGCGTAGATATAGGATGGGGGACACCTGGCTTAACAAGACTACATGCAAAAAGGATCTAGGAGTTCTAGTAGACCACAAGTTGAACATGAGTCAACAGTGTGATGCCACAGCTAAAAAGGCCAATGTGATTCTAAGCTGCCTCAAGAGAAGTATAGTGTCTAGATCAGAGGTAGGCAACCTTTTTGAGCTGGGGGCCAGGTTGCTGTCCCTCAGACAGTTGGGGGGGGGGCAAAGCACCAAAAATAAATAAATAAAAATAAACAATTTTTTAAAAATTAAAAAATTAAGAAAAATATGCATGCACACTCTCTCAGCCCCAGAAAAGACATGGCAAAACCTCTGTGGAGATTTTGCCAAGAAAACCCCAAGAACAAGTAATAACAATAATATCATCATGGCAGGCGGTGGCGGTGGCAGGACCGGCCTGGGGCCGGTCCAAAGGCCTTGGGGGGCTGCATCTGGCCCCCAGGCCTTAGTTTGCCTACCCCTGGTCTAGATCAAGGGCAGTAATAGTGCTATTCTATTCTGTTTTAGTCAGGCCTCACCTGGAATACTGTGTCTAGTTTTAGGCACAATTCAAAAGGGATGTTGAGAAGCTGCAGCATGTCCAGAGGAGGGTGACCAAAATTGTGAAGAAACCATGCCCTATGAGGAAAGAATTAGGGAGCTGGTATGCTTAGCCTGGAGAAAAGACAGTTAAGGGGTGATATGATAACCCTGTTTAAGTATTTGAAGGGGTGTCATTCTGAGGATGGAGCAAGCTTGTTTTCTGCTGCTCTAGAGACTAAAACATGGAACAGTGGATGTAAGCTCCAGGAAAAGAGATTCCACCTCAACATTAGGAAGAACTTCTTGACAGTAAGACCTGTTTGACAGTGGAACACACTCCCTGAGAGAGTGGTGGAGTCTCCTTTTTTGGAGGTCTTTAAACAGTGGCTGGATGGCCATCTGTCGGGGATTGCGATTTCCTGCATGGCAGGGGATTGGACTGGATGGCCCTTGTGGTCTCTTACAACTTATGATTCTATGATTCTGTCTGATTCTCTAATCACTTAAGGGCTGTAAGGAATTCCTATCAATCTCCCTATGGCAATTTATCAGCAAATTACAAGATAGGGAAATTAAGCAGGCCTACTTGTTGTTCTGCTTTCTCTCTAAGTGTACTGGGACTAAGCCATTTCTTACCGGTAATATCTTTGAAGTACCAAGTACAGTCATCCCTCCGTATCCACAGATTCCAGCAACCAAACACATATTCCAAAAAGCAAACCTTGATTTTCCCATTGTATGTAATGGGACTTTGAGCATTTATGGATTTTGGTATGGGGGAGGGTTCCTGGATCCAAATCATAGCAGATACCAAGAGCCCCCTGCATGCTAAAAATGAACTTACTTGTCTGGTTGTACAGTCACCCCTCTGTTTTTGCGGACTTGGAGTCTGCGTCCCTCACCTGTTCGCAGGCGGCAAATGGGGGAACAAAATGGTGTGCCCGCGGGTATGCACTGCCATTCAAGCCAATGGGGCTTGAATATTGTCAATTTTCCATTTTTGCGGGGTGGGGTGGGATGTCCAGAACAGATCTGTGAAAATGGAGAAGCGACTGTATAAATGTATGTGTTCTATGTCTGTGTTCTATGATTATATAAAATGTCTATGCTTAGGAAATGTCTGTCATTTGTAGCAAAAAAACACCAACATTCTCATAACATTGATTTAACATTAATGAGTCATATACACACATTTCAAAAAAAATGTTACTTGTTAATATAATTTGAATCATGTTCAGACACATGGTTACTAAATGTGTATCTTTTACTTCTCTGACCAAGGTAATGCCGCTTAAGCTGTGAACATTGATTCTGTTTTCCTGCTTTAGAGCAGCATTTCTTAAGCCATTTTCCCCACCATTGTGCCAAGGATGAATGCCATATTTATGCGCATTGGCTACAATTGTTTCTTTATTTCCTGGGAAATCTCCAGGGTCAAGCAGCTGGCATCTTGTGGACCAGCACTGGTCTGTGGTGGTCCACTTTGAGTAGTACTGCTTTTGAGTATAGAATCTTCTATATTTACAATGAGCAATGGGATCTTGGAGCACCTTTGAGACTAACTAAAAGAAATAAGCTCAAAGATGCTACAAGATCCCTTTGCACACCGATTCCCCAGACTAACACAGCTAGATCTTTACAGTGAGTTAGGCTAAAATCAATAGTATACATACCCTCTGTCACATACCATGCACATACACACACACACACATATATATATATATACACACACACACACACACGCAACAGCCCCCAAACAAATTGTATTGTAGGCCATCCCCTTAATTGATCATGTGTAACATTAAAGAGGCTAGTATAATTTATTAATTTGAAGACCTGTTCAACATTACCTCAGAAAATCAAGATGCATACCAGTAACTCCCATAAGGAAGAAGTGTTTACTAATTGTTTACTAATTTGAAAGAAGGAAACTACTGATATAATACTTTGTATTATTTTAACATATACAATTGTGGATTATACAATTTAGCCCTCCACTCCTCATTTTCTTGTTAGTAGAAACTTGTTAAGGTAGCAAACTTGGTTCTCTATAGGTTTGTAAGAAACTCACATGACCTTCCTGGGTGGTAAAATGTCATTCTGGTACAAAGAATGAATCTCCCATAAAATTGAGTTGACTCAGGTTTGCATTCTTCTGAGGAGGCTAAAATGAGTACCCAGCTTGTTGAGGGAAATTAACTTACAATTGTAAACCGTTTAGAGATTGCTCAATGCAATGTGAAGTGGTTTATAAATGAAGCATTGCTATTGCTATTGCTATGGGTATGTCTGGGGTGTGTGTGAATTAACCATAATTTCACTTGCAAGCCCTGTTGCTGCATATTTAGCTAATTAAAAAATGCTGAGCTGAAGACTGTTGGAGTATAAGCAGCTTTTTCTCCAGGATGAAATTGAATTTTTTTTTCTCCAGAGGAAGAAAGTAGGATAGTTTACTTAAGGGCCTTCAAACTGATTTTTAGTATTAGATTTAGTTTTAATGGTTTTTCCCCTGCATTGGCTCCCACATTTGTAAAAAGGCAGGGTATAAATTAAGTAAGGGCCTAAGCAGACTGCCAGAAATAGTGCACATTAAATTGAGGCACTGCCATGGCTCAGTGCTAGGGAATTCTGGGAACTGTAGTTTTGTGAGACATTTAGTCTTCTGCCAGAGAGCTCTAGTGCCACAGTAAACTACCATTCCCAGGATTCCCTAGTACAGAGCCAGGGCAGATAAACTGTCTCAAACTTTATTATTTCTGCAGTATGGAATGGACCAATGGTAGCAGTGTTAAAGTGCTGACCATCCATGCTTCATTGTTTACTCTGAAGCACGTATAGCACAGACTGTCACACTGAATGCAAAAGAAAATGTAGCACCTTTGAGACTTAACAGAGAAGCTGGTATAGACTTGAGCTTACTTCCTTTGGTGCAAATCTAGGACAATTTATGTTACAGCTGCTTTTGCTCAGTTACTCCCAATGGTGCTGCAAAGTCCTTTTGCCTATTGAGTTTCCAAATCAAGCGGCTATGAATTCTGTTACATGGAGTGCACAGGGTTGCGCTTTTCCAGAGACACTGCAGAAGTCATCCAGCTGGACACCACTTTAACGGTCATGGCTGAATGCTATGGGATTCTGGGAATTGTAGTTTTGTGGATGTTTAGCCTTTCCTGTCAGGGAGCTCTGGGACCACAACAAATTACAATTCCCAGAATTCCACACCATTGAGACACGGTATTTAAAATGGTTGTCAACCTGGATTTTTTCCTCAGTGTGTAAGGAGTTAGTACCCCCTTTCAGACATGGGCCCCTGGGTATGTGTGTCTTTTCTGACCAACATAACTAGGGCATTATGCCTTTGGGAGTAAAATTCAAAGATATAGCCGTGTAAATCAGTATGTAGAGAGATCTCTTGTAGCACCTTTGAAAGGATAGGTTTGTCCCTAGCTTTCCACTCCACCAAATGAATCTGGGGAAGTAGACCGAAGTCTATGGAAGCTCTTGCTGCCAACTTCTTCCTTTCAGTGTGTAGAGAGACCTTGTAGCACCTTTGAGACTCAGTGAAAGAAAGACGTTGGCAGCAGGAGCTTCTGAAGGCTTCAGTCTACTTCCTCAGAGGCTTTTGGTGGAGTGGAAGCCAAGGACAGGCATGGCACACATATCAATGGCATATATATGTCTGTCCCTAGCTTTGCACTCCAGCAAATGTATCTGAGGAAACAGACTTAAGTCTAGGAAAGTTCATGCTGCTGCCAACTTCTTTAGGGGGGTTGCAGACTGCCAGAAATAGTGCAAATTGAGTCCACTTTTAGGGTTAGGGTTAGTGCTAGGGAGTCATGGGAATTGGTTTTTTCCCTGAGACATTAAGCCTTCTCTGTCAGAGAGCTCTGGTGCCACAATAAAATACAGTTCCCATGATTCCCTAGCCCTAACCCTAACCCTAAAAGTGGACTCAATTTGCACTATTTCTAGTTAGTTAGCCTCATACATACAGGGCCTCTCTACATACTTGGGAGTAAAAGCACTGAAGCGAGGGCTAAACCAAGCAAGAGACAACGGCCGGCAGGGGGCGCCATTAAGCTCGGAGCACCCTCTCCCCTCCCTTCTTTAGGCCGCGCGCTCTGTCCCTCAGCCTCAGCCCCGCCCCCGAGCGCGCCCGTTGGAGCGAAACACACACACACACCCCGCCCGCTTCTCCTCCATCCTCGCGAGGGTCGCGCGGCGTTCTATGGCCAAACGGCGGTCGGAGGCGTTGGCGTTGGGCGCGCCTTTCCCGCGCTTCTTCCCCCTCCCCCTCCCCCCTCCTCACGCGCCTCTCCCGAAGCGCTCGCGGAGGGAGCTCGAGCCGCCATGGGCCGCGCGCCGGGTGGAAAGGGGGGGCCAGAAGCGCAAAAGGGAAGAAGGCATGGAGCCCCGAGAAGAAGAAGGAGGAGGAGGAGGAAGAAGGAGCAACAACGACGGAGACCGGGAAGAAGCTGCCGTTAACGGCAAGCGCCCCTCCGCGGCTGAGGAGAGCCCGAAGGAGAAAGGGCAGGGACCCCTTGGCGCCCTCTTGAAGCCGTTGCCTTTAGCCGGGGCTGGAGAGGCTGTCTCGCCGGGAAGCCCGACCCAAGAGCCGCCCGAGGAGGAGGTAAAAGAGGCGGAGGCTGGGAGCGGGGACTCTGGGAAGGAAGGAAGGAAGGAAAGAAGGAAGGAAGCCGCCATTGGATCGGCTCTAGCGGGGCGGGGAAATGCCGCTGAGAAAACGTCCCAGGAAAGAGGGCGAAGTGTTGTGTGTCGTTTACTTTAAGGCAGGGGTAGGCAGCCTTTCCCCTTTAAGGGCCGAGGGACTTCAGCTCCCAGAATCCCAGGAGTTATTGGCCAACATGGCTGAGGCTTCTGGGAGCTGAAGTCCCTCGGCCCTTAAAGGGGAAAGGTTGCCTACCCCTGCTTTAAGGGCTTCTTCTTTCCTGTTGAAGTGTTTGTGGATTTCGATGGCTTCTCTGCGCATTCTGACCTGATAGTTGTTGGCATGGTCACAGCCATTTCGCCACAGATGCTGGCGAAATGTCAGAAAGAATATTTTCTAGAACATGGCCACACAGCCCGAAAAACCCACAAAAACTATGGTCTGTGTCAGTTGGAGTCACCCGGTGCCGTCCCTCATGGTGTCACTCCCCATGACTTCCTCATAAATCGTAATTCCCATCTACCACTGAATGTAATGCTAACACTTGTGACATAAGCAACTCATAAAATTAAAACTGTGCCTTCAGATTACAATACCACACACACACAACCTAAATGTAATTACATATACTGTACATAGTGGAGATTTGGTTAAAATGTGAACTTTGTAAAGAAAATTTTAAAAAGAATAAGAAATTTAAGAATTTCAAAAAAATAATAATAAAATTTTGGAATTAGAAATTTTAATTAAAAAATATTCAGAGACATCTCCTTTCTCCTCCCATTGAGCTTCACCCCACTCCCTCCATCTCTTAAAGCAGGGGTAGGCAACCTTTTTGAGCTGGGGGCCGGCTTGCTGTCCCTCAGACAATTGGGGGGCCGAAGCACCAAAAATAAATAAATAAATAAATAAATAATTTTTTAAAATATATATATATATTAAATATATTGGGTGCCGGGTTGCTGACCCTCAGACAATTGGGGAGCCATGCACATTCTCTCAGCCCCAGAAAAGTTACGGCAAACCCCCTGTGGAGATTTTGCAAGAAAACCCCAAGAACAAGTAATAACAACAATAATCAATATCATCATGGCGGGTGGTGGCGGCGGTGGGGGGCGGCGGGCGGCGGCAGGACCAGCCTGGGGCCAGTCCAAAGGCCATGGGGGGGCAGCATCCGGCCCCCAGGCCTTAGGTTGCCTACCCCTGTCTTAAAGCATTTTAAAGGGAAGCAGGTGAATGCCACAGCCCATTTCGGCCAAAAGGTAGGTGTTTGAGGAGCAGTGGTGTCTCCCCCCTCCCCTTTAGGGTGTCACAAGTGCGGCCTGCACCCCTCTAATGACGCCACTATAGTGTGTTGTGGGTCCTTGGAATCCACACAAAACTGGTGCCTTGTCCGGTTTTCACCTTCCGAGCACGGCTCTGCAAAACCTGCCCTCCTCTGGACAGGTTTCTGACTTGACACTTCATTTTGATGCACAAAGGATTTTAAATTTAAATCAACATTTTCACTTACCAATGGCATAGATATAGGTCTGTTTCCACTCCACTGTGTGCATCTGAGGAAGTAGACTTAAGTCTAGGAAAGCTCCTGCTGCCAACTTCTTTCTTTCAGTTAGTCTCAAATGTGCTACAAGAGCTCTCTATATACTAATTCTATAGACTAACATGGTCATAGAACATGACTCTTGTCAGTCCATTTTCATCAATAACAGCAGAACTGTTCAAAATCCACCAGGGATAGCTTTATGGGGCCAGCCAAAATGCACAGTAAACATGTTGCAAGCTTTTGAAGCTCCACTGGCTTCTTCATCAGGCAAAAGGTGTTAAATATCACACAGATGAGAAAAAAGGGGGGGAGGGATTGATAATGTTAGTCTTAGGCCTGCATTTGTTCAAGATGTTATGGTTGGGCCTTTGCAGACTGCTAGAAATAGTGCAAATTGAGTCCACTTTAACTGCCCTGGCTCAATACTCGGGAATCATGGGAATTGTATTTTTTTTCTGAGACATTGAGCCTTCCCTGTCAGAGAGCTCTGGTGCCACAATAAACTACAGTTGCCATGATTCCCTAGCACTGAGCCAGGGCAGTTAAAGTGGACTCAATTTGCACTATTTCTGGCAGTCAAATTCAAAATTTATTTACACTGGTAGTCTGCAAAGGCCAGTTGTTGTCCTCAGTTCAGATGGTATGGAGGGGACATTCATGAATGTGGGTTGCTCCTCCTTTTGGCCATGTGGGTGCTGGGAGATTTTCAGAGTCCAGGAAATAAACTTTAAACTCCATTAGCAAGACAAAAAAACAACTGCCTTTTGAACAAGGACCACAGCTGCTGTTCATATGGCCCTTTGAGGGTTTTTTGAACAAAACAGGCATCCACTTATGTAAAAATTAACGGGAAGAAAAAAGGGAGAACTAAGAAGGAAGATGCGAAGAAAATAGTAGGGCAGAAGGTCCTGAGGCAAAGTCATAGTTTTCCAAAATTTGCCTTTCCTGTAAAGGAGGTAGAGCAGTTCCAGGCCTGTGCTGTGGTAAAGTTTTGCCAACAGGTAGAACATGCTCCTAAATTACCTAACTCCAGGAAAGTGCAAAAGCATAAGATCAATTCCTTTGTTGTGTTAACAATGATCCAAAACACACTGCAGAAATAATCCAGTTTGAGACTACTTTAACTGCCCTGGCTCAGTGCTAGGGAATCCTGGGAATTGTAGTTTTGTGAGACATTTAGCTTTCTCTGTCAGAGAACTCTAGCTCTACAATAAACTACAGATCCCAGAATTCCCTAGCACATCCAGGCCAGCTAAAGCTGTCTCATACTGGATTATTTCTACAGTGTGTTTTGGACTTCTGTCTGTTTCTCTCTCTCTCTCTCTCTCTCTCTCTCTCTCTC
>CM034703.1:88172782-88189960 GCA_020142125.1 Phrynosoma platyrhinos
TTTAAAGGTAATAACCAACACATTGTACTGGGCCCGGAAGCTAATAGGGTGCACAATATATTCAAATGGGTCTGTCCGTGCCAGAGGGGTAAAAAGGAATAAGCTTTACCACATGGTGGCAAAAGCAAAGTGTGCTAATGTATCTGATGTACCATTGCATTTGAACTGTGCCCATTACTTGCATAGGGTAATGAGATATGCAAGTTTTTTTCTCATTTGGAAAAGTTATGTCCAGAGTTAAAGGTAAATCCCTGTAATAACTATTTGGATTGTTCAGTGTCCAAAAAGATAAAGCTGAAAGCTTTCTATGTGCCCAAGGAAAGCAAGTGTGCCACCCAGAGGCCATTTCAGGTAGTAGATGCTGATCTGGCCCCCTATAGACCTATTAAAGGGGGCAACAAATAGAGGTTTTTGATGAGCAATGGCAAAGTAATGTTGTCTAGAAGTGCAAATTTTGAAAGAACACAGTGGTTGGGAGACATTGCACTGTAACCAAGATGTGTTTGTACCACTGGGCATTAAGCCACAAAATGCCAGAAATTGAAGGGTAGATTTGCCTAGGGCAGAAGATGTAGAACCAGGTACATCACAGGACACTGCCTCCATGCCACACACACAAACACTTGTACAAACCATTCCCACACACATGTTTGAGCCTAGGAAAGGGTCAGATGTGATACCAGAAAGGCAGACTAATAGTGAGGATAGTGAGAGTGAGGAAGAACAAAAATAATCATTCCCAGAAGGACTTAGAGTCAGAAGGGAACCAGATAGATTTGTCATCCAAGAGGCAAGGATTTGCACTGTGGTAGTTGAGGAACCTATCAGTTTTCAGGACATACTGAGATTTCCTCAGGAGGAACAAGAGAAGTGGAACCAGGCCATGGACTCTGAATTTAAATCACTTGTGGTAAGGGAAGTGTTTGAAGTAGTAGAAAGGCCAGTAGATCACTAGGTAGTTGGCTGCAAGTGAGTGTGTAGGAAGAAGGAAATGCCAGGTGGAATTCAGAAGTACAAAGTCAGGCTTGTTCCAAAAGGTTTTGCACATGAAAGGTATAAGAGTTATGACAACCATACCTGAGAGCTTGAGGATAGTGTTGGCAGTAGCAGCAAAAAGGAACCTGTGAAATTGCTACTGCAAAAATGCAGATAGTTCTCCCTGCACAGTGTGTTAGCCAAAAGACTGGACAAGAAGCAGAGAATCCAACAGGAACAAAAGCTTTATTTTGGTTTTGCAAAGCCAAAAATTGACCAGACCAGAGCAAGGCTCAAATTGGTCTAGTGACAAACAAAGAAAATGCTTGGTATTTATACTATTTTTGAACCTGATAAAACACCATTACATCATTCTCACTACCAACATCTGCCATCCTAAACTAATTATCATCCATTATCATATACAGTTACAATTGACAGATGATCACTCTAAAATATACATTACATGCACATAAATTTACTAAGACAGATGTCTACATCATATCTCTTACATAGTCAAAAATGGAATAGCCATAGCATATTAGATTATCCCAAAAATGCATGCTGTCCAGCTGTCCGAAAAAGATAATTTGACAGAAAGAGAAATACATGAAATTGGCTAATGCTCCATCTGGTTTTCCTAGAAGATAGACATTCTTCTTAAAGGCAATACATACCCCTCTGTTCTCTCTAATTTAAGTGTATTTTTTAGGATATACTCTTCCCCTTAATGGCAAAAGGTTAGGTCACCATCTGCCTCTACACATTAGATAAAGGACATCTTCAAGTCCTATATGTTCTTAAGACTATCTTTTGACTTTTAACATTTTTAAAAATTGAAGAATCACTTTTAATGTTTAATTTCTCCAAAATCTTGCGGCTTCACCTGGAGATAAGGCATTTTGATTTTGAGGCAGCATACCTAAATGCATGTTTGGAGGAGACTGTGTACATGGAGCAACTTCTAGGGTATGACTGTGTTGGTAGCAACAGAGTATACAAGTTGAAGAAAGCCATGTATGGATTGAAGCAGAGTGCTAGGTGCTGGAACAGATGCATTCATGATGAGCTTGTCAAACTTGGGTACCAATGCAGCATGGCTGCTGCATGTGTGTATATACCAGGGGTAGTGTTATTCTAGTGATTTATGTTGATGATCTTAGTGTGGCTGCAAGTTGTTTGGATGATGTGAAGCATGCACAGGAGGAGCTAGCAAGAAAATTCAAACTCAGGGATTTGGGCAGTTTGAAGAATTACTTAGGAATTGAAATGGAGAGAACCCAGGATGAGGAGATTCCATTTTGTCAGAAAAAGAAGATTCAGGAAACTAAACATGACAGGAGGCTTATAACTAAGTAAATTTTTCAAGAGTAATCTCCTAAGCAAATTTGAGAATAGTGGACTCAGATAATAATTTTCACAGGACCCTTTCCGCAAGTTACTCTAGGTCAAGTGTTCTGGGACATTGTGGCAGTAATTTTCATATGGACTTCACAGAGAAACAATCTCCCATAGTTGTCTATGTATATGTTCATTGTTGTATCTGTTCCATTGTTGTTGCACTGATTAATTATATTCAGTCCTTACAAATACATATACATACAGTACAATATGTTTAACTTTGAGTATTTCGTGGTACTTAGGGATTTATAGTATTTTCCATCTTTTATTTGTTATTTTTTCTTTTCTCCCATTATATCAGAAAAAGAAGATTGTCAAGATTATGGAGAAGTGTGGATCAAGCAAGGCAAAGATAGTTAGAAGTCCCATGACACCTGAGTTTGCTAGTTTAGAGTCAGTGCTCGGTAGTATTTTATTCATTGCCAATAACACTAGGCCTGACATAAGCTTTGCAGTGAGGTTGTTGAGAAGGAGATCCTCAAAACCCAGGTTAGTGGATTGGACTCCTTTGAAGCGTGTGGTGTGATACCTCAAGGGAACAAGGGAGAGATGTCTGGTGATGATTGGATGCATGTCTCAGCTGGAATGCTGTGTAGACAGATCCTTTGCATCAGAGCTAGCAGACAAGAAGTTAGTTTCTGGTTTGGTCATCAGATTTGCTGATAGTCCTGTTGTGTTTTGCTGGTAGTCCAGAAAGCAAAGTTGTGTAGCTCTGAGCACCACAGAAGCTGAATTTGCTGCACTTTCAGAAATGGCTAGTTAAGCTCAGTGGGTCAGGCAGCTACTGGGGGAATCTTGGTGAACAATGCCATACATCAATAGTGATCAATGAGGATTCACAAGCCTGCATCGCAATGGCAGAAGCAGAGAACTTGAAAAGCAGGATGAAATACATTGGAGTAAGGTATCAGAATGTGTGTGAGTTGATACAAGGTAGAATCCTAAAATTGCAATACTGTGTTTCTGAGGGAAACATTGCAGATTTACTCACAAAGATATTACCTGTAGAAAGTCATGAGAGACTAACAGGTAGACTCGGCCTTGGGACAAAGAATTGTACTCAGTGAAAAACACTTGGATCTGTATGAGTAAAAATGTATTCTGATGTAGTTTGTTTATCATACATGTCAATTAAGACATTTTGGAGGGGATTGTCAGTACATTTTTACCCCAGGCTGTGTAAAATGTCTCAAGTGCATGCAATGGGTTAAAGAGGAAATGCTGACTTAGAGGAAGTTGATGCAACTTGAGCATGGAAATGAGTCATAGCAGGTTCAAAACTGGACTGTCACGGTGGATACATGACAGGAAGATGATGAAACACTAGCAGGGGGTCAGAATCCTAGCTGTGTTTGTGTATATAAGGAGAAATGCTCCAGTGTACCATGTAGTGGTGTGGATGTCAGTTGATGGCAGAGCATTATGTCAGTTGGTGTAAATATTGCTGTATTGTGTTTATAAATACTTTGCTGCAACTAAGAATTAAAACCCTCTTCAGAAGAACCCAGCAGTTGTGAGTAACTTTCCAGACTTGGTAGTGGCATCTGTTTCCTAGCTGGCAGCCTTCAGCGTATGGACTCAGTTTTCCTTTTGTGCTAACACACCACTCAGGAATAAAAATACTCCCAAGTTTGAAAAACAACAACAACAAAACCTCACCCGATGAAAATCACTTCTCAGGCACAGGTTTCCCTCTCCTCCTTTGCAGGAAATGGAGTCTAAAGCCTCTCAAGCAATTCTAAACAGCTGGGTTGTTAGCTGCACCCCTATGCCTCACCAAAATCCCACTACTCAGGAATAAAAACACTCCAAGTTTGGTAAAATCTCCCCAAAGAAAATGGCTTCTCAGCCACAGGTTTCTCTCTTCCTCCACTATTCAGTCAGGAGTGTAGAAAGGCTATCGTAGGATCTCTGGATTGGCTTAAATATTGTCCCTTTGCCAGCATTAGGTCCTTGTTGTGAGTTATATATTAAGAGAGCAAAAATAATCCAATGGAGAAAATAAATACAAGGTATAGAAGTGACAAACAAGATAGTCAAAAGAGCCATCCTTGTTGAAGGAACTACTTTTTAATAACATCACTTGTTTAGTATAAGTAACATGTTAATTGTTCTTGAGCAAGTGCTAGAGTTGAGATATGTGAGTTGACACATTTTCTAGTGAGAAAAAAATGTTATGCATGCACTGTAATTGGGGCATGGATTTTTTTTTTCCTGGTCTCTCTGCATCTTCATCCAGGGTAATCTGAAAAACTGGTTTTTGCAATTCACAGGTTTAATCTGAATGTAAAGGAACATCTTTGGCTACAACAAACAAAAAGAACATTCTCAAGGTAATTGTTGCAGCTCATTTTGTGGCAACTACTATCATTTGTGAGTAGTCACAAATGTTTCACATCCTTGTCCATATACTGGGAGAACATGCACACATGGTATGTATATTAACCAAAAATGAGTGCAGTGTAAATTGTTACTTGCTGCCTACAAAATGGATGTCTATAAACAATACTCTTTACGTGGCAATAGAGAATCCTAATAAACTTCAAATTTAAAATTGTAAAACTTTTGTTTTGAAGCAAATTGTTGAAGCTTCAAACATCACATTATGAATGTTAATTATTCCCCTAATTGTGGTATATAAACTTAAAACCAGATCAAGTCACATGTTCCTGATTACAAGGTGATAGTCTCTTCAGTTTAATTGCAGTACAAATATTTCAGAGTCCATCTCTTTCCTCTCTCCCATTAAAGCTTTTAAGTGTAAGCTCATGGAAATTTGTAATAATTGCTTTTCAGCATTGTTTCCATTAGCTGCTGGGGCTAAGCATGCTTTATCTGATTGTGAGGTAGATGGAAACTTCAGTCTGAAATCCACTGGCTGAAGGTTTCAAAAATGTTATTTTTTAGTGATGAAGATGAAGAAGGTGAGTAAGCAACTTTTCTACTGTACTGTTTGGAAGTTTTGTTACTGAGTAGTACTTTTTGAATAAAAATATTTTATGAAGCATTCTAACAGGCTTTTGTTTGGGAGATGTGTTTTTTGTGTTTGTAAAGTGGAAGTGCATTATTAAAAATTGCTAATAGAAATTCTATGAGAAGGTAAGGACAAGAAAGAACAAATTTGAAATAAAAACATTTGTGCTGACAGCATTGAAATTTTGGTCCAACTTGTAAAGTGATGCAAGAGATATTGGAAACAGTTTTAAACAGTTGAATATATTACCAATAAAAGGAAACATCTTTGAACATCATACTATCCATCAGTATGAATTACTTAGATTGTGATTTTGCAAGCCTCTCATCAGTTAAGTACAAGGACCTATTAAGCAGGGTAAAGAATTTGGAAATTATAGTATATATTGTGTTAATGATTATTTTCATTCTAATTAAAGTCAGTCAAACCTTATGAAAAAGACTTCAATTTGGTACTTTTGCTTATGTGTGACATGCTAGTGGTTCAGCATTCTTTTGACAGCTATTCGGATAGTAAAGCTGATCAGTAAAGCAGTTTGCTAATTGCTTTTTTTTGTTAGTTACTTTTTAGAAAGCTTTTTTCTTCTGATTTGTTTTTACAGTCCCTTGCAATAAAAATAATAGAGAAATATTTTTATATCTAATAGCTAAATCCTGAAGACATATATTCTAAAAAAGTAACTAGGATATGATAAAGATAATTAAAATGCAGCCAACGTTTGAAACTTGTAGAGAAATTATGGCAAGCGTTTATTCCTTTAAAAACTTGAGCATAGTCTGTAGGGATATTCAACAGACTTCACAAGGAAATAAGTCTCACTAAACACATGGACTTACGAGTAAGAATGTATAGAATTCCACTGCATGTCACTAAATATGTATGGTGCTTTTGAGTGAGCCACATACACATATGTATTGGCAAGAAATAAAAATTGGTACATTTTTGAAGAAATTGCTACTTTTTGTACCGTAATTAATGTCGCATTTGTGCAGTATCCTTCTGGGTAATGTGTTTATCATAGCACAGAGAAATCAACATTTGAGTTCACACCAAGTGATTGGCATGCATGTGTGAACTAGGTGAGTAGCTTGTATTTGGTTACTTTTTGTTTTAGGTGACTGATCTGGTCAAATCTCTTGACTGGAAAAATTTCAAGTGAATTGACTTGTAAATTTCCATGTTTGTTGTTCCTAAGAGACAAGGTAGATATCTAGTAACTGAAACTGTTGCTGAAATGTTTCTGCACTCATGCATTACATTCAACAGGTTTTTGGGTTTGTTTTTTTAAAACTGATCAACAAGAAGCTATGAATTCATAGAAACTAGGTAGCTTTCTTGTATCAGGATAACTGTTTATCCATCAAGTCCAGTATTATTTATTATTGACTGCAATAGTTCTCCAGGATTGCCAACAGTGATCTTTCCCTTTACAAGCTACTTGATCACACACACACACACTATTAGTAAGCAGTGACCCCATGTTTTAGCGCAAGAATGCAAGAAGCTTCTTAAACCTTTCCCTTTTGAATATTTTGTACAGGATGTGTCCAAATGAGAAAGATTTAAGAAGTAAGCCTCTTGCATTCTTTTAAAACTTGGGATCATAAATGAGTTGCAGAGAATGTGTTCTGCACACAGAATACTTCAGTGTTCAAGCAGAGAGTAGGTAGTGGGAGAGTCTGACTCTGTGGGATCTTGCCCTCACAGGAGGAAAGGCAGTTGGTTTAAAAATCTGAATACTCAGAAAACAAAATGAAAGAGTTGAATGTCTTTTATCCACTCAGACTATTGTGAGGCTCTTGGTTTATTAGCAGTTGTATTTGTTTAGAGAATTCCAGCCCTAGAAGATTGAATTCTTACCCTAATGACCAAGATGAGAGTTGATCTAAGAGAAGGAAATGTGCCTTACTGGTTTATTTATGCAAATATATCCCATGATGTGAGTTGATCTGTAGAGAAGGAAATGCTCCTTGTTTGTTGATGCAAATTATTGTGGCTGAAATTTTAAGTATTAATCTGATGTGTTGCAATGCAGATGTGTTGCAATGCAGCTCGCATCATTCTTTGCCAATATGGCTTGCTAGGGATAATGGGAGTTTTCTAACATATGGTAGGAATTGTCAGATTTTGGAACTCTACAGAGTTCTTACAAATGAAGCCGTGTGTGTGTGTGCGTGCACGTGCACGTGCATACACACATACACATACACACGTGCCTTCAAATTGCCTGTCAGCTTGTGGTCACCCCATGAACTTCATGGGGTTTTCTTAGGCAAGGAAGATTCAGAGGTGGTTTTGTCATTCCTTCCTCTGAAACATAACAGAATCTGGTATTCATTGGAAGTCTCCCATTCAAGTACTAACCAAGGCTGTCCCTGCTTAGCTTCCAAGATCAGATAAGATCTGGTACCTTTAGGGTATTGAGAGATCCAAAAGTAAGGATGGCAGAGTGACTTTTTATTCTTCCTTACTCCTGTTTTTGTCTTGAAAAATCTCTGCTCTCTGAAAATCACAAAGTAAGGCATCTCTGTGTCACAGTTCATGACAAGGCTTTCAAACTATGTGTTGCAGAGAATCTTGAAAACGTGACTGTATTTCACAGGCCAGCTCCCTTTTAAAGTGAAAGCTGAGATTGGCTGGCTAGTTGGCCTGACCCAGCCCTGCTTGACAGGTTTCCAATAAAGGTTTCTTTGAAACTCCCTCATTTATTATTTTAATCTGAGAGTACTGAGTTACCTACAGTGAAGAAGCATTATCAGTTGGTGATTCATATAGAAGAAGCTGCATAGAGAAATGCCAGCCAAATTCTACCAGACACCTTGACCTGTCTCTTGCTTAAGTGTTGTGCAGTGAAGAAACTTGGTATGTAATCTACCAAATCCTCTAAGGAACCGAGCCATAAAGACAGCTGTCAATCACTAATAGGGAAAAGTGGAACATTAACCATCCTCTAGCATGGTCCAAGGATCAACAAACTTCCTTGAGGTCTGAATGGATTTTCTTTCCTCTACAAGACTGGAAAAGAGACAGAGGGCACAACAGTGCTTTATAAGTGCAATCCTGATCTGTCGAATGCCAGGCTGAGAAACAGCAGGACAAGATGAAAGTTCAAGTGAAGGTAAAAAGTTGTCCACCTAGCTGTGTGGATAAGTTTGAATGGGGCTTTATTATTTATTTATTTGGAGTATTTATACCCTGCTCTTCAGCCAGAAAGGCTCTGAGAGTGGCTTTCAAATGGTTAATTAGAGGGTTCCCTGCCCTCAGGCTTACAATCTAAAAAGACATGACATAAAAGGAGAAGGGAATGGCAGCAGGGAAGGGGATCGGGTCCAGCAGTTCTTCTCTCCCTCTGAGGCCTGGACCACAGCAGATGGTCTTTTTAGCTTTCTAGATAGCCCCCTTAGTGCCTCCTGTCTTACCATGTTCTTATGAATGAGAGACTTCTAATCATATTGTTATCAACTAACCTCTTCAGGTCTTGCAGACTCAGGGCAGTGGCTTCTTTGATTGAGTCTGTCCATCTGGAATGTGCTCGTCTCTTTTCCTACTGCCTTCTACTTTGCTAAGCATTATTGTCCTAGCAGCTACCAATCCAGGTTGACCTGTGCTTGGTGTAAAATAGAGTGTGTTAAACTTGCTGGCCTTTTCTCTCCTCCTTGACAGTTAACTTTGCATGGATTACATATTTTATTGGCATAGCCATCTGTTAACCTTGAGGAAAGAGGAACATGTAGAAGCTATAGTATATGCATTTGAGTGTGGATGCAATGAGAGTGTGGATGCAATATTTCTGTGGTTTCAATAGTTCAAGGGGTAATTAAATATATTCAGACTTTTGCCCTTGTCTGTAACTTAAATATAGTGGAAATACCTATTATAGCATTTATGTCTAGGCAGTGTATTTTATTGTTCTAGGATTGCAAAATAAGGTAAAGTGTTTGTTCTGAGTAGGTGGAGGAAGGTACAATCTTCTTCACCTGGCACTACTAGTTTCAGCAGTGTAAATTTCAACATGATTGTTGTGTATATGCTCCCCACCACCCCACCCCTGCAAGTTTTTAATTTTTAACACCTTTATTAACAGATACTTAGTGCATGAATCTTTGCCACTACTTTGGCTCATTGTGTAGAAAAGTGTCATCTGCCAACTTTTTATGAACCAAACGTAAAAAGAGCAGGACCTCTGCCAGATAAACAGTTGCAAACCCTTCTTCAGTTTTCAAATCAAGGAAACTATCTATCACTTAAATATCAGATGTGAGAAGATATGATAAATGTCCCTTGTCCATTTACCTAGTTTATTTTGCTGTGGGTTTGCCACACAACAAGGGGAAGAGGAGAATAACCAAAAGAAATGAGTAGACAATAGAGGTGGAGTACATCGGTTTATTTTATCTGAAACTCTTGGAATGTTTAAAGGCAGGATAAACAAGATCACTGTTTAATCTGGTAGATGTACATTATAAATACATATTTGAGGTAGATCCTAAGTTCAGCCTGTTTGAAACACATATCTGCTACATGACATAATTGTTCCATATCAAGTATGCATAGATAGGCCTTGGTCCATATGAACACTGTTTAAAGTACACTTTTATTTAGAGTTAATGTTCCTATTTCAAAGTGTAATTTAGCTTGAAAACAATAACAAAGGGTATTTTCAGTCCAGAATCCCATATTGCCACCCATCTGTCCCTTGTATAAGCAATATGGTTGTCATAATATTTTTTTATCCATTTCCTTCTGCTCCTTTCATTTACTACTTTACATATTCAAACCATGTATAAACACAAAAGTATAATGCAAAATGTAATGTAATAAAGAAGAATTGAAATATAATGCATTGACTAAAACATTTGACAAAAATGATAATGGAAATGATGAAAAGAACTAGTTTCCTTCTTTGGAGGTCTTTAAACAGAGGCTGGATGCTTTGATTTTGAGTTTCTGCATGGCAGGGGGTTGGACTGGATGGCCCTTGTGGTCTTTTCCAACTCTATAGTTCTATGATTAACTCTAAAGACAAATAATTACAACTGCCTATTCCAACCTGGTGCCGCCCAGCTTTTTCAAACTACAGTTCCTTCCAGACACAGCTAGCATAGCTATGATGAAATATTATGGGAGCTGATGTCTGAAACATTTGGAAGGGCCCAGGATTGAGGCAGTCTGGATTATAGTATATGCAAGTTAATGGCAGTAATGTTAGTTGAGCTGCATCTTGAACTCTTTCATTCCAATTCAAGATAGACTTATAGGCACCCAGCAACAACAGTTTTTGCAAGAATTGCTTTATCCATTAATTTTCATTCAACACTGTTACTATGTGAGTCAATTTGATTATAAAGTCGGTGTTCCAAATCCTAATGTGATACATCGATTGTGGATGGATTAACTATTTTTTAATAGAAACACAGAACTGGAAGGAACTTCAAGGGCTATCTAGTCTAACCCTCTGTCATGAAAAATAACTCGTTATGCAAGTGTTTGCTTCCAGATGTTTTGTATCACAACTATCTTAATGCCTGAATATCAGCCATACTGGTTGCCGTATGTATTACTGTGAACACATGAATCATCCTTTCATGTGACTAACCCAAGACTGTATATAGCTCTAAAGAAAACTCAAAGGCTTAAACCTCATTTTTAACCCTTGCTCAGAGGTTTAGAGAGAGCCTTTCCAAAAATGTAAGATATATGTCCTTTTATTCTAGCTATATATTTTAAATATTCATTCATTCACCTGTTCAGTGTGAACAGTTGTACTCCCCTCTCTCCAGGTGCTAATTTTGTACTTCTCTCTCTTACAAAGCTTTCCCCCCTTTCTTTTTCTTTTTCTTTTTCTTTTTTTTTTAGTCAAGGCCTATCAGGTCCCAAACACACTGCAGAAACAATCCAGTTTGAGACGCTTTAACTGTCCTTGGTCAATGCTAGGGAATTCTGGGAACTGTAGTTTTGTGAGACATTTACCCTTCTCTGTCAGAGAGCTCTGATGCCACAATAAACTACAGTTCCTGGGATTCTTTAGCATTGAGCTGGGGCACTTAAAGCAGTCTCAAGCTGGATTGTTTATGCAGTGTGTTTTGGACCACAGTTAACTTCCCAAGGATGGATATTGAAAGGAACTGATACCTTCTGCCACAGGCTGAATTTTTTTTATTGGTCCAATAGCATAACACCCTTAGCAGATCAGTTGTGAAAACTGAGCACCTGTAATGTCCCCTAACCCACCTTCTGGACTGTAGATGGTTTTTATTGCTTAAGAACCATTTGCCTCTGAAGTATTCACCCTGGCAGTTTATCGGCACAATCAAGTTATTTTGCAATATTGCCCTGAAACAATCTTGAACTTTATCTGCTTTGCATTGGGATTTACAGGGCACTTCACTTTGTTTTAGATTATCTCAGGGCAATCACAGGCTGCTGTTCATTTCTTGGAAATTCAGTACATTATTCATTCTCTTCCAGCCACAAAACTTGTGACTCTGTCATTTATATGTGAGAATGAAAGAGAGATGAACCAAAGGTTCTTGACTTTACCAGGAGTTTCCATAACTTATTCATTTTTGTCCAGTTTCTCAGTCAGTCACTGAAAAGTGACTGGCATACACTTTGACGAACAGCAGCTCTTTGTAAAGCCATGTATTTAGGATTATAAATCAGTTCATTATGGTTCCCTGTTGCAGTTTAAGCAGCAGTCTACATTTGTAGCAAATTAATGACCTCAGGGTTGGAAAATGTAATACAATGCAGCTAAATTGTTCTCTGCTTTTTCCTCTTAAAGGCCGTAACATTATGGTGAAATATAAAAGACAGCTGTCTGATAAATCTAGTGTGGTAAAGTGGACAAATAGATGAGACTTAGGGCCAAAACAGATGGCCAAAAATGTCCACTTCTGGGCATCATCGGAGCATGGTGTTTACATACCACATGATCCTATGATGCCCGGAAGCTGTCCCTTCTTGTCAGTCTATTCTGGCCCTTAGTTCTCAGCTCTATTTCTGTCATGGACTCAGTGCTATTCATTGTGACCTATCTGTAGACTTCTGAGGGGCACAGTAAAAGCTATAAAGTACACTGAAAATTCTTAAAAAGTCCCATTTGTGCAATGGCAGCAAAAATGCATGACTTTCCATAACCATTTGGAGATGTATCACATTGCTGATGCAATATAAATGAACTATCCAAATATGTACTTCTGTAAATTACAAAGATTTGTCAAATATTTTACCAGCTTTTCATAATATCTGGCCATTCAGCTGCTAAACATAAACTGACAAACCTAAGTAATCAACGGAGAGATTTCCCTCCTCTTCATACAGCAGGGATGCACAGCCTTCATAGTTATAAGGATTGCATCTGGTATCAGATGGAGGGTAGAGTTGCGAGTGCATCCACACCCACATAAGCATACAAACAACAGAGCAGGTGTTGATCTCCACTCAGATTACAGTTTTCTCATTACCATTAAGTGAGAAAAATAACAACAACCAACCCTAACAATCTCAAAAGTTAGGGAACAAACTTTTCTCCTGCAGAGCCCAGCTGTGGAAAACTGGTATCTAATTTTGGGGGTTGACCAAGGAGTGATCAAAGACTGCATATATCCCCAGGATCTCAGACTATTTGCCCTTGCAGTATGGAAATATTGCTAACTAGGCAGGGCTTGTTACACTTTAGGGATATCGGGTTGTGTTCATCCAATTATAGTTACAGCAGACCCACTGGAAACAGCAGGATTTAAGTTAGTCATGTTTGACAAATCCAATTCATTTCAAATAATACAACCCTTTGTGGTGATGTGTGCTTTTCACATTTGAATGGGTTGCATGACTGCATTAAATTTTAACATGACTTGAATGTATAGTTTACATTTCTGGCATTCCCATTTATGCTTCACAACATGGCAGAGTATTCACAGTTGGTTTAGAATGCTATTTCCTCAGCAAATATCCCAAAAATCTTCTACCTGAAATTCAGTGAAGACCTTTCTAAGGAAAGTTTTGAGGAAAGCTCTAATGAAATGGATAAATATTCTGGTTCTGAGAAGATAAAAAAGTAACTAGATTATAAAAACTTCTGTTATAAAGAGATATAGAGGCTAAAGTAGTTGAACCATCAATGATACAATGGGTGCAAGATGTGGGACATAATATTCTGTTAGAGAGATGGGAAAATGCATGGAAAAGAACCATCAAATTCACTGCATCACAAGACTTAAAAGATAATTTTCTTAAAATGTTTAACAGATGGCATTATATGCCCTGTAAACTAGACAAAAATTATAATCTTAATAACAAATGTGGGAAGTGTCAGAAAGAAATAGGTACATTATACCACATGTGTTAGACATGCCCCAAAATAAAGAAATTTTGGATAAGAATAAATACAATTATACCCCCAAAAAAGTTCAACTTACACTTTCCACTCAATCCGAAGATCTACTTACTTAATATAATTGCATACTAAATAAATAAATAGATAAATAATAAAATTTATTTATATACTACCCTTTGGTAATCCAATCAGGGTGGTTAACAACATTAAAAATAATACAAAAACAATATACTCCCCCCTTAAAAAGCCATTAAATCAATTACATATTAAAACAACAGAATGAAATTACTACAACAATTAAAATACAGCGACAATGTCACAACAGCAGTTGGAGACTCCAGGTGCAATTCAAGGGGGAACTGAAGGCCTTCAAAGGAGGAGGTTTCCTGAGGCCAGGATATTCTATCCCAGAAAGGCCTGCCGAAAGAGATCCATCTTGACAGCCTTTTTAAAGCTGTCTAGGGGCCTCGGCAGACGACTAATAAAGTCGTCTCCGAGGCAAGGAAGAGGAGGGGCAGCAGCACGAGTGGCGCCCCTTCCTCCTCCCGAGGTTGCCCTCGGAGCTGCCGGCCCTCCGCACAGCCGGTGCTCTGGGGGCAACCTCCCACCACAGCGTCCTCACACGCTGCGGCGGAAAAGCCGGGGAAAGTGCACCCTACGCGTTTAGGGCGCACTTTCCCTGACTTCTGAAAGGAGCGCTATTTTTGCACTCCTTTCAGGGATGCCGTCGGTGCGCCGTGGTGCGGATGCCGCGGTCCCATGGCGCACCGTCCCAGGGTGTCCCAGACTCCCTGGTCTGCATCCCCTCTAGAGATGTCAATTAACGGATCTCATCCAGCAGGCCATTCCACAGTCTAGGGGCGACAACTGAAAAGGCCCTCTGGGAGGTAGTCGACAGCCTAGCTTTTTGAGGCTGTAGCAAGTTCCTCCCAGAGGCCCGGAGTGCGTGGGGAGGATTATATAGGAGGAGGCGGTCCCTAAGGTAGCTTGGACCCAAGCCATTTAGGGCTTTAAAGGTGATAACCAACACCTTGTACTAGGCCCGGAAACTAATAGGCAGCCAGTGGAGTGACCTTAATACTGGGGTAATATGGTCCCTCCTTGATGTTCCAGACACTACCCTGGCCGCCATATTCTGCACTAATTGCAGTTTCCGAACCAAGCACGAGGGTAGCCCCATGTAGAGCCCATTGCAGAAATCTAGGCGAGAAGTTACCAGTGCGTGGACAACAGTCTCGAGATCCCTTACTTCCAGAAAAGGGCGCAGCTGGCGTATCAGCCGAAGCTGATAACAGGCGCTCCTGACTGTCGCATTTACCTGATTTGTCATCAGGAGTGACGAGTCAAGGAGCACCCCAGACTGCAAACACAGTCACTGGAGGAGAGTGTGATCCCATCCAGGACTGGACGTTGCAACCCAATTCTTGGTTTCGGGGCCGCTACTGTGAGCACCTCCATCTTGTTCGTATTCAATTTCAATCTGTTTTTCCTCATCCAGCCCATTACTGCCCGAAGACATTCATTGAGAGAAGATGTGCCATTGGAATTTGAGGCCGACGAACGAGATACAGAGAAATAGATCTGGGTGTCATCAGCGTACTGGTAACACCCAGCGCCACAACTCTGGATAATCTCACTCAGCGGCTTCATATAGATGTTGAACAACATCAGGGACAGAATGGCACCCTGTGGAACCCCACAGGTGATCTCCCTTTCACTGGAGCTACTGTCCCCGAGCAGCACCCTCTGGGACCTGCCCAAGAGGAAGGACTGGAGCCACTGCAAAGCAGTGCCTCCAATACCTAACCCCCCAGGCGGTCCAAGAGGATGCCGTGATCTATCGTATGAGGTTAGATATTAGAGAATTTTATTATACCTAGTAACAGCTGCTAGATTAGTTATAGCAAGGAAATGGAAATCAGAAGCTATTCCCTCTATAGAGGAATGGCTTCAAAAGATTCATTAAATTCTCATTTAATAAATAAGAAATCAACACAAGAAATTGAAAATGAATGGAATCCAATTGTTAAATATTGGATGGGGATATGGGACATAAACTGTAGTTTACTATAATTACTATAGACTACCGAAAAATTGAAATATTAACAAAAAAATAACATGGGACAGTAAAAATGTGATGCAATATATAGAAGTAATGTAAAATGCTTGTAGATAAATGATATTAAATATATAATAGACATAAGTAGCAAAATGTTGCAAGAGTGCTGCAATATAAATAAGGTCAATCAACAAGAACAATGTTTTTTAAATTTCTAAATAAAATCAGAAGGTGGCAATAGATTGATATACAAAAGTTCATATAGGAACAAGGGGAAGTAATTAAGGAGGAGGGAATGAGATATTTTTGTCTATGATATATGGTTGTGTAATTAATGCAATATGGATTAATATTTTACTTACCCCTAGGTTTCATGTTATGTATATGAGATGTATACATTATATAATATATCAGGTGAATTATGCTTGTATTTGTAAAACCATGGTAGTGGTGGAAGAAACAGGAAGTAAAGAGGAGGATGACGAGGAGGAGGAGAAAAGTTAAAGAAAGGCAACTCTATTTTATATAATAGTGTTTGTGTTAGAATTAAGTTTTATTTGTACTTCAGTGGATTGTCAAAAAAGTGAATAAAATATTAGTTAAAAAAATAAAGATGGAACAAGTTGCTTTCTGCAGCTCCAGAGAATAGGACCTGGAACAACAGATTGAAACTACAGGAAAAGAGATTCTACCTCGACATTAGGAAGAATGTCCTGACAGTAAGAGTTATTTGACAGTGGACCACACTCCCTCAGAATGTGGTGAAATCTCCTTCTTTGGAGGTTTTTAAACAGAGGCTGGATGGCCATTTGTTGGGGTGCTTTGATGTGTTCCTGCATGGCAGGGGATTGGACTGGATGATCCTTGAGGCTCTTCCAATTCTATGAGTCTATGATTCATATGGGCTGGAGTTGGGGGGAGGGCTGAAACGATCCAGGTTGCTCAAGGGCCTTGGTTTTCTGCTAAATAAATAAGCCACTTCCTCTAATTCCATGTAAGGCTCACTATTTCTCCTCCTCCTCCATCAGCAGCATCAACACCACATTATTTTTAGTTCTTATCCAAACCTAGGGGGGATGCAGACGGGCGGCCCTGGGCTGCCCCCGGAAGTGGAGGATCGAGGCTGAGGCTGCTGGACACCTCGGCCCTGATCCTCCCTTTTGCCGCCTGCGAAAGGAGTGCTAAAATAGCAATCCTTCTGCAAGCTGCGAAAGGGGTGCTGCAAGAGGCATGGTGCACCTCTTTGGCATCTCTTCTGGCTCAGCGTGTCTGGATGCTGAACCGGAAGGACGTCATCAGAGCACCCGTCATGCGGATGGGCCGTCGCTCTGATGACATCCTTAGGAAGGGGATGGGGCACCCAGTGTCCAGATGCCCCTCCCCTTCCTGGGATTGAAGATGGCGTTTTTCGCCATCTGTACCCCCCCCCCC
>CM034703.1:88190060-88203681 GCA_020142125.1 Phrynosoma platyrhinos
CCCCCCCCCAGTTTTCCTCTGTTCCTGAAACAAAGGTATTTGATCTGGATTCCAAAAATCCAGATCTGTGCTCCCCCTGCTCCCTTCTCCCTACCATCTTGCCAGAGTGATCACAGTTTGGCTGCCCTAACAACAGAAAACAGGGTACAAATCCCCATGCAGCCATGGAAACTCACTGTGCGAACTTGGGCAAGTCCCACTCTCTCAGCCTCAGAGGCAAAAGCTTGGTACAAATCTTGCCAAGAAAACCCTGTGACATGTTTGCCTTGAGGACACCTTCAGGTTGCCATAAGTTGGAGAATGACTTGAAGGCACACAACAATAAAGAAGACATTACATTTTTTTCTGAAATTATAATAAATCTTGTCCTAAGGCACCAGAATCTCCCAGCTAAATGCATGAAATGTATCATCATCATCATCAATCATCATCATTGCTGTTGTTATTATTTTGAAGTATGGGAGAGGGAAATGGGGAGAAGGAGTGGGGAACAGATGCCTGCTTCATGGTAACTTTGCTGATTCAAATTTTGACAACAACAACAACAACAACAACAACAACAACAATTACCTGCTAGACATTATTTAACCTGATTTCCCCTCCTCAAAACAACAATCCCACTCATTTAGAAGCAAGAAAACCAGGTCTGATTGACTTTAAAGCCAACCAGTTGGCAACCTTTTCTTCATCCCAGGATAAATCAGCATGTGGTATAACAGGCCTGGAATACTAATGCTTGTAACCTGGTTTTTTTCAGTTCACCAGTCAGTTTCTGAACAATGCTCATTTATGTCCATACTCGTGCAGACATGAATTTAGGAAACTTAATTCCAGAGCTGCTAAATACTTGTTATCCCTTGCTTATCAGTGTTTAATTAGTGTACTGCACCAAAAAGCTCTGACTCCCAGTATAGGATCAACATTGTGTCAATTACTTGTATGTTTTAATACGGAAAGTCTAAACAATGAGCTCATGGTAGGGCAGAACAAATGGCATACTGAGGTTCAGTACACATGACCTGCTTGTTTGCAGTGGCTTTTCTCTCTCTTTTGCCCTGACAGCCCTTGGGACTGAAGCAGCACATGAGATGGTAAGCCTGTGTCTGGATGACACCACTTCAAACTAGATAGCAACTTGCAGGGCTGAATGCTTATCTATATGTATAAATATTATTACATATAGGAAGCCTCCACAATATATTTACATGAGTCAGTCCCAATCACTATTAAGGAAGTACCTTATGGATACCGGTATTTGTTTTTCTAATCTAGACCTTCTCTTGATGTGAGATTTTAACTGTCTGTTCAGTGCCCTTCCTTACTGTGTTCTTTCTCCCTCCCCATGTCTGCCTTCTTATATCAGAAGTGGACAAAGGCCTCATTCACACTATGATTTACACCAGTTTGCAGATCGGCTTAAACTGGTTTGTATGACCCTCATTCACACTTGATTCAATTTCAGATCCTATTATGTTTGGGGTGAATCTGCGCAATTCCAAAATAATTGTTTTTTTGGAAACAGATCTTTTACCATTTCTTTTGAAAAGAACTGGGTTCAACAAGTGTGAATGCATTACTGATCACATTTGGGGCACAGTGGAGGGGAGGGACAATGGGCAGAGGTGTGGTGCCCATCCCACCACAGGTTTTGGACAAGCCACCATTTTTTCCCCTCTCACTGCTGCCATGGAGCTGTCATTTGGCTTCTGTGGGGCAAAAAACAAATGACAGCTTCTGTGATTGGCTGCATTTTTGTGGGATCACGAGAGTGAGTAATGGGTCACATGATGGGAATTCCTTTCTACCCTGGAATGCATTGGTCCATGGGTGCCTTGGCCAGATATCAGGACAGCCGAGGGAAGGGAACTGATGGGACCATGATGTGGTGCTTTTAAAAATAATTTGACATTATCTGCACAATGTCATATTTATGTGGGTTCATGGAAAAGAGTGGATCTCTGACTGGATCAGTGGATAAGTGGAGGAGGAGGAGGAGGAGGAGGAAACCAGGCTATTCCTCTTTCCCCTCATCTTGGGTTTGGGGGTTGCAAGGGCTTCCTGGCAGGGGACTGAAAAGCCACTGGGGTTCAGCCTTTGTTGAGTTCCCAGAGGAACCCCCCCGGACAGACAATGAGGGCACCAATGTTGGTGCAGATCATTGCCAGGGCATCCACATGAGCATCTGCATCAGCTGCTTTGGCTGCAGAGGAGGAGGAAGAGGAGGCAGCACCTGGCTGTAGTGGAGGAAAGGAAGAAAGAAGGATGGAAGGAAAGAAGGGAGGAAGAGTAACTTTGTATCCTCCTCCTCCTCCTCCTCGTCCTCCTCCTGAGTGGCCTTTTGCTACATTAGTGCCCAGGAGAATGAGTATCATGGATAATGGGCTCTCTTCCTTCTTCTCCTAGTCTCCTCCTCCTCCTCTCCCCTTGGTTTTGGCCCCCTGGTTCCTGACCCATGTGGAGGTGGGGATCCTGGGGTGAGGTGGTAAGGGGGCAAAGGGGCTCTGGACCAAAGAAATTTCCTCTTCCTCAGGGGTCCCTGCCCCTCTCTTGGTGGAGCTGCAGCTGGGCCGCCAGAGGCTCCGCATTGCTCCTGGGTTCTCCTCCCCTCCCACCTTCTCACCATTGGGAGCCCCAGCCTCAGACTCCTGCGCTGCCCCGGACCCCCATCTCCTCCTCCCCAGGGTGATCCTCTGACAGCAGAGCCTGGTGGGGCCGGACCAGTTCCTGGGAGCTGCCACCCTCCCATTCAGACCCCTCCTTGGACAGGGCCCCTGGTGAATAGATCCTGAGCATGAGAAGGTGCGTGTGTTTTTCTGACTAGATCAGTGGATAAGTGGAAGAGGAGAAAAACACACACACACACAATAAATACATACACAGAGGCCCATGCAGATAGTGACAGCTGATGTGTACGGCCATACCTCTGAGTGCTTATGTAACCAGAAACACACCCATAAGTATCATATGATTGACATTAAAAAAAAAAAAAAGAAAGAACTGGGATTGATAGATCATGGCCGATATTGAGAATCCATTTTGTAGTGGTGCAAAAGTAAGTGTGAATGTGAATCATGTTAAATGGGCATGAATGCATTCGATAATGGAAAACGTAGCGTGAACTTCACATTGGTTCAAGTCAATTCTACGATCCCGAATCTATGTGACTCAAAAACCAGTTTAAATGTCAGTGGGAATGAGCCCAAAGTGTGGTTTGTGGGCTGCATGCAGCCCTAGAGACGCCTAAGTGTGGGCTGTAGGACCCACCAGAAGACCTCTCCAGCTCCATGTGTGTATTTTGTGTGGCTTCAAGTCATTTCCAACTTATGCTGATGCTAAGACACACTTATATGGGATTTTCCTGGCAAGATTCATTCAGAGGAGTTCTGCCATTGCCTTCCCCTAAAGCTTAGAGTATGTGACTTGCCAAGGTCACGTAATGGGTTTCATGGCCTAGCAAAGAATCAAACCTTGGTCTCCAGAGTTGTAGTCCAACACTCAATGCATGACAGCACACTAGGTCTCCAGCTCCCAGCACTACCATTAAAAAAACAAAAAAACAATTTGGAGGCAAAATTCAGGAATCCCGCCCCCAGGCCAAATCTGCTTTAAAAAGCAGTGGTTTTGTTCACCTAATCCTGCAAAGCCTCCCAAACTTCCTCAAAGCATACAAAAAAGAGGGGAAAATTATTCCCAAATTAGTCTAAAGGGCAGCCAGAAGTAACATCATATCACTTTGGGTGCATTGAAACTTGCTGGTATGGCCTTCCGGATGAGCACAGGGAAGAAAAATATCCCCTGCCCCCTACCCACCTTTGGCTTAGATCAGGAGAACATTGGGAGCTTGATCACAGTGGTACATACATTTCAAAAAAAGGGGTCTGTAAATATCTACCCCTGGTCACGTTTGTTCTCCATCATACTGTATTGCTTTGCCCCTTGTATATCATTCCTAGGAGAAAATTGCTAAGGAGGTTATTGGAAATGAATATCTGTTTGGATGGGTTATCAGTGGAATACTTATTGGAAGATCGGAATCCTTATATTACTAGGCTAATGACCAATTTTCTGGTGGAGGCAACAAGACTATGGCTTAAATTTTATAATAATGATCCTGAAGTTTTATTCTAAATGTATTTTACTTTATTTTATTTTATTGTAAATTGTATTGTTGTCTGCCTAATAAAGGTTGAATGACAGCTGTGGGAGGTCACGGGGACACTTTAGCGTGCTAGGAGACCCTGGAGAACTGTGCCACTGCCTCCAAAAATCTTTTAAACATTGTATCCTCCAGCACAATCAAGGGGGAATGGAGGTCACATTAGAGACCTTTTTTAAAAAAATCTGGATGTGAACAAGTCACTACTGGTTTTAAAAAGGTCTCCCTTGGGCCCAAAATGCCCCTTAAAGCCCCTAGAATTTGACTCCTGGGGTCAACAAAATGGCCCACTCTGGCTTAGGTCTATGGGGAAGGGCTTTGCCTCGGTTCCACTTCCATCACAGGCATGTTGGAAAGGATACTGGAGAAAGCCTTCCCAGTGGCTGCTCTCAGGTTGAGTAACTCCTTCCTTCTCTTTCCATCAGCAGGCAAAAGGCCTTTTTATTTTAGTCAGGTCATTGACGGCAGAAATAATCTGGTTTGATCGTGATCGTGATCGTTAACGTAATCGTTAACTACCATGGCTGAGTGCTATGGAATTCTGGTAACTGTAGTTTGTTGTGGCACCAGATCTTTAGTGACAAATCTCTTTTAGGAACAAAGCACCTGGATTGCTCCCATAAAACTTAGAACAAGTGTGGGAGGACAGCCATGAAGCTGGCAGTGGATTTGTTGCCTCTTTGGAAATTAGGGTTGCCAGGCTAGGCCAAAACCTAAGATCTAGAGATGCCCTGCTGTGATGTTGAAAGGCTGATGTTACATGGGAAGACCCCTGGAGATGTTATGAGGGCGATGATATATGGAGCAGCTCCTGATGATGTCATCAAGCATGGTACCTTAAGCATGAGACTTTCAGGATCAATCACAGTTGCAGAGAGGATGTCATTCAAATAAAATGTACCAGGTATATCAAACGAGGACCATAGGCAGCCAGACATACATACATATGCACACTAATCTTTCAGGGCAATACTCCCGCCCTGTGAATCCCTCTCCCCCTAACCCTGAGGACAGGAGAAAAAGGGCCTGAGATTTGGGAACCTATTGGTAACTGATTCACCAGCTACACAGAATTTTGGAATCTTATGCCTCCCAGTGAAAAGTGGAGGGTTTTTTAAAATGATAAGTAGCCCATATATTCCAAAGACATCAGATCCTGTCTGATCTTGGAAGCTAAGCAAGGTCAGCTTTGGTTAGTACTTGGATGGGAGACTGATGGTGGATTCTGTATTTCAGAGGAAGGAACTGGCAGAATCACCTTTGATATTCCTTGGCTAAGAAATCTGTTGGAAAGAACATACACATAAGCTGACAAGTAGAAATCATTTGAACAGGAAAAAGAAAAGAGGGAAAGGTTAAATGGCCAGTAGTCTCACAAGAAGCCTAAGTCTACATTTACAGGTTAATGCTGGAATCTGATGTTCAGCCCTGTCTCAAACTATTTCTGGAGAATAATGAAGACCACCAATAATAAAAACACCAATGAGACTTTTTTTTGCCTGCAGTGTTAACTTATCTCTCAAAAATGGAGGGAAAAACGTGTATTCCACACAAAACAGCTACAATGGTTGCAACTAAATTTAGACCAGCGATGGGAATTAAGGGGTCCTCTAGATATGTTTGGACTGCAACTCCCAGCAGTCCTAGCCAGCATAACCAGTGATGAAAAAGAGCTGCATTAGCTCTGCCCTCAGCTAATGGCTCACAAGATAAGATATCGTCATCGGGAATTGTTCAGAAATCTGAAATACTTCGATAATCCATAATCTGTGCCACAACAGTTATGCCTTTTTTCCATTTTAAGAATAATTGCATTTATAAAATTTAACATCTGTTTTTATTTGTTCTCAACTAAATGAGCAAACAAACATATAATGTAGAAGATAGGGAATGGGAGTGAAGTGCTATGTGGATGTCCCCTGCCTTTGTACAAAATACATAAAGCTATACACCTTAAACTTCTGGGCATTCATTGGTTGTGTGAGGGAATTAATTCAGAAAGCACTGTGTATGGGGGGGGGGGGGAGCTATGCTATGCAGCTTTTAAAAATGTTTCACCATTTGCAGAAATAAATAGTAAATTTGTATCCATTTCAATTAGATGGTAGGTTGTTGATAGCTTGCATTTTTCTATTGTTTTCTTTCATTATCATTACTAAAGTAATAGCAGGTAAAGGTAGAATGTTTGTTAGAAAATAGGACTGCCACCTGTATGTAATCGGTGGCACTATACTATACATTGTACAACTATACAGTAATTGCTAGGCCTTAATAGATCATCATCTTTCAGGAATGGATTTTGTCAATTCAGTGTTCACCAGGCAGAGGCTAGTGAAAGAGAGTTCTAGACACAGAGTGAAGTCAGTGCAGACCATCTGAGGAATGAGGGTCATGTCTATGAAAGCTCATGCTACCAACTTCTATCTTTCAATTCATCTCAAAGGTGCTGCAAGATTCCTTTGGTTTATGACAACAAAGGACAAGATTGTGTAAATCAGTGTCATTCACTATATTACAACTGTGTTCAAGCCTGGATCAAAATGCAAGCATCACAAGAAGGGTCCTGTGTTCTAATACTGTAGAACAGCTGCTTAAAAAAAAAATCTACTAAAGCATAGATAACATTTGAGATGTAATATTTGTGTTCAGTCCCAGAAATCCTGGATTGAGGCTGTCTTCAGTAAAAGAGAGTGTGCAAGAATTGTACCAAGTTCCAGAGATCCTCACAGGTACTTTGCTTCTTTTTCTTTATTTTGATTGATTGTACAAGCAGCAGTAATAGAAATTTTATTAAAACAAAACCACATTACAATGCTAATATATATTGTAACAATCTTACAGTATTGCAACACAAAAGTTTCCAGTAATTGCTAAGAGAAATAAGTTTTAGTTAGCAAATTCCAGCCATCTTTTAATTTGGTATCCTCCTTTTTTTCTTTGTTCCTTTGGTGTGGGAAGCAGCCTTTATAAACTTCTAACTTAATCAGCACACAGCGTATAATCCATGAGTTCCTATATTACCACAATAGCCATCCAGATCTTACACTACTATTAGCTTAAATATTGAATGAAGAGAGACACTTTTATCACAAGTGCCATGTGGGATTGTGGAGCAGTTTTAATAGCACTGCAAAGTGTGGCAGTTACAAACTAAAAAGTTCAGCTTGCCAGAGCTAGAATAAAGCCAGGGTAGAAATAATGATGAATATAGATGCTGAAGATAATGACTGCAAAATTCTATATCAGGGGTAGGCAACCTTTTTGAGTTGGGTGCCGGGTTGCTGACCCTCAGACAATTGGGGGGCCATGCACATTCTCTCAGCCCCAGAAAAGTTATGGCAAACCCCCTGTGGAGATTTTGCAAGAAAACCCCAAGAACAAGTAATAACAACAATAATCAATATCATCATGGCAGGTGGTGGCGGGGGCGGGGGGCGGCGGCGGCGGCAGGACCAGCCTGGGGCCGGTCCAAAGGCCTCGGGGGGCCACATCTGGCCCCTGGGCCTTAGGTTGTCTACCCCTGTTCTATATCAAAATTAGCCAGACCATCTAGTACAGCTATCTTAATTGCTGAATGTTACATCTCAGGCAGTATACAACATCTTCAGTCAAATTTCAGTCAAAAAAGTGACTCAAAAAGCCTTGGCCTTGATCCTCTGCTTCCCGGCGTGGCCCAGGGCCACCCGTCTGCATCCCCCCTTAGTTAAGTAACTAAAACCCCTCTACAGGTTAGCCTTAGGGTTGCCATAGGTGAGAAACAACTTAAAGGTCTACAACAAAAACAGCTAAGATACAGAGGAAAATCTGTTAGTGAATTTTCAAGATTTTATTATTTTATTTATTTCATTTCTATGCTACCATCCTCCCAGAAAGGGACCCAGTAGCTCACAAACAAAAGATACATATTGGGACACTGGCAAGAGTTTTCAATTCACATCAGAACCAATACACATTGTGTGGAATAAGCATAATCGCACAATGCACATTGGGTACTTTGCTGGCTCTGCTACATAGTAACATAACAGCACCCCTCTACTGGATATGAATGTTACAAAATTTACCAATTCTAATTCCTGCATTCCCAATTCTAATTCCCCTTAATGCACATAACTCTCATAAGGGTTTTGATTAATACTAGTATAAAATTGCAATGTTATATTTGTATGTAAGTGACAACCAGTGATAATGTGATCCAGATTTTAAGTGAGGTAGACACAGGCATGCGTTTTGCCCCCCACCATCATACAAATGAGGATATTGCCTCCCCAATAAAAAATCTGCCTCCTGAAAGAATAGAAAAATGTGGTTTAGTCTTGTGATATTGGTGCAATACTGAAGGTTGACAAAGAATACTATACAAAAACCGTGCAACACTGCTTAATGCCTTGAAGCCATATACTGTGGCTGAACAAGGATAATCCACACATCAAAAGGTGGTGCATCCATTCAACTTTGCATGTAAAAGGAAATGGACACTTAAAAAAAAACACCCCACAACAACCTGTCTGGTAATCTGGTCTGGGCTAAAGTATGCTTCTGCAAGGCTTAGTCTGCTGCTTGACTATGTATGATTGAAGGATTAAATATTGCCTGAACTCTCAGTATCCATAGCTCTTTCCATGAGTACACAGACCTTCTGGGGTAAGAATTTTTGGGCTGTGAATTAAATCCTCAGAATTGTTTTAAAATGTCAGTAAATAATTCCCAACAACATTGCTAGATGTCTCAGCTGATCAGCATGTACTATGTTTTATGAACATCAACCATATAGAAAGCATGTTGCCTATATACTAGTATTTTATACCTATTTCTCCCTTCAGGTGTCCTGCAGGCTGTCAAGTATGTCAGAATTTAATCCGGTAAGTCCATGTACAAATTGAAACTATAAAGTAAGCAACGAGCATAGAATATTTATCATTGAAAATACAGTTGGCTCTCTGTTTTCGCGGGGATATGTTCTAGACCCCCCGCAAAAACAAAGATTAGTGAATATTCAAGCACACTTGCCCCATTGATTTAAATGGAGGTATCCCTCAGTGAATATGTAAACCACAGACTTGAAGTCTGCGAGAACGGAAGGGCGACTGTATTGAATTTTCAGTTCAATAAGCTACTGACGAATTTATTGGAAATCTCACTTTGGAATTTAAACCAGATCCTAAAATCTGAAGATCTGTATGCAAATAGATACTGTTTGTTGGATATGGAAGAAAAACAGAAATAGAGAAAACTGTTACACAGCTGCCAGTAAGCAAAACTGTATTTTTAGAGAGGTTTGGAACAGAACAAGGGTGGCAAATTGTGCCCCTCCAAATGTTGATTTCATTTGGATGTGCATCACCTCTAGTTAGCTTCTCAGCTGGTCCTTTTTCACAGAATAGTAACGAGAGGCTGGAAACTCTCAGGCATTACTGTCCTATTTAGATATATTCGGGGGGAAAAAATCTCAATTTTTCCTGTGCTTTCCTTGAATGCAGTGTGATTTGTAAGAAATATCTGAACTGAGAATTAATTTATGTCAATATTTTAATATTTTAATAATCTGTGGATTATGTATTCAAGATTTCTGTAAAACCTTTTGTAAAACTTGATCACTGTGTTGTACAATACATTAATGCCATTGTTTTTATGTTCAATAGTGCAGAATAACCCTATTTGTTGGACTGAAGCTGTTTTTATTTGACTTTTTGTTTAAGATGTTGCTGTGGGCGACTAATTGGTGACCATCCAGGGATAGATTATAGTTGGCCTGTCTTTCAGTCTGCAAAAGAGAAAGAGAATGAGGAATGGTCTGTCCAAAAGGATACAAAGACAAGCCCAACTGATGCATTTGGTACTATCAGTTTTCAAGATGGTGATCATAATTACCATGCCAAGGTTTGCATACATTTTAAAATAGGATTTTAATAAGTATAATTGACTTATGTATTATTAAAACTGTAAAGACTTCACATACTGAATACTTGCGCTAAACATCAAACTGTTGGAGTTAACTTTCAAAAATACAAGAATGTATGAATTTTCTGCATGATTTCTCATAAGCTGATGAGAGCAATATCAAGGGAACACAAGCATGTGCAAATTGATCAGACACTGTCGACAAGAATCTTCCTTATGTTTCCCAGCATCTCAAGAAAATACTCTTTCCCTTCAGATTGTATACATTTTCCACCATTTTCATAATATTTTGTACTGAAAGCAATGAATGTGTAAACTCAGAGCAGAGCCTAGAAACATAGCCAACAACTCCCTTGCTAGTGGGAGATTATTGGAGTTGTAGTGAAAATATAACTTATCCAAGCTTTGGCTCTGAGAAATGAGACAAACTGCATGCCAATCTATTATCAATAAACTCAGGATTTTGAGGAACAGATAGGCCAGTTTGCCCCACTCTTTGATGTGCTAGACTCTGGCTATTATCACCTGCACCAAGGTGTGCAAAGTATATTCCCAAGGATTGTTTTGGTGGCCCCAGGGCCCCTGTGTTCAATTAAAAAAATGCTTTTGCTCCACACGCTCTTTTGAAGGTTGTGGGGGCATTTTCCTCACATGTTAAAAAGACTTCCCCAGGGCCTAAAATGGCACAGGGAGACCAAAGTCAGGGCAAAAATACCCCTGGGGTGTATTTGAAGGCTTTGGGGGCCAAAAAGGGTTTGCTTGTTTTTTCAGCTGTCCATCTTTACCTATACCAGGGGTAGGCAACCTTTCCCCTTTAAGGGCCGAGGGACTTCAGCTCCCAGAATCCCAGGAGCTATTGGCCAACATGGGACTATTGGCCAACATGGCTGAGGTTTCTGGGATCTGAAGTCCCTCAGCCCTTAAAGGGAAAAGGTTGCCTACCTCTGACCTATACAGATGCCAGGATGTTGAGGTGGTAGTTTGGAGGATGAGCAATATTAATTTAGACTGTGCCAAAATTAAATGACATATATGCCAGAACCTTTTTTTTAAATCATAGTAAAATAATTCCATTCCTACTTATGTTTTAGAATTTGAGGTGTGTGAAAGACAACTTTACATTATGGTAGCTATGAAGTTTATTCCTCCTCATCCTCTTCCTCCATAGCACAATTTTGGAAACTGAGGACAGTTTTAGGCAATTAAAATTAAGGCAATTGACTAAATAGTGTTGGAACATGCTTCAAATGGAAATATTTTCTTTTCTCTCTATATGGAAATTCTAAAAATCCTCCAGTACATCAGAACTTCTTATGATACAAAATTGGACCACTTGTTGCAGCTCATGGTAAATGAATGGCAGATGGAATTGCCAAAACTAGTCATTTCTGTTCATGGTGGAATCCAGAACTTCAAACTTCCTGCTAAACTTAAGCAGCTTTTTAGCAAAGGTTTGGTGAAAGCTGCTGAGACTACAGGAGCATGGATACTGACAGAAGGCATCAATGCTGGTACAGTAATATCATTTTAAAATGTAATATTTTAGAAATATAGTAGAGCTAGGATGGTGTGGTGGTTTGTATATTGGACTATGATTCTGGAGGGCAGTGTTCAAATCCCCGCTTGGCCATGGAAACTCACTGGGTGATCTTGGGCAAATCATATGCTCTCAGTCTCAGAGGAAGTCAAGGACAAACCCTCTCTGAACAAATCTTGCCAGGAAAACTCCATTATAGGTTTGTCTTAGGCTCCCATAAGTTGGAAATGACTCGAAGGTACACAGCAACACAAAATTACTTTATTTTGAGCTTTGCATTTTTCATTAGGTTAGGCAATTTATAACTTGTACTTCTCCACTGTAACAGTCACATCTCCTCTAATATTTATTTTGATGCTTATACTGTGTTACTCAGTTTGTAATTTGGAAGTAGGTTTATGTTCACTAATAATCTTTGGAACACATTCTATGTTACAAAAACCAACTATCTCATAGTGAAGCTGTTGACTTTTAATAGCAAAATAGCCATTTTTCTGTTCCAGGGTGGGGTAGGGTAAATCATACTGTAAAATAAAGCCTCTCTACTTGATTTCTGTTTGGTAGAGCTGTACAGGCATGACAAATTTTTAATGAATTTTAAAAATCTGGATCTTGACAGATGTAATACAATAGTTTTCTGTTTGCTTATAGTTTTAGAATTAAATGTTTCTCCCAGTAATGAATGCATTAAGTAAACTGTCAGTATATAGGACATCATTTTTACTTATAAAAGTTAATGCTTTACCCTCTATGATGCTAGAAGGATGTTTTAATTGAATACCCTCTGACCAGAGATTTTGTCTATGTAGTTCATAAGCTGGTCATATCTTTATACATGTCCTTCTGTACTGGAATTTTCCCAAAGGATGAATATAAACATAGTTGCATCCCATTTTGGGATGTTCCTAGAAGATCTGATTCAGTCCTTTTGAAAATACATTTAAATGGAAAGAAACCTTTTATGTTGCCAAATTACTGTGGTTGGTACCAGGCCTAGAGATTAGCAGTCCTTGGAAGTGATTGGCCCCATAACGATTATTATGATCAAAATAAATAAAACATTTTGTGTAAGAAATGCTTCTTTTTATTTGTTAAGGTGTGTCCAAATATGTGGGAGATGCATTGAAAGTCCACGCTTCCCAATATTTAAGAAAGATCTGCACAGTTGGAATCCCCCCTTGGGGTATAATTGAGAACCAGAGGGACCTCATTGGAAAAGATGTGAGTTAATTAATGCTTTTTGTTTTGTTTTTATCTAAAAGTATTGTTTGCCTTAAACCAAAAGTATGTATGTACAGTGGAGAACTAGTGTTTCACAGGTATGAATATGCATCATAGGCAATAAAAGACTGGCATAACTTGCCATCAGATGCATGCATGTCTGTGAGCCAGTTTATGTGTACAAATAAATAAATATACTGATGTAGGGACAGGGAACAGATTGTTGTGTGTGTTACCCATTCCATCTCCATAGTGCAAATGAAATTGCACATCTTTGTTTATTTATTGACACAGGAAAATAGCAATTATAAGATTTACATATTTTTTTTGCAAGTGTATAATATGAATAAATGCTACAGAGGAATTTTGAGGGATTTTTATGTGTGTGAGTGTGCATAGCTATTTCCATTGTGGTAATATGCTTGGAGGGAGGGGGATGACCTAGAAATACTATTACTCAGTTTTCAAAATGAGAACTCCCTCTTTATCATTGTGTCTGTTGAGTCACTGATTTTAAAAGGCATGACTCATTTTAAAGATAGGTGAACTTAAACTGAAGATTAATAATAATAATAATAATGATAAAATGTATCGTATTTTCCCGACCTTTTAACCTGCAAAATCTGTGGCTAAAGTGGGGGGTTGTCTTATACGCCGGGTATAAGGATAATGAAGATAGAGGTGTTAAACTCTATATTTTTGACTGGAAAAATGGGGGGTCGTCTTATATGTGGGTCGTCTTATACGCTGGAAAATACGGGTATTTATATCCTGCCTCTCTGTAAAATACAACCGAGGTGGCTTACAAG
>CM034703.1:88203781-88264076 GCA_020142125.1 Phrynosoma platyrhinos
TTTTATTTATATCCCGCCCCTCTGTCACGCAATTGAGGCAGCTCACAAAAAAATTTAAAAACATCATACAATATTAAAATACCATCCAATCCCACAGCCCCCACCCCTTAATTTATATTTCTATAGTGCTTAATAGTGAATACAGACCTGAGTCCTACTTTTATCCTTATGAGCTTTAATGTGAGTAACCTGTATTCTCACAGTACAGAAAGTACAGAGAAAGTAACTCAGGGCCATTGCAGACCAGCCCAAAGGGCTGGCCTGGGGGTGGAGTTGGGGTGGGGGAGCTGCACACTGGCTGCCCCAACCCCACCCTGATGCTGTCTTGACACTGCGCGGCTGTATGCATGGGCCGCGGCGTCAGGATGACCTCCCAGCACAGCATTTAAACATGCTGTGCCGAAAGGGTGCTGAAGATTTGTGGCGCTGGCTCTTAGGGTGGCATTTTGCCACTCTTTTCGGGGCGGCAAAAGAGAGGATCGGGGCTGCGGTGTGGGGTTGCTGCGGTCCTGATCCACCTCTTCCTGGGGTGGCTCTGTGCACTCAAAATGGCCTGTCTGCATCAGCCCTCAGTTTTTAAATTATATACAAACAAGCACATTTATATCATTTTAAAAATAGTAGCCAAATAACCCAATTTGAAATGTGTAATTTATATATTTAAACTTAATTATGATAAAATAACTTCAGTTTGTAAATATGTTCAGAAAATGAACTAGTAGCTAGTAGCACTGAAATGCATTCTGCTAGGTACTTAGCAGGATGGGGGAAATGTTGTCTGTCACCATACATATGAAAGAGGGGAATCCTTCTTCCTCTAGTTTCCATAGTTTCTACACTAGCTTTTTCTGAAGAACAGCCTTCCTCTGTGACTAAGGGGCTGTACACACAGGTCAAAAGGCCTGTCTTCCCCCCATCCTGGAGTTATCCTGTTTAGACAATGCAGATGAACAACCCTGGGCTGGAGCTGGGTGCAATAATATCCTATATTGTTACTGAAGGGAGTAGGCAGTTTAAGGTCTGCATGACAGGTTGTAGGGAACACAGCTCTCTTTTCCAACATTGGTTGAGACATCCCATTACCTGCTACTGGAGGTGATCACCTCACATCTTCTTATATTGAGGCCACCTCTGTTTTAAGGGCAATCTTCAAGACAATATCATACTGTTTTGGAGGAGCTGTCTTTAAATTTTATTCTCCTCAGGTAGTCTGCCTGTACCAGACACTGGGCAACCCTCTCAGTAAGCTGAGTACACTCAACAGCATGCACTCCCATTTCATACTGGCTGATGATGGCACAGTGGGCAAGTATGGCAATGAGATGAAGCTTAGGAGAAATCTGGAGAAGTACCTATCACTTCAGAAAATACACAGTAGTAAGTAATGCTTATTCCACTTTTATTATATAAGTTGTTTCTCTCAGCACTTCTCTTGCGTGAGGATGGGCTCTTTGACCCTCCAGATCAGGGGTCCCCAAACTACGGCCCACAGGCCAGACCTGGCCCACTGAGGCCTTCTTACCAGCCCGCCGCCACCGCCGTTTGCCACCGTTCGCGCCGCTGCCGCTCGCACCTGCCATTGGATGCCATTTTTGAAGCCAAAATGGTGCCCAGTGTCACGCGCATATGTGCACTACTTGGACACCATTTTGGATCAAAAAGTCTGGGGACCCCTGTTCCAGATACTGGAATTCCCATCAGCCCTAAGAATCAAAGCCAAAGGTAAGGGTTGATGGGAACTGCAATCCCATATTCCTTATCATTGGTTCAGGAAGACAGAGGAATATGCCCTTGGGTATCATCATGATATATTTTCCACATAGATGATTGATTACTGAGGCATGTTATAACCCTGTTTGATAAACACCTTGGATATTTCAGACTCCTGCTCATCATATGATCACTTTTTTGCACAATGTATATAGTTCACCATTAAATTGACTTAAAATCATTTGCAATTATTTCAAATAGAGCTAAACAAAAGTTAGATCTATATATCCATGACAAAGAATTCCATCTGAAAGCAACTGTTTATTTTAGTATCTAATTTGTGTTCCCTTCTCCTCTCTATAGCTGAAAGCTTTTTTTTCCCTTTTCTTTATGTTCCCCTGGATTAACCAAAAGCCTTGGGAACAATTATAGCTGTACTTATTGGGATTAACAAAAGATATCCACATACTTATAGGGATTTTAAGCAATATTCAGTCCAGGGGAAGAGCTGGTTATTTATTTATCCACCCCTCTCCCATTTTCTCCCAAGTGTTTCTTATACAGGCAAGGATAAATTTCCATGTCTGTATCTGTTGTCTCAGTTTCAACTGTACTGTGTTAAATGGGATTTTGACCTTTGCCATGGAGGTTTTCTTCTGACCTTCCTTCCCTCATTTCATAACCAGTTATCAGCCTGAATGTCTCCTCCCCATTTCTTTTACAGCTATAGTGCTAAGTGGTACAGGACTTTATCACTATGACTATGAAAATAAAAATAAAAAACCAATTAATTGTAGCAGGTGAGGATCACGAATAGTGGGGGAGAAGCATGGAGGGGGAGATATTGAGTTCATGGCAAGGAGGATAGGAGAGAAGGAAACCATGCCCAAAGCACAGCTAGCTACACCTCAAGCAGGAAAAAAGGATGCATGAAACACAGATGCAGATGTGGGAACAATTGGTGTGTGTGTGTGTGTGTGTGTGCCTTCAAGTCACCTGTTGACTTATGACATCCCCATGAATTTCATAGAGTTTTCTTAGGCAAGGGATACTCAGAGATGTCTTTGTCATTTATTTCCTCTGAAATATATGGTTACAAAAATTGCATTTATATATCCATTTATATTTGCTTTGCATTAAAGAGATGAAGAAACACATTTTTATGGTTCTCATTTCCCCCCCTTTTTGCTAGTTATTAAATCAATTTGAATAAATCCATTATATTAGATTTGTTGTGAAAGTAGTTTTAGGGGGGTTGCAGACTGCCAGAAATAGTGCAAATTGAGTCCACTTTTAGGGTTAGGGTTAGGGAATCATGGGAACTGTATTTTATTGTGGCACCAGAGCTCTCTGACAGAGAAGGCTCAATGTCTCAGGGAAAAAAACCAATTCCCATGATTCCTGAGCACTAACCCTAACTCTAAAAGTGGACTCAATTTGCACTATTTCTGGCAGTCTGCGACCCCCTTTACTCAACTACATGGAAAAAAAAATCTTAGCTGGAAATATCCTTTCAAATCCTTTATAATCTTACCATAATAGTTGATTATTTTTCTACACACTTTAAGTTAAGAATCTGTGCCTGTTTCCTTCAAGACTAAAAGCACTTACTAAAACTGCACATGGCAAGTACCATTTTGGAAGGGGTATTCTCTCTTTTTTTCATACAGGAGGAAATGTGCCTTCTAATATTATGCCTGCTATGGCATACTTGTTCTTCAACTTTAAAGCAAAGTAAGCTGTCATTGGTGCTGCTAGTGCTCCTCCTCTTTTCCCTACTCCTTCCTCTCCTCCTTCTCCTCCTCCTCCTCAGTTTCAGAATCGATTGACAGAATCTTATATGACATTATGTACTACATAGTGGATTCTGGCCAGACCACCTTTCATTGGGATCCCTTCCACTGGGATCAACAGGAATCCATTCTTCTGTTAATTGAGAAGTGGCTGTCTGATTTTCCCACCCCTCCCAAAAGTTACCTCCAGAGCTAGGCAGAAAAAGGACCACTGTTGCAAATCCCTCCTGTGCTGGAGATTGCTCATACAAGGGAGGTGGGAATGTCACTTCTTGATCAACGGGGGAATGGACCCCTGTTAAACCCATTGGCTGCTTACCAGTAAGTGGGGTGGGGTGAGGGTTCTGGTCAGAATCCACTGGACAATACTGGCCCAAAGCAGAAGGGCCTAAAGAAGCAGCTTCTGGCTGCTTCGGGATGTGGCATTCAGATGATGCACACCCCCAAAGCAGCTGGAAGCCGCTCTGAGGCTGCCAAAGGTGGCCCAAAGCCACTGGAAAAAGAAACAGATTTAATCTGCTCCCGGTGGTGGCCCATTTGGGACCATGGCAGTGGCCTGCTTTGAGAGCAGGCTGCGTGGTCACCACGGTCCTCTCCCTATTGCGGCCCGATTGCAGCCGGAGCTGCCAGAGGCTGCCCCTTGCCACCTGTCTCCTTTGGGCCCCTGTAGTTAGAGCACTACATAATACTTAATGGCCATACAGGATTCTGCTGATTGATTCTAAACTAGGGGCCCCATAGGGATTATGAATATGTAGCAGTTATTTAGGTGTAAAGTGTAGGTTACATATCTATAGCTGCTCAACAGGATTCCAATTGATGTCTTTACTTATATTCAAATTTGTGCAAATTTAATTACAGTTAGTTAATTTAGTTGACTGGAAGTCTTAGTAATCAGCCAAGGTTTCTTTAATCAGATATCAGCAGCCCTTTTCCCCATTCCTCTTCCCATCCCCCCTGATGAGAATGGCAATGGATTATAAAGCTGTACTGAGAAACTTTGCTTGATATTACTGGTTACAATCTGTGCTGTTTTGAACAGGAATGGGACAAGGAGTGCCATTAGTTGGGCTGCTGGTGGAAGGTGGTCCAAATGAGATCTTGACAGTGTGGGAATACGTGAGGGACAAACCTGCCATCCCTGTAGTAGTTTATGAGGGAACTGGGAGAGCGGCTGACCTTCTTGCTTTTACCCATAAGCACACAGCAGATGTGACGTGAGTACTCTCATATTATAGATTTTTTTAATTTAATGTATTCATATATTTAGAAAAGTAACCAAAGTTAACCATAGGGTAGCTGAGAGAATTTGCATTCAGTACAAATCTAGGCTTTTCCCTTAAATTATGTGATAAATATGCCTCTTTGAGTACCAGGTGAATGCTGCTTCCTTGTGAGCATATTGACCTTTTCCTCTGGGGAACATGAATGGAGGAGCATAGGCAAAGTTTCAGAGGCTTTTTTAACTGGTCTTTTTTCTTGCTGCCGGTATTTACTTCTTTGGCTATATCTTTATCATGTATTTCTTTATCATATGTTGTCTCTGTAATATACTACTTCTGTTGGATCCTGTAAAAGTTAGTTTTTTGGAAAAGTTAATTTTTGAGTGCCATTCTGGGTGGGAATATTTCTGGGAGCTGCAGTCCAAAAAGTAACTTTTCCAAACGACTTCCTCACTTACTGATGAAAGATGGTGCTAAGTACATGTTATGCCTAGCCAGTTTGTGATTCTTTGGTCATTTATATTTCCCCCACTAGCTTCTAATTTTGCAAAATGATTCCAGAGAAGCATAGGAACTAGGTCATCTAGCAGTGAAAATTTTAAAGCTGTTTTGATGGTCAAGTTGTGATCCTGGTGGTATTAGAGTGTCTTGGCTACAATATTCTCAAGAATCTGATATTCTTGGGATTTCATTTCAGTCACCTCCCTCCAGCAATCTGCCCAGTTTTAACACACATTTCACCATTTAGTCTGGAAATATTTTCTGGGGAAATCTGATTTCTCATTTAGTTATGTTATATTTTTGGCAGTATCATTAAGTCATTATTATTTTTTTGGTACACTTTTCAGTACTTCAGTACTGCAAGAGGCTCAAAGAAACTGCACTGACTGTCTATTTCATTCACATTTAATTCTACCTGGCTTGTGTCAGGCCACCAATAAAAAGCAAGCAAGTTGGACTTAGGTCTTCTTCCTCTACAAACTACACATATATCAACAACAGGAACTGGCAAATAATTGACTCTTGAGCCAATCTAGTTGCTAATCACTGTTGGGTTTATTTACTGGTACTTAGGCTGAATTCCCATAATTAGCTATGTAAAGATGAATTTATTTAAATTAGAACCATGTGTAAGTAATCCAAGAATGCATCCTTCATCACTTTCTGTGAGCAAGCTTTTAAAGATGATTTAGGTGTTATTCATTTGTTCAAAAATATTTATTGGATACAGATCAGTGACAATAAGGATAAATGATGTAATTTTTGTATATATTTCTTTCACAGGAATCTGAGTCCTCAGCTTAGAGAAGAGATCTTATTGATGATTCAGAATATGTTCAGTTTGGGTCAGAAACAATCCCATCATCTATTTAAAATTTTAATGGAGTGTATGGAATATAGGGATTCTGTAAGTGTGATGAATTAATTACACCTCTGTTATTGATTTCGCTCTCTGCAATGCTATTCAGTTTTGACTTAGGTTGAGATGTTGTTCCATTAAAATTATTATCTTAAAAAGAATTATCATAGTGCAAAGTTTATCCATAATTATACTTGTTCACTTAGTCTTTTTAATAGCAATGTGATTGCGTACTTGAAGATAACATGAGGACATTATGTGGCAGAAATAATAGCTAGGAATGAAGACCTATGCCTTTTATCTGCATACAAGGCATCTCTGAGTATTATAGACATTTGCTTCTCATTTCTGACAAGGCTTGATTAAAAACTGTTACATGAGTTGCCAACCTGAATTATCTGAGTTATCTGAATATGTGCTTTTGATTTAGAACAAAGGGCAGAGTTCTTATAGAAACCTCTCAAAGGGCTTCTTTCAACCTTCTGCTGAGAAGAAATCTTGTCTAGGAGTTTCTCTTGCTGTTGGACAAGGATTGTTTCCTAGACCACTTTTCTCTTCCTTTCTATCACTACAGGGCCAAGCCAGAATTCTATCTCTCCCAAATCTTATCCCTAACTCTGAGGGATGGTTCAGATCTATTCACCTGCCCGTAGATACTGCACAAGAACCCTTTCCTGTGTTTCCAGTCAATATTAATATGTAGCAAGGGGTGAGGAATTTGTGGTACTTCTAATGTTTCTGACTATAAATCCCATCAGTTCTATTCAACATAGTGAGGGACAAAGTCCAACAACATCTGGAGTGTCACATTTTCCCCATTAGTTATCTATAAATCCTACAGTTAGTTATCTATAAATTGCATGCTCCACAATCTTTCTCCAGCCAGATAAAAGCAACCCTTGATTGTCTTTTAATTTAGTCTTTTCTTTCCCTCAGTAAGTTTTTTTTGTTTTGACAGATAACAATATTTGATGCAGAGTCGGAGGACCATCAAGACATAGATCTAGCCATCCTGACTGCACTCTTGAAAGGTGCCAGCATTTCTGTATCTTCCTCCAAAGACATGCCAATTTATAAAATAGAAGTGTACGTTTAAAGCTAAAAGATGCTTTTCTTGTTTATAGGGACAAATATGTCAGCCCCAGATCAGTTAAATCTGGCATTGGCCTGGAACAGACTGGATATTGCTAAGAGGCATATATTGGTTTATGGACAACACTGGAAGGTGACATTTAGTTTCCTTATTCTGTTTGCAAATGTTTGTAATTCTGATTGGTTGTGATTTATTTTACTTGTCTACTCTAAGGAGTATCTTATATCTGAGTTTGGTTCCCTGAGTTTGGGCTACAACCTTTAAAAGAATGTATAAGGAATAAATATTTTTCTTCCTTTGTATTCTCTGCCATTATTCGAAGGTTGGGTCATTGGAACAAGCAATGCTGGATGCTTTGGTAATGGATCGTGTAGAATTTGTGAAGCTGCTGATAGAATATGGAGTGAACCTACACCGTTTTCTTACCATAGCCCGACTAGAGGAACTGTACAATACTGTGAGTGCCTGGAATTCACACAGTTAATGTGTGTTTTAAAAAAGCAACTCTACATTTTGATGTTGAAATAGACTTTATTTAGGTTTGATAGAGTATAACTATTGATTTAAGCAAAAAGTAATAAGTAAAAAACTTAAGTAAAAAAGTATAGAATATTAAGTTGCAAGAATTTATAAAAAGGGGGTAGTTGGGTAGAAATTGTTTAGAAGACTTAATTCTTGTTCTGGAAGTTTATGTATGTAATATGTAATATGTAAAGTATGTGTAATGTTTGTGGGTTACTGTCTTTGTCTGAATTGTTTAACCGTTATTTGTTACATGTTATATGTTTCTTTTTGTCTTATTGTTATATGTTTTTTTAATCAATAAAATTTATTTAAAAAAAGCAACTCTACAGTGTAATAATAGAAAACCAGTGTTTAGTTCATTGATTTGATCCAAATGGGGCTATTTGAAATGACAAAGACATGAGCTTGCCAGACCTTTAAAATACTCAGAGGAGGGTTTTCTCTCCTTCCTGCCATCATTACAGGACCATTTGCTGGGGACGTGGAAGAGGGCCTTCTTAATGGCTGTTGTCAAGTTTTGGAATTCCTTCAAAGTTGGCCTCCTTTCTGTCCTCTTTCTACCAGCAGACAAGGATCTTTTTATTTAGGAGGCCTTTGGATCCTAACTTACTGTGACATAAGATGGTGTTTAATTGTGTTTGCTGTTATTTTATTCTTTTCACTATGTTGTGGCAACATGTTTTAATGTGTTTTTAAAACTGCATTATTTCAGTATTTTTAGTAGAATTATTTATTTACTGGTTTCTAAACCTTTATATCAAATAGGCTCTAGCTATACTCTGTTTAAAAATGTTATAAGCCAGCTTGGGTCATGTACTGGGAGAAAATGAGGATAGTAAGTAAGTAAGTAAATGCTTGCACTTCCCCAAGGTTAATACTGGAAAAATGGCAACCAGACTCCCAGAACATTAAAAGTTTGCGAAGGTCCAAAAAAAAAAAAACATTGTAAAATCTATGATGACATAAGATGATGCAGTAGGGATGAAAATGAATTATTGCCATTTACACTTAGTAGCCCACTTCTTGCCTAATTGAAATAACCCCACCCCCAAATAAGCACTAGAAGACAGTAGATGAACAAAGCAGTAAAAAGGAATCTGCAAGAACGGTGAATTCTAACTAGTTTAAGCGAGGTGATAAACCTTTTTGACATGTTTGTTTGGAAAGTGGGCGAGGAGTGCAGTTGAACAATGAACTGTGATCTCTCTTTTATAGAAGTACAACTATTTTCTGTCCACAGCTTAAACTAGAAATGTGTATGTTATGATACTGCTTCTGATAAGGGTTCATGTACACAGATACAGCTATTTTGGTGCTCCTGACTTATTCTTTCATATTTAATGAAATATCTTTTATTTTGTTTCTTATATTTGTTTCATTTATTGTGTTCTTATTGTTTTTTAATCACTCCAGAAACAAGGGCCAACAAATCTTCTTCTGCGTCACCTTGTCTGTGATGTGAAACAGGTAACCACTATTCCAAACAGTGAGGAATAAGGACTCTTTTAGACAATAATTTTTGCATTGGAGATCATTAATGTTATCAGTTTGCTAGCTTCTGTCCTGTACAGCATCATGAAATTCCCAATTCAAACTCTGCTTTAGCTGTGAACCTACTAGTTAGCCTTGTATACTGGTAATTCATTGTCTCTAAATCTCAACTCTCTATTTGCAACATCAAGATAATAATATGCAAATAACTTACAGGGTTGTAAAGATCCCTGAGAATATGTGACTTTGACTAAAACTCAATAAGTTTGCTATATATATATATATATATATATATATTGCTACATAAAATGTCAAAAATTTATCTTGCAGAGCACTCTTCCAGTGGACTATAAAATATCACTGATAGATATCGGGCTGGTAATAGAATATCTGATTGGTGGAGCTTATCAGAGCAGCTACACAAGAAAACAGTTCAGAGTCTTATACAACAGCCTTTACAGGAAACACAAGGTACTTTCAGTGAAAAAGTCACAGTAATTTTAATTTAGGTTTAGGGGAGATGGCCAAGCACTAACTATTAAGGACAATCTAGGATGGAAATGGGATTTTAATAAGCAAACAGAACTGGAATACTGGTAGTCCAGCATTCAAAGGACTGCTTGTTGTGGAATCGCCAGGGCTAATTCACGAACATTTTACAAAGGTTCTATGTGACATTTTAATCTATTTGTAATCCTCTACTGCTGCCCCAGTGCTGCTCCTGACTTTTTTCTTGTCCAAAAAAGTCAATGTTGTCGTTGTCCTCTTCTTCTTCCTCCTCTTCTTCCTCTTCCTTGTTTGTACTACTACTACTACTACTACTACTACTACTAGATGACATCCTTAGTGACATCCTCTCTCTCTCTCTCTGCGTTTGTGTTTTAAAAGAGAAGTTTTTATTTGGACAGTGACAGGTGAATATATCCTACATAAGCACACATTCAATCTAACAGTCTAAATCAAGGATGGGAGTTCTGTAGCCCATTAACTACAAGTGCCCCCCCACCCCTTTCTGAAACCCTTGCCTCACAAGATTATTGTGAGGTTACAGTGCAAGAAGGAAAGCCATGTATTTTATCAGTGGAAAGCTGGGATATACATGTAATTATTTTAAAAAAACAACAACAACACAAAAATAGTTAAAAGACATTGGAAAAGCAAGTAATGTAATCTCATCCAGTTCAATCACATTTATTTTCAATCTGAAAAATAATGTTTAAATAAAATAGTGGTGATCAATACTTAATGTATGTCAGTTAGAATATAATATTTGTTTGCAAAAAAGCACTGTCTGCTTTGTAAAACAGGATCATTTTCATATTCTCTGCTGACACACTGGTCCATAGACCTGGAAAATACTATTTATGCAGCTATCTACCTGAGTAACCTGTTGTTTATAGGATGAATGCACTGCCAACAGAGTCCTTGGCCATACACATTTTGTATAGTGTAAATGTACACCAGCAAGTTACACTGGTTCTTGCAGTTGCTCAACCAATTATGCAGTAGGCACCAAGAACACGAACCCATCAAATCAAAAAGTGAGTCAGAGGGCCATGTGTGTCCTTATAGAAAAATCAGCTGTATTGTGGCTCCATGCACGCAACTACTGTGAAAGTGCTTGTGCAATGATTTTTTTTTACACTAGTGTAGTTCCCCAAGAGGATTCCAGCCCTTGTATTTATCCCTTTCCCGTTTAAACTGAATCCTTTGTCCATCTGTAATTTTTCTGGCTTTGAACTCATAGGTCTGGTGGAGTTGATTTATCAATTAATGATAGTATATCTCCATCACTGGCCTGCAGTCATTTGTGTGTCTCGGAGTATTTTAAAGCATTCTGTGAATACTAGTAGAGTGTTGGCAGTTCTGCAGTCTGAAGTAAATACTTTTGTCCTGGATAAAAATGGTTGGGCAGAGTGTGCTTATAAAGGGAGCAAATTTTTTTGATAAAATGCAAAGGAATACAGGATCACTACTATAGTCTTCACAGCAGGGTAACTCTGTTCTGTTTTAAATTGCTGTACCCTGCCCCGATTGCGATGCAGAGGGGCGGGTTATAAATAAATATTATTATTATTATTATTATTAAAGTGAAGAGGAACTTATAAAAGCAAATATAGAAGTGAAGATAAAATTGGTATATACTACTGTTATTTCAGAAAACTAAGTGCAACCATGATTATTTCAGAGCATCTGAAACTTTTTTTTAGTTGCAAAACAGCAGGTGAGGGAAACTGCTGATTTTTATATACTCTGCAAGTGCAGTTATAAAAGAAACAGAAGTGTGTATAGAAATTTAAAGATATTTTAAACATTTAAAATCCTTAGTGAAAAAGAGTGCTGAGGCACCCAATTGAAAAAAAAAACTTTGTTTTTGTTTCTAAGAAGGAAAAGAACTTTTCTTTCCATTTTTGTTTCATATTATGCAAAATACATTATTTTTCATACAAACATAATTTTGTCAAACATAACAAAAAACATGACAAAATGTGCAAAACCTGTCATGACCCTTTCCAGCTAGAAGAAAACTTCTGTTTACAAGAAGTAATAAATGAAAGTTTCTAAATGTATCTGACATATAGTTTTGATCCATTTTTAACACTGGTAAAGAAAATTAGGAACCTCTGAATGTGAATGTGGCTTAATTTAGATTGCCATGATGATGATGATGATGATGATGATGATATAACGCTAGTACAGTCCATCCCTAATATATTTCTTTCTCTTTCTTTGTTTTATGCAATTTCCTTGGAAGCAGAGAGCTGTCACCAGTCTGGCACAGAATTTCTCCCTCCACCACCACAATCAGATGGGGAGTAGAAGTGGGTCTACTGAAAACACTTTGCATTCCCAGTTCATCAGAACAGCACAGCCATACAAATATAAAGTAATGTGGTGCTTTGTTTATTCATACAATTTGCTAGAAAAGCACTTGATGGGAGTGGTGGGAATAATGTTTTGTTACCCAGAATATTTATACAGATTCAGTGTGTGTGTGTGTGTGTGTGTGTGTGTGTGTGTCAGCTCTGACACACCCCCCCCCCCCAGCTTACTCCAGCTCCTAGTGGTTCAGCAAAGGTAAAGTTATTCCCTGTTGACAAAATTGTCAAGTCGTGTCCAACCATATGGGTTCCATATGGTTCAAACCCTTCCCAAATCCCATCACATGGTGCACAGAAATTTAGTTGGAAGTGCAAGTGCTATTTTATGGGTTTCTCCTTCTGTTTCTGGCAATTGACTGCCACTTACCCTACCAGTGAGAAAGATGCACATTATGGGCAAAGATCATGCTGTTATCTCCAAACAGAGAGATCAGTTTCACTCTTTATCTTCCTTGTTTCTGTGAGCATGAGGAAGGAGAGAGAGAGAGAGAGAAAGAGAGAGAGATTGAGCTTGTACCTGAGAATACAAGTTGTCTGTTCTTTCCTCCACTTTTCCACATGGAAAGAGGGAGAAGGAATGAAACCACAGGCCCTGAAGTATCAGCTTGAGAGATTCTACACAACACTTGGGCTGGGGACCTGATAATACTGAGGTTTTGGTTATGTGTTATGACTTAACCAGCCCACAGGGGTGAGGAGAATCTCCATCATAATTCTTTGCCACTAGTGTGGTTAGGGTTGCTCCCAGTACTCTGGCTAAGGTGGTCCATAATGTTTGATGTTGAAGATTGCAGGCATTCAAGTAAATGGATGACTACAAGTCAGTGGGTTACTGAAAACATTTCAGATGACTTTTCTTTATGGAGATTTTTGGCACCCTGATGGAACACAGTTCTTTATTTTCCATAGTCCTATAATCCAGAGAAAGTCCTGTAGACATCTGTTCCTCTTTAATTTAAGGATTAAAAGACCTTCTCTTTGTTTGTTCCAAGAAGTCAAAATGTTTGTTCATTTGCAAATATGAAGAAAGTCAGCAGGAAATACAACAAAACAAATATGGCTGGAGGCCTGTTGTTCAATTCTGTCCAAGCATGAAGGGGCTCATTAGATTTTGCCCATGTTCTGTCTACTCTATACCATCAAAATTTTCCTTGTCTTTGCTGAGTGAAACATCAATTCTTCACTACAGCGCATGTATCCCATCTTTTCCAGAAAGAAATTCATGTCTGATCTTTGATTATTCTCCATTCTTTATATTTCTTGCAGTTTGAGATGTAGACAACAATAAAACACCACAATTTAGTCTGAGTACCCTGTCAGTAAGCAAATCCCTGGTTGCCTAAATCTCACTGATTAAGGGAATGTCTGCATGTGTCAAATGAACAGGTTTCCCTCTGCCCTCATGTAGCCATGTACAGATGACTCAAGAGTCAAATGCCCAATTCAATTGTGGACTGTCTAAATGTAGGAAGGGTAGTTTCACAGTGAATCTCAGTCATCCTTCTCTTAATATACTTTTTAAAAAACCTTACATTTTGCACTAGATCTTCCCAGAAAATTGGGAGCACTCTGGAGTGATGCCGGGCAGTTGTCTACACAACATCCTACTGTGTTGCTTGCTGCACAGTATCACCAATGCAAGTTGCTCTGCTGAGGTCAGAATCATTTCTGGCCTCAGAGGGAGTAATCATGTCATTGCTGGCTGCAGCTGTGGCAGGTGGCACAGTGGGATCTTGGGAATGTAACGGGGAAGTCAGGGCAGCTTCTGGGAGGCAGCCTAGAATATTGTCCCCTGTGTAGATCCACCCTAAGACAGTGCAAAGAAGCTCATGACCACTTTCTAGTTGTGAAAGATGCAGAGGTCCTACTACATTGGTAGGGCCATTAGCTTTGTGACCACAAAAGTCTACATTGCCAGGAAGGCCATTTACAGTGTTAGAAATGTCAGGAGCACAAACTGCAGATGTCCCATGTGAGGCTTCTATGCATAGCAAGCAATACTGGATTTTGCTTCTGAGTAAACATCTGATATGTCATTTGTCTCCATCATCTAGCTAATAACTATGCTATCACTCCTTTAAATATAATGGTTAATTCCTACTTTGTTCACTGTAAATGTGAAAAATCTTTAGATTTTTTTAAAAAAGCCATTTGATACTATTTCTTATGTTTCTTACAATTTTTTGGCTTAAATGGTAATGGCAGAATGAATTATATTTGCTACTACATGTTTCTGACTACCGCTTACTTTTAGTCCCAACTAGAGCAGAGTGATCTACTTGGTAAATTGATACTTAAGTTCCATAGATTCAATAGATCTACTCTAAGTGAGACTAACAATTTTATTTATTTATTTTAAAAATATTTTAACATCCCCTACAGCAAAGACTGTCAAGGTATTCTACAATAAATTCAGTTTAAAAAATTAGGCCTATCTATCTAGTTTTGGAGAATTCAGAGCAAAGATTGGTTTGTTATTCTTACAGCTTCCAAAGGGGTGAGTGCATTGGCTTGTAATGCAAAACTTCCTGACAAACACTTTTTAAAAAGTAGAATTCAGAGACATAGTAATGCTAGTCTTGAATATCAGTATACAAAGGGTATTCAGAGAGATAGTAGTGCTAGTCTTGAATATCAGTATGCAGTATGCAGAATGTTTGAAATGAATTGTAGCACCTTTGAGATTAAATGAGTTAAATAAGTTGTAGCATTAACTGAGGAAGTAGATGCAGGCCTTGTCTGCACTGGCCAGAATACTCCAGGGGCAAGCTGGAGTATCCTTGTACTACAGCTGTCCCATTACCTGGTCTTGTTTCTGCAGTGCAGCAGCTGTCTCCACAGGCATCCTGCTGAGCCACCAGGTGAAACCACTACTGGCATGGGTTGCACACTTCTGAAGTCAGAACATGGCACTAGCAATGGGCACATGATGAACCCACAGTGACAGCGGCCACAAAGGAGCTGTCCGGTGGGATGCCTATGCAGACAGCTACCATGCCAAGGAAACAGAAAGTTCCAGATCTTCCTGGAAGATTTGGAGCAACAGGTAAGTTTTAAAAAATCATTTTAACCTTGTTTTGCTCTGGTTCTGGTGTGGGACATAGCAGATGCTATCTGGACTGCCCAGACCAGAACTGGGGTTTGTACTATCCAAACGGCAATACCAGAACAAGTGGTGGAAGGAATGGGCCTTTTGGCCTATGCAGACAAAGCTTCAGTCTCCGAAAGCTAATGCAACAGCTTCTTTCACTCAGTCTCAAAGGTGGTACAAGAGCCCTTTGAAAAAAATATTACTCTGACAATTATTAAACATTGCCTGAACTTTCTAATATCCACAAAGTAGAATGAAAATGTGATATTAATCACTGTATTCTGCTCTGGAACCTTTACAACTTCCCGAAGAGATTTTGCAGATTTTTAAAAAAATGAATGTAAGATTCTCCATATCTTGTAGCTATTATTTTATGGGATTTTATGAACCTGAATTTTGTTGTGGTACACACATAGCCCAAAAGCACACAAACTTAAGCTGAACTGAGAAAATATAAATAGGGACGGATTGCTGCCCTTTTAGTCAATGACTTATATTTTTATTTATTAACTTACAGGAAAAATCAGCTGTTCTTCATAAGTCCAGGAAGAAGCTCAAAGATGAATTCACTGTTTCTGATGACCAAGAGTCTGTTGGTTTTGTTTACCCATATAATGACCTCTTGGTTTGGGCAGTGTTGATGAAAAGGCAGAAGATGGGCATGTTCTTCTGGCAGCATGGAAAGGAAGCGATGGTCAAGGCAGTGGTAGCTTGCAAACTCTACAAAGCTATGGCGCATGAAGCCAAGGAAAGCAATATGGAAGATGATACATCAGAAGAGCTGAAGAAGTATTCAAAGTAGGAGTTCTCCCTTCACTTCAGATAATAAAGATCTGCAGTGCTTAGAATGGTTAGACATTTTTCTCTCCTTCCACTACTCTATACCATTATAGCTGGTGGGAGCTGAAGGATGTCCTTTGGTATAGCAAGCAATGTAGTTGGTTGATCATAAATGTAAACCAAAGGCCTTAAATTTACCCACAGTAATGAAAAGATAATTACATGAGAAACAGTTTGGACAGTAGAAAACTGTTATGCCAAAGTAATATGAGATTTTTATATGCAATCCAGTTTTAATTAAACAAATTAATTCAGTGTCATCTTCAGTTTCAGTAATTTAGTTATCAGGCCCATTACTCTTGCATTTTATGAACATTTGGATAAAATGATAATGTAGTACATCTACCAGGATCATCAAATCTAGCAAAGTTGTTTCTCTGGTTTTTTAAAATGTAATTTTAAAAGTCAGTGATTCTCAACTGATCTTTTTACCTTATTAGAAATATCCTGCCTTTTATGGCTGACATGAAACAAAGATTTAGACTGCTTTTCACACAAACTTTTGACATAGATGTTTTCTATCTTGTCTGATTTTTCCCCTTACAACATTATATTGGACAAATGTTGATATAAAGATAGCATTATTTGTGCAATATTGCATTAATGTTATTTATTTTCTCTGAAAGTCAGATAATTATAATTTTGATTATAAATTGATATATATTATCCATTTTATTTTAATTTTGTAAGTGTCCCTTACTAAAATGCAAGAATTGTATTGGGCATGAGTCAGGTCCCCATTTACATCTGCATCTGGAGTTGTGGAAAGGAGTGTTGTGCATCTTCTCCTGGATTTCTTCCTAAGAGGTTCACAAAGTTTTCTAGGAGCCCCTTGTGTAGGCCCAGCCAATCAGGATGGGGCTGTCCTGGCAGGGGGGAGCAAGGGAATCCATTGCAGACAAGAGGGATGAAATGCTCACTCTGGTACACTTACAGGGCTTAAAAACATTCCTTCCTCACTACCAGCTTCAGTTAGTATATGTGCATGTGTGTGTGTGTGTACATACATAGTATGCATATATATAGTATTTTAATATATAATGTCCAATATTATATACATTCGGTATTATAAATTAAAATACTATGTGTGTGTGTGTGTGTGTGTGTAGATACTTATCATATATATGAGAGCCAGTGTGGTTTGAGCATTTGACTATAGCCTGAAACAGTTGGGCCAAAAGAAGCGGCTTCCAGCCGCTTCAGAAGCATGACATTCAGATGGACCGTGTGTTTTGGTTCTTTGACTCTGGGAACCAGGGTTCAGGTCCCAGCTCAGCCATTAAAACTCACAGGGTGACTTTGGGCAACTCACATTCTCTTAGCCTCAAAGGATGGCAATGGCAAACCCCCTCTGAAGAAACTTGCCAAGAAAAAAAAAAAAACATAATAGGTTTGCCTTAGGGTCACTATAAGTCAAAAACAACTTGAAGACACACAACAACAAAAATCATTATTTTTGAGAGAGAGAGAGAGAGAGAGAGAATGAGACTCAAAATGCACTGGGCATTCTTCATAAAACAAATCAATATTTTCTAGCATAGGTTTGAGTTTCACCTTTTCTATGATTTTTCTTCAGCAACCCAACTGCATTTAACTGGACTAAATTAATGGAATTGGGTGAATATTTTAAGTTTAGAAGCCCTCTGTATCCATGGATTTTTTTTATCCACAGATTCAAGCATCCATGGTTTGAAACTATTTTAAATATATATAAATCCCAAAAAGCAAACCTTGATTTTTGTCATTTTACATAAGGGACACCTTATGCCATTCTGTAATGGAACTTGAATATCCATGGATTTTGCTATCTACAGGGGGTCCTGGAACCAAACCCTTGTGAATACCAAGGGCCACTGTAATTATTTGAAAGCAAGTGCCATTGAACACAGTGCATCTTTTACCTTTAAGCATGCTCAGGATTGCAAATAATTCCAGAGTGTCTATATGATGCAGTACTAACATCAATAGGAGTTTTGCTATTGATGTTATTTACATTGCTGGTTACATTTTAATATGGGAACATATAAGGTTGCTAGCAAAATAGAAAGGTCTTAGCTTTTAGTGGATTATTTTGTTTTATTTTATTTATATGCAGTCTGTCTCCCAGAAAGGGGCTCAAGTGGGTCACAAACAAAATCATTTAAAAACTTTACAATAAAAATGTAAGAACAATTAATATTAGTAGTTTAGTAGAAGAAAGTCAGAATGATCAGATTTTTTAGAGTAAGGGGTTAATTGCAAACAGTAAGGAAACTCTAATACAATACATGGCTACACTCTCAGCACACACACACTTGGAGTAATTCCCATTAAAGTAAATATTTATGATTAGAGAATACATATGTCAGGAGTTTTATTCATGACATGTTGCCTGCCATGGTTGGTTTTACTCAGCCAGTGCTCTAAACCTGGCAGCATCTTTTCCTCTGCTTGTTTTCTTTTACTGTCATAGTGAGTTTGGGCAGCTGGCTCTGGATGTGCTAGATACTGCATTCAAACAAAATGAGCAGATGGCCATGAAGCTGCTGACTTATGAGCTGAAGAACTGGAGTAACTCAACCTGCCTGAAATTGGCTGTGTCAGTGGGTTTGCTACCCTTTGTGTCTCATACATGCACACAGATGCTGTTGACTGATATGTGGATGGGCCGCCTGAAAATGAGAAAGAACTCCTGGTTTAAGGTAAAGATCCTCCATATACACCCTTATCTAAATAGTTAGAACTTGTTTGGTTTTGTGTTCGTTGGCTTGTCTTTCAGCAAGGTGGGATACATAACTCCTCCAACCTCTCAAAATGTTAAAGTTCCTTATACCTCTCTTACATTGTGACTCTATGTAGGACATTTACAATTTTTTTATGGGACCTCCTTTGAAAATGAAATTCAGTCATTTCATGGGAAAAAAATTGTGTGAGTTTCAGAACATTGATCATATGAACAGTGTAGTATGGGTGAGGTCTGCTATTGTTAATCACCCAAAATATTGTTTTCTTTCTTCATATAAGCAGGCCTTTTCACTATTGAGTATGTCCATGTATAGTGAGAAATATACATGTATATTGATTCAGATGACCATGGTTACAGTCTGGTGCAATTCCTGTGACACTACAGTGCTTTTCTAGTCAGTACTTCTGCCAGCTTCATTTGTCATAGCCTGACTTTTGTTATTATCTGGGAATGTCCATTTACAAAAATGGCTTGTGCAATATCTATAGAACAAATGGTGGACATCAAGCTCAGGTCAGCACTCAAATGGAAAGCCATTGTGGAGTAGTGGATTCAGTGTTGGATTATGACTCCAGGGAACAAAATGGTTTTCAAAAATACAGCATATCTCTGATCATGAGAGAAAAGGGGCAGGAGAGAAACTGCACATAAACCCTCTATTATAACAAAGAAACTGGCAAAGAGTATATATTGGTGAGGTGCAAGAAGTCTGTTGTTTCTGTGAAGCTCTTATAAGGCGCTCCCTCCTTTTTTTCATATAGTAAGTTGTTTATTATCTCTTCGAAAGTATTTTCTCTTAAGACTACTGTGAGGAAAGTGGTGTACTTTGCACTCTTATAGTCAATAAAAACACTATGTTTCACAAGTGCACAGAAGCAACTTGGCTCTTTTTCTGCCAAAACAAACATAGATTTAAAGATTCATACATTTTATGATATTATTAAGATCTTCCAAAGTCAACAATGATTGCTGAATTTACTGTACAGGTAGAATGTTGCAACACACCACACTGGCTGAACAAGTGTTATACAAGTGTATTTTCAGCTTAAATTTTTGAAAGGGTCACTGGGGGTGGGTCCCAAAAGTCACAATAGATCCTGCACAATGGCCACATGAGCCCTATGGACTGCACAGTTCCCCACACCTACTTTACCTGATGGTCTTTTGTTTTATTCTTCCTCAACAAAGAACAGAAAATTGTGGACTGGGAATGGGAAAAAGAAATTTATAGCATGATGTGCCATGACATTGCTCGCTAGTTCGATAAAGGAAAGGTTTTGTGTGAGGGTGCATCTGGGGTATTTAAGAGAAGACATTCCCAGTTTTTGGTCTTCCAGATGATTTGGACTTCAGCTCCCGATTCCTGACTGTTGGCCAAGTTGCCAGGGGATTCTGGGAGCTGAAGTATAAAACAAATGGAAGACTAAAAGTTGGGGACCACTGGTTTTGAGGAAAGGTTGTTTTTTAGAGCCCTTCTCTTGCCTTGTTTCCATTTTTATGGTCCTAGGTAAACTACTGGTCTCCATATAGTCCAGCATTCTGTTTCTAACTATTGAGTCTAGCCAATACTTCTGGGAAGCTTAGAATTGGGGCATATGAGGGTGGCAGCACTGCCAGGTGGTATTCAAAAGATATCCACCTTTGTACATTGCACTTTAACTTCACTACAAAATTATTTATTGTATTAATGACTTTGAACTAGACTGGAATACTTGAATGAGGAGTGTAGGTGGCCTTTTAACCCTTTTGGCCCATTGTGGTCCATAACTGGATATGCCCCTCCTCATAACCTACTAGGAGCATTAGAAGAAAACCTTTGGTGCAAATGGAACTTTTCTTTTCATTCCCAAACTGGGAAGGGTTGGAGGGCAGGGACAAAGTTCTAAATTGTCCTTCCCTCCATACCCTAATTCAGGTTATGGTCTCTATAGTTGTTGCTATTAACTGCTTTGGAGGTGGCCTCGACTCTTGGCGAACCCATGTGTGAGACATCTCCAACCCCCCCCCTTCTCATCTGCTCTGTTCAAGTCCTGCATACTCAGGACCATGGCCTCCTGGATTGAGTCTATCCATTGGTATATGGTCTTCATCTCTTTCTACTACCCTCCACCTTTGCTAGCATTATTGCTTAATTTTTAAAGCCATTCATGCCATTACTGAAGTCTCAGTTGTCTTGTCTAGCTTGACCCTTATTGGAAGGATTTCATTGAAGAAAAGCTGAGTTGGAGCAGGTGGAAGAGCTTTGAGTAGTGAAACAGTGGGGAAATATGCCAAAAATAGTTTGGCCATGTTGGTGGGACTTACGCCATCTTCACTTGCTCCTGTCTAGTTCATTTTCAGCATCAGCTGATAATGAAAGCATCAGCAGCTTCTGCCTAGTTAATCATTGGTAGTACAAGTTATAGATAATAATTTTGCATGAATTCTAAGCAACCACATGATGCTATTTTAGGTGATTCTAAGTATTCTTCTACCTCCCACTATCTTGATGCTGGAGTTTAAAACCAAGGCTGAAATGTCCCATGTGCCTCAGTCACAGGAGTTCCACCAGTTCACATGGTATCACGGTGATCCTAGCACCACCATTTTTAAAGAGGACCTCTCACTGGTTAGTATGATATCAAATTTAGATTTTGTTTTACTAATATGAGATTTTCTTATTAAATATTTTGTTATAGGTCTGTATATGAGGGGAAAAAATCAAAGCTAGAAATTCTAAAGCTTCTCAAAACTAGACATTTTAAAATTAAATAATTTTGTGGCATTAATATATATTATTTGACACTGTAAGATTACAAATTGAAACTGCAATAAAAGTTGCAATGTTAAGTGCCTCCTATTCAGTGTTTCAACTAGTGACCTTAGAGGATTCTTGTTGAATGGTTTTTAACCTGCACGATCTGTGTACCACTGATGGGACAGAAAAATAGTCAAGTTGGGATGCAGAGTTCTTATAACTGTGACTAAACTAGCTCAGAGAAGACATGATTCTAGAAGAGAACATTGCTTTTGCTTTGGAGTTTAGAAAAATGCTTATCTCCTATACTATTTCACTAATAAAATCAGCTCTGTGAGAACATGTTTTCCGTTTCTCATCATAAAATAAAGGAAGGTTATAATTATGTTTAAATCAAACATGCAGAGATAATAGTATTGAAGATAAACAGCATGTACATGTTTTTATAGTGTATATATAACCCAGGCAGAGCAACTGTCCTTTCATGGGTGAGGAAGAATCCATGGTGCAACTTCTGTTACAATACAAAGCCCCACTTGGCCCATGCTGATCACAGCAGATGAAGAGGGTCACTTTTGCCTATTCTTTTTTTTCTTTTACATCTCCCCAACCCATTCAATGTCAATGGGGAAGAATTAAGTTCACCAGTTCTAGGGCTGGCATACCTTTTCACCTTTTTGGAGGTGGGGAGAGAGAAAGGCAGGGCAAAGGAACAGAGGCCCATGAGATTCCAGACTTCTCTCCAGAATCTGAAAAAGTGGCTGTTTAGGATGACAGTTCACAGAATCTTCCTTTTGGCTGGAGGATTCTGGTAATTACAGTCCAAGAAGTAATCCAAAGTGTTACTGCCTACCCACTCCTCAATATCTCTTTTCCCAGAGTTGAAATACTGACAGGAGAGGTCAGATAATAGTGCAGATTCCCACTGCTACAATGAGAAGGCATCAAAGAGCAGAGAGAAGGATCTGGTTAAGATTGCTCTGTTAATGTATCTTATTCCTTTCTTTTTAAAAGAAATCTTGAAGCATCATTCAGGCTTAGTATCAGTTCCTTTTGTTAAATATTAGGCTTGAAAATTTAATGGAGGCTTCTGTTCAAAACAAAATCTAAAAATACTTTTAAAATTATAGATTGCTGTTGAAGGCTAAACTCAATGTATATTGCTATTTTTTGTGCTTTTTGAAAGGTAAATAGTAATCATTTTGGTTTAGAAAATACAGATTATTCTAACAAACGACTGTTCTGAATTCCTTTTCCTTTTTGTTTAGTATGTAGGCTAAATTATAGAATTTTGCTTATCTACTAAATGACCATTAACCTGAAAGCCTTCTGTCTTTATAAAGAGCAACTATGATTTAGAGAAAGGAGCTGAGAATCAAGATAAAAAACAGTCATTCTCCATCAACAATGAACAGGGAAGCCTTCCTTGGACTAGGAAAGTCTATGAATTCTACAGTGCCCCTATTGTCAAGTTCTGGTTTCACACGGTCAGTCATTGTTGATATTGTGAATATTTCTGACAATATGCATAACAAAACAATTGCACTTACTACTGACATGGGACCAATCTTGAAAGAGAATGAGAAAGTAGCAAAATTAACTGCAGCATTTGAAACAAGCAGTCTTATGTACTGCTTTGTTAGGAGGCAAGTCCAGAGCAACACAGTGCAAGCAGGCTTTGTGGGAAGAATAGAAAGGAATGCTTTAAGTTCAGGTCAGAAGGTGGAAGTGTTAAGCCTTGGTCCATCTTCTTAAAGCTGAAGGTCTTCCTATGCAACAGATTTTCCCAGCATTGCAGCTGCTGCCAGATGGCATCCAGGTACAGCTCCACCTGTTAGTACAAGTGGCCACTGATTGGCCATAGAAACATGCCCGAAAAGTTACCTTGTGGCACTGCTGGTTTCTACACAGGTACAGTGATAGAATTTTATGTTCCCCAGGCTCAAACAAAGTCTTGGTCATGATTTTTATTCTTTTGAACCCTGGAAGTTTCTGTAGTTAACATCTATTGACTATTTGGCCTTCTCTACTATTGTTGCTCATGCAAACCAATAGTGGAAAGTTCACACAAGTGGTGGTACAGAATGTTCTGTTGTGCAGACTGTTACTTGGTAATTTTTATCAAAACATTTTACATGGAATGTGTATTGTGTAATTTTTAGATGGCTTATTTAGCATTTCTCATGCTGTTCACTTACATGGTCTTGGTGGAGATGCAACCAACACCCATTGTGCAAGAATGGCTTGTGATCATCTACATTTTCACCACCTCCATTGAGAAAGTCAGAGAGGTAGGTCCTTTATTTCAATCTTATTTTGCTGCTCTCCATGTCAAATAGGAATTAAGAATAATCTGATATGTGTACAGTTATATATGATTTATGTATATTACCATAAATTCAAATGAACTTAATATTTTAATTGCAAAAATTAGGATCACACTTGTGTTTTAAAAACAGAGGCTTGAATGACTTTGAAACACAAGTTTTAAAATACAAACAAATTTGTGTTCAGAATTGTACATAAAATTACATACAAAGTACAATAAAATTCAGAAATGTACATAATGTATATAGGACTGATGCTTGCATTTCTTTTCTGAATTTTTGCAGTGTTATTTTCATTTTGCTTTCTTAAACTCTTTTTAAAAACATATTTTATCAAGAGAATTTGGCAAAGTTTTCGTTTTATAACTATAGGCCATTTCGACCATTTCATTCAAATGATGCAGCTTCACATATCTGTTCGTTCTTTTCCAGATGATATAGCCCAATATTTTAACCTTAATAATGTACATGAGCTAGACTCAGTTCATTGTAACTAATATCATATATATTCTTTTTCACTGAAATGGAGGAATAGATAATTTTAATATGGGGGGGGGGGGAAGCTGTTCTTTCAACCCTCATATGCATGGCCACATAATTCCCACCCAATCCTTACATGAATTATGCTCTAAATGTTTAGACTGATGAAATTTTGACTGGATATGCTCAATCTCTCTTGCATGAGCACATGAGACTTTGGTGGAATTTGGCAATCAATCACATTTTTTTAAAAAAAACCCCACTTATGACTGATTTTATAGTAGCTGCTGGCCCATACAATGATGAGGCTTTTCTTTTATGAAGCAATTACTTGACTCATGTACTGGTTCTGGTCTACTGAATTAAATTTTGCAGGACACTGTGTCTTATACATAATTAACTTATTGGATGTTATGTGCTGTGCTGCAGATTTTTCTCTTCTAGATCGTATCAAGTAATTGCAACACCCTTAGGCTTTCATTTCTTTAAATATTATTACACTTAATAACATCATTTAGATCAATGGGACTCATATACAGAAACTTATTTATACGTGTCTTTTTCCCTAAGACTCTTTCACTTGTTGCTTATCAGTGCGATCACAGTAGTGTGTAATTGGACTCTGCCACATAATGTGTACAAATCCTTTTATGACCTTTCAAAAATTCCAACCACAGCTTAGCAAAGCCAAATAGCCCTTTGGGGCACTTTTACTGTTCAAGAAAGAAACATGTCATTTTCCATCTTACTAATTTCCAGAGCTTTTTAAAAAAGGATCTGCATGCCCTTGATAAATAAAAAAGATTTGTTCTCTTCTGCTTTTTCCAAAAGTAATTTGTCACTTCCCTTGTACAGAGCTATTCTGCTCCTCCCATTTGTCCAACAGCTTATGTCAGTGGTTCTCTAACTTTTTAACCTTCAGACCAACTCTACATTTACACATGGACATTGTGTCCCCCCCTTGACATAATATGTGAATCAAAATATTTTGTTTGTTTAGTGTGCTTATTTTTGTCCACACATTCCTGTATATTCAACATTTTATAAGGAAATAACACTGTTAAAATTAGGAAAGTTTTATTTAAATGAATTCAGTACTTAACACATGTGTAAAATTTACAAATACTATCTCATGTACAGCCATACCTGTATACACCACTCCTTACAGATATGTGTATAGCCAAACTGATTCTGCATTACAGAAATAATGCAGTCTGACACAACTTTAACTGTCACCTTATGGAATTTTGTGATTTGTAGTTTGTTCTGGTTCCATCCCACAAAACTACAAATCCCAGAATTTCATCGCATTGAGCCATGGCAGTTAAAGTAATGTCAAATTGTATTATTTCCTCTGGTGAGTCACCAGATTCATTCTTTCACTCATACATATACTCATTTATTTTCTCTCTCACAGAGCAACACAGAAACATTCATTCATAGGGCAATGATGGGATGGGTTGGGGAAGAAGAAGTGGTGGCTCAGGATGGTTCCTACCAGAGGCCATGATCCAGTGAACCCCCTGTCCTCCTCCTTCATGCCCTCTCTCAGGCAGATAAGCTGCTCCAAGCACCCTCCTTTCTTCCCCTCCAGGTCAGAAAAAGTTTGGGAAATGAAGGAGATGAAAAGGGAGGAATCAGGGCCTCCAAGTCCTGCACTCCCCCTTGAGTAACTCTCACACTCCCTCGGGGGGTCTTGCTCCACTATTTTAGAACCACTGTCTTATGCAGTATTTATTGTTATTTGCAACCTTATCTTTTTATTTCTCCACAACCTTAGTTTGTTTTATTTATTTAAAAAACCACTTATGCTCAATAATTGTATTCTCATACTTATGTCAGTGAAATAATGAGAAAAATGGAAACAAACACATTCACTGGGAAGTAGAGTATAATGGCCAGCTTTCTCTTATTATAAAGGGTTGCTTTAGAGATGTTTCCTCCCCTCTCCCTGTGTGATAAAATAACATGGCCAGATTTGAATATATATGCACTTTCACTTAGGGTGTTGTCGCCCTAAGTTGCTATACTCACTATACTTCAGAAAAGAAAAAGTAATTAGAAAAGTGCTATTAAACGTTTGGATTAAGATTAAAAATCAATTCTACCCCAAAATACCTCTATGGACATCATCACATGAAGCTCTTTTTGGAAGAACACATAACATGAGAGAAAAATGGATTAGATATAAAGACTTAATAGAAGAAAACACAGAAAAAACCCTTCAATTTAGAACTATAGAAACTTTGCAACAAGAAAATATAAAAATAAACTGGTTCTTATACAATCAGCTAAAGACAAAATTTAGACAAGATGAAAAAAAAATTGGGATTAGAAAAAGCAGAAAATGAAATAGATAAAATCATATTCCAGGAAAAAGATAAACATATATCCAAATATTATATGGTGTTAAAAGAAAGAGATTTAGAGAATGAGACAATTAAAACAATAATGATAAAATGGCCAAGAGACATTGGGGAGACGATAGACTTAGATGACTGGGAAGAATCATGGAAAATTACAAACAAATTTACTCTATGCCAAAGCTATAAAGAAAATTATTTTAAAATGTATCATCAATGGTATTTGACACCAACTAAGCTAAATCTATCTATAAAGTTGGAAATACAAGATGCTGGAAGTGTCAAAAACCCAAAGCAAATTTTATACACATGTGGTGGGAATGTCAGAAAACTAAAAAGTATTGGTATATAATAGCAAAGAGAATAAATGAAATATTTAAAATCAAGGTAAAATTAGAATCCATTTTTTATTGAATATGGTACATAGAATAGACAGGAAAATGACAAAAATTCAAAAGAAAAATATCTTATATATTATCACCTCGGCGAGAATACTAAACGCTCAATTCTGGAAAAAAGATAAGATGCCTAGTGAAGAAGAATGGCTACTAAAAGTACAAGAAGTGGTGGATATGGATAGACTCACAGCCAGTTTAAGAGGAAATGATATAAAAGAAGTTAAAAAAGAATAGAATTGTCTTTGGACCATAGAAGAAAAAAGAGGCTGGAAATTAATTTAAAAATAATTATGAGATAGATAGTTCAATAACTGTTCAGTACTATTGAACAACTGATCCAGTTAGATAACAGCAGAGGAAAAATATATACATATATATAAAATAAAAATGGACAGATATAAAAAGCAAAGGAAAAAGAAAAAAGAAAGGAAAAGAAAAGAAAACAAATCTAGAAATAGACAAGTATGGTAGTCTCATGGAAGGAAGTACCAAAAAGAACACTTTGGAGAAAAATAGAAATTTGTCAAGAACCATCAAAAGAGGAAAAAAAATGACAAAGAAAATTACTGTGATGGGACTTTTTTAATGATGTTTTTTGTAGTTGTACTTGGTTTATGTCTTTGTATTTCTAGGATGTAATGATTGAATTTAAGAAAGTGTGAGGTTGTGATATGTTGATGTTGTTGTAATGTGGATATGTTATGTAACTTTATAAAATCTAATAAAAAAATAAGAAAAGAAAAGAAAAAGTCCTGGGTCCTTGCATTAAATCATGTGGAGGAGATTCCACACAGTTAAGGGGTAGCAGAGCTGCAATGAGGAGGCTTACAAGTGTAGGTAGTAGCCTCCAGGCTTGTCACCCAAACTGGAATCCAGCACTTTGGAGTTTCCAGTTTATGGTAAAAGCTTATGCACATATTCTGTCCCTCTGTGTAGACTTGTGGGCTTTAGACATCCTCATTGAGTGTGGACACTGGAGTAGAAGGATTGTATGATGTTGGAGTTGGAGCCAGCAGTGTGACCTTACTTCTATGTTTTATATGATTAACTCATGAAGGGGGATTATAGTTCATCTTTCTGTTTCACTGGCACATAAGAAGGTTCAAACTATTTATTTGTTATAGAATCATAGAGTTATAGTTATATCTTGTCTTTCTACTTTAAATAATGGCATTCAACATGTCTAATGACATCAACATTCAAAGGAAGACACACACACCTGGCTTAAAAACACAGCAGTAATTTAAAAAAAAAAACAGTATCCCCCTTCCATTTAGATGCGAAAAGCCTTCCTGAGATGATGATGATGGTGACTCATTGCTTGGGTGCAGATGAAAGTAAAATATGAAAATGGAGCTAGCTATGTTGTTATCTGGACTGTGGCAGTTCAAGGACAGACATGTGTTTCAGCTAGGCATCAGAGAAAGTCATATTGGAGTGGGATAAATAATTTAACTTGTGAGAAGACTTTTAAGTTCCATTTGTTTGTATAAAAAAGATTACTTCTCATAAAGGGCCTTCTCTCCACTGGTCAGGTGAACCCATTAAAAGCAGACAGGACATAATGAAGCTATAAAAGAAACAGCTTGTAAAAAGTTTAACAGGAAAGGGTAAGACACAAATGGTCATGTCTATCATAAAGGAAATTCTGTCTAGTGACAGTGTTATAATGTGAGGGTAAGGAAGCTAAGGATCTAGCTCTTTGCTAATTTGTTCTCACAAGAAGCAACAAGTATTTTTAGCAACCCACCTTCCACTGAATGAATGTCTTTAAAAATTGTGCAGGTTTTGAAGACTATTTTCAATTTGGGACTTGTTCTGTGCAAAATTTACATGTCAGATTTTTGCGCATAAAACAATTTTTGTGCAGGAAACAGTTGAGGACTTATTCTGTGTGACATTTGCACATGTTTATTTGCACAAAGAATAGTGAATTTTGTACAGATTAAGCCTTGTACTGTGAAGATTCTAGTCAATCCATGATTGTCATTAGGATTTCCTAACACTTGCAAAAAACATTTCTCAACCATTTAAAAATATTTCCAATATTCTTTCCATTCCTAAAGAAAACCAAGAAAGGAATGCAGGCTGACAGAATCCATATTTCTTGACAAGGACCAATCAGTGAATTAAGTGTGACTATTTCTACACTGTTTGCAGCAGATAGGTGTATATACAAAAATTATACATATATGCAAACATCAGCAGGCAACTTCTGTTAAATGGGGGGGGGGAGGGGAAATAAAATACGTCAGGTTAACTTGATTAGGAAATCTAGTTAATATGTTCCATTTTCTTCACATTGTATATGAAATAGTAAATATAATGATTTGAGCTATATCTGAGATACGATAAAGTGAAAGATATCTTGATACTACAAACAGCAAACCCTTCTCATTGGGGGAAAAAGGTTAATGTAAGCGATGAATCAGTACTTGCTTAATCTCTGTGGTTAGGATCCTATATGATCACTAGCATGAACAGGCCTCCCATCTTCCTTTCCCAATCTGCCCAAAGTGGGGGCCTTCTACTCTACCATCTTTCAGTAGGATTTTGACCCATATTAGTCTTTTCCTACTGTCTGACCATAAGAACATTCTTTTTATAAATCATTACAATAACACTACAATAGTATTTTTTAAAAATTAACCTGGGGAGCACTTTTAATGTATAGATGTGACACTGTCATAATATACTCTCCTGGTTCACCCCCTTCACACAGACATTTATGATTTTGTTCTATGAACAAAAACAGATGATGGGAGAGGCAATTTGACAACACAAAAATTGTGAATTTGTTACCAATGTCCTCTGAAGCAGCCTTTCTAAACCACTTTACCCTGGAGGAACCTTTGAAATAATGTTCAAGTCTTAGGGAATTCCTGCATAAAAATAAGGCATAGCAATAGCAGCTTCATTTATATACTGCTTCATACTGCACTAAGCTAATTGCCCCCAACAAGCTGGGTACCCATTTTAGTGACCTCAGAAAGATGCAAGCCTGAGTCGAGCCTGAGTCTTGGCTGGTATTGAACTCAGAACCTTGTGGTTTGTGAGTGAGTGGATTCAGTACAGGTAACCACTGCACCACCAGGGCTGTTATGTTATGTTGAGAAACCCTGTTCAGAATTGGAAGAATGTAGCACACACTATTTTCTGAAACAATATTCAGCAGCAGCTCCTTCTAACCTCTGGAAAGTATTTAGTGCTATGTTAGAGGAAAGTGTAGAGAAGATTACCCAAGAGAACTCTGAAAATACCTTCATTGTTGCTTGATAAAGAAGTGTACTTGTTATTTCATACCTCTAAGTAACCTCTATGGAAATACATAATGTTCTTTGCATGTTCATGCTCATAAATGTTCATATTCATAAAAAATAAATAAAAAGCAAGTGACTTTACTTCTGCTTTTAGATATTCATTTCAGAGCCTGGAAAGTTCAGCCAAAAGGTGAAAGTGTGGATTTATGAGTACTGGAATTTTACAGATTCTGTTGCTATCATCTTATTCATGACTGGTTTTGGCTTGCGCTGGGCTGATCCTCCACTTCAAACAGTGGGAAGGTTGATTTATTGCCTCGATATAATATTCTGGTATGCCAGGCTCCTTGATTTCTTTGCCGTGAATCAGCATGCAGGTCCATATCTGACAATGATTGGGAAAATGGTAAGTATTTAGCTAGAGGGTACCTTCTATCTGCTGGGAAATTTTAGCTGGAGATCATTCATTGAGCAGGGGGTTGGACTCATGAGCCCCTTCCAACTATGATTCTGTTCCTAACGAAGATGGCACTTTTTCTTCTGATAGGGCTTTAATGAGAGTGGCAGAATTCAAATCTTAAATCTTCACATAATGACTTTTTCCTGTCAAGTACAAGCAACCATGCCAGAAAAAAAGGGGGGGGGGAGAGAAGGCAGGACGAGCAAACATTTATCTACTTATTTCTCACATAAAATCTTAAAAACTGCTGGTGGATCCAGCATACTATATCTAACAATGCCCAATCAGGTGTCTCTGGAAGTATGAAGCCTCTGTGGTTGGACCTCAGCCCACAGAAATACTAACTGTAGTGTATTCTCTATTTCTGTGGTGCAAAGGTTCCCTTTGCTCTTAGGGCTATAGACCTTGATAAACCTGTTCTTCATGAATTAAAACATAGTTTTAAAAATTATGTAAGATAAATGGCTATTGCCTGTTGTGACAGTAAATTCCATAATGTACAGTAATTACGGAATGCAAATATTTCAAGGAATTATTATTAAACAGAATATTTGCAGGCGAACTCAAACTGGTACAATTATTCTGTATTCACATGGAATGATGAGCCACGATTCTGGAAAGTGGCAGTATACACAGTGCATTTGCTTTTACTCTGCCTCTCCTGCTAGCTTCCACTTGATGTCTCCTGCTGGTGCAACATGCTAAATACATCACTCAGTGTATCCTCTGAACAAGGTATCCTGGCTTATTGCACCATTTACTAGACAGGATCACAAACCAAGGTTTGTTCTTGGCTTATGAATGTGGGTTGCTTAGGATAGTAAAGTGAAGATTCTCAATTTGAACAGTGTCCTAAACCACTCCTGATTTCTTTAGGCAGTCAGACTAGCAGAAGGAATAAAATGGTAGCAAACAGGGTATGTGTACTAACATGCAACTCATTTACAATAAACTAGAATTCTCCAGAATCCTCCAGAATCCTGCCTTATCATTCTGTGTGATGTATCCCATGGCCTAAATCCAGTTGGCATTGATGGGATTTCCTCAAGTGTTGACTTATCATCCAACAGTTGATTCAGTGGCACTATTCTAATTGGATTTGGATTTAGGCCTACAATTTGGGCCTTTGAATTGAAAATATTGGAATTCTCTAATGAACAGATAGATTCCCCCCTCTTTGTAGTTCATATAATATTTACAACTATTCATAATAGAAACCTTTAGGCAACCTTTCCCCTTTAAGGGCCAGAATCCCAGGAGCTATTGGCCAACATGGGACTATTGGCCAACATGGCTGAGGCTTCTGGGAGCTGAAGTCCCTCAGCCCTTAAAGGGGAAAGGTTGCCTACCCCTGCTTTATTGCAATAAGAATGTTTTGGTAAGAGACGGGAATATTTTTACACCGTAGGCTTCCCCTAAGATACTACAACTGGGACAGTATAATTAATTTTTATGAAGTAAATCCAGTTAGGCCCACTGAATTACTGAATGAAGTAAATCCAGTTAGGCCCACTGAATTACTGAAACTTCCAAAATTGTTGATTTGCCACATTTCCCAGGATTCAGTGGGCTTACTGTAGTTGGGACTTAAGTTGGAGGGAGACTATTCAATAATTACTGGAAGGGAGCTGGCACCAGCTTCTGACAACAATGAGCAAATGGTTACCTTGCCTTTCTGCTCAAATTTCTTTTGAAAGAGGGAGAACCTAGACCTTCATTCCAACAAACAGTAGAGTGTAAAAATGCAGCATACATGGTGTGCCCTTGCTTTGTCTCTGCTGGAAGTGTAGGAGAAGGGGAAAAAAATAATATTTCTTTCATGTCTAGTTTACATTGAAGTTATTTCCTTCCTTCCTTCCTTCCTTAAGATTGGATAATGATGTGCATGTTTTACTAACTTAAATGTTGTTTTACACATACTGGTATAGCAGCACTATTTTTATTTTTATTTTTGTTATTTTTTCATATATTTTTTCATTACAGCAACAGCATATGGTGCATGAACTATTTGGAGTGCAGTCCTTTTTGGCTTAGGTACATCTCCTTAATGTGACTGAGACTTGTGCAGATGTAAAAACTGGAGCCAACTGAGTAAATGAGCATCAGCATTTCTCATAAGAGAGGTGTACATTCACATTGATTATATTAATCAGAGCCAATGCTTTGCTTCTCTCAGGAAACTGTATATTTTTTCTTGCTTGAACATTCTGACCACAGTATTTTATTGTCTATGTCATGCAGACAGCAAACATGTTCTACATTGTAATTATGATGGCAATAGTATTGTTAAGTTTTGGAGTGGCTCGAAAAGCAATACTTTCTCCACATGAACAACCATCATGGACTCTTGCACGAGACATTGTATTTCAGCCTTATTGGATGATGTTTGGTGAAGTATATGCATCAGAAATTGATCGTAAGTTTACTTCCATTGAAAGTCTGTATGTGACATCAATGTTCATTGTTACAATATGCATCTGTTAACACAGTCACTCCAGTCTAATAAGGGGAAGGAGTGGTAAGAAATTGTCTCAGCAGCACTCTGTAACCAGATATTAATTTGATACTTCCAGCTTCTGTGGCATGAGTAGCCATCTCTATAAGGTACTAATGAGACAAGTGGTAAATCATGTCTGCATCTCCTACCTGTTCTGCTAAGTCTGTGAGGGAGCTTTCCAAGCTAATGTTATGTGATGATAATATCACTGCTATCTGACTGCTCATATAGGCAGGATGGCCAAGTCTTTTGAAAAGAGAACAGTCAAAGGAGGATCAGATACATACTGATCCAACATACTTACACTCAACAGGAGAAAAAAATGCATAACAGTAGCTCGAGAGGAGAAGTGTGAACAAGTAACTAGGCAGGCAACTAACTTCCTTTTCTGACATCTTTTTTTTTTCAAACAAAGAAGTTCATGCCAATAATTAATTAATTAAAATTGTATAAGATTCTTTGAAATGTTGAAAACATAATAGAGATTTCTGATCTGGGGACCAATATGATGGATATGGAGAAATTTCACTTCCTAAAGTTTGATAGCAATAGTAATTTGGTATGAAATTATTTGAAAGAGTAGCCTTAACATCATGGGAAAAGTGTAAGCTGCATGCAGATTTTGGTGCCATGAATTCTACCTCTTTCTATCTCAGTTCCCCAAAGCCTCCAAACCTCCCCAGAGTGCTCCCCAAACCACACAGAAAGCCCTCTGAACTTGTGAAAACACAAGAACGTACCCCAAGCACACTAGAATTCCATACTACCTCCAAATAGCTCTGTTTTCCTCTTCAATCCCTTTCAAAATGGTGACAGGAAGTTATACAACATTAATTCCTATCACTATTTTGACAGGGACTCCAGAGGAAAATGACAGGGGCTCCAGAGGAAAATTGAGATATTTGGGTTTGCTATGGGAGCAGTAGGCTATGAGGCATCAGCTCAGTTGCCTTCCCCTGCTTTATAACCTTGCAGTGAACAATCAATGGAAGAGATCTAGTCCTTTGTTTAGTTGTTATCCATGTACATAGTGATTGTTTGATTTAGGAAACCCAAACTCATACATCAACCATGGATCCCTAGAGTGGCCTGGAGCTTGCAAAAACTCCACTTTGAACTCCTGCTGCCAGAATCTCCCATCCATCAAAATGTACTAATCTAGAGATTCAGGATGCAGTAGTCTAAAATAAATAACTTTCCCAAGATATGGCATAGCGTTGAGCAAATTCTTCTTCTTTTTTCTTTGATTCAGTTTTCCTCTGGATGTTGTGTGTGTGTCTGTAGGAAAGGCTTATCAAATCAAATCAAATAAATAAAAAACGTAAAAACTAAATCACAATTCATCCAATAATACACCCTCAGGGAGCATCCAGATTGATTAGAAAGACCAGAAAGTCCCAGATTTTGTTCCTATTTTTCCTGACTTGAAGGCACAGAACAACAACAACAAATAGATGGGGACACACTGAAGAGGCTAGTGGGGTGATTTACTTAATATTTTCCAGTTCTGGAGGGCTCCAGTATGTTACTGCAGCTGCCAGTTTGAGTGACTGGAAGTGATGTTGCATCACTTACAGGAACCTTGAGGGCCAGTTTGAGACATGGGATGATGCTATCTTGGCATAGGTGACACAAGGGAGTTGTTTCAGTTTCTTTTGGCTAAATAATGATGTGTTTTGGCTGGATTTTTTTTGGGGGGGTATGGGGTAATCATTGGGGACATCAAGGGCTGTACTGAATTCCCCTGAAGGGTTGCATGCACCACATAAGCTGCATGGTTCCCACCCCTGCTGTACAAGAACTGAAGATAGATATCACTGAGATTTAATGCATAGAGTTCTCTAAAGAATGCATTATTTAGCTCAATAGTTTATCAAATATTATCTTCCCTTTAAAAGCTTTTTTTACTGGGTGTCTTTAAATTTTAAAAGCAGAAATTCCCCTTCATTATAGAAGGTAGGCCAGAACAGAAGAAATCATTTAAATTGTTGGAGGTTCTGTGTTTATTGTGTTAATGATTCATTAGTATAAAAAGTAAATGAACTTTATTCTTCTTTTCATGTTCACTGAAGTGCTTAGCCTATTAATGGAAGCTACATGATTGATTAGCTTATTCATTCCTATGGCAGTTTATATATAAAAAAATTCCTTTTCAAATTTACAGCTTGCGAATCAAACCCACACTGTCCTCCAGGTTCCTTCCTTACACCTTTCCTTCAAGCTGTCTATCTCTTTGTGCAATACATCATCATGGTCAATCTGCTGATTGCTTTCTTCAAGTAAGTGCATAGGACATTTCTATTGAGGTTATTACTAATATTGATACATAATAAATTATATCAAAGTTACCCAGTCTAGAGGCTTTATTCAAAGGGGAAATAGATAAAAGTGAACTTTCTGAAGCTACAAGATGCACATGCCCATGACAAAAAACAAGAAAAAATGGAATGCACAAAGGGGGGCACTTTGCTGCATAAGGCCCCATTTACACTTGTGTTTTTGTGCTGGGTAGATCTGGTCAGATTCATTGATGCAATATTGAATCTGACCTGAATAGAAGTTCACACTACGTTTACCCCAATTGAATCTCTCTGGTGCAATTTAACCCTGTCAAGTTCACACTGACCAAAGTACCAATTAAAAATGGAGCCTCCTTATCAATCACATTCAATCATTTTCAGGTTTTTTTTTTGTTCTGTTAATCAAATGATGCACATCTACATCATGCTGTTTGGGCAAACCCCCCTCATCCTCAGAGGATGGGGAGGACAAACCTTTTAGAGGACCCCTTGCCATGAAACCCCCATGAGAGCTTCTCCTTGGGGGGATTCCTCCTTTGCCAGCTTCAAACAATGGGGAGGACAAGCCTTTTGGAGGACCCTTTGCCATGAAAGCCCCATGAAAACTTCTCTTTGGGGAGATCCCCACCTGCCAGCCTCAGACCGGAGAATAAAATCACCATGTGTTGAAGCCACAGAAATGCAAAGGTTTGCACTTTCTGTCAAATAAAATAAATAAATAAAAAATAAAAAAATAAAAAAATTAAAAAAAACCCCAAAGGCCCTCCTTTGCCAGCTTGGGCAATGTCTGAACATCTGGGCTATGGCATCATTGTGGGGAAAAAACAGGAAAAATGAAACAGCTGAGCGGTTGTTTAAAGGGCCCAGTAGTGGGAAATTTGAAATTATCAGAGCTGGCAACTAGGTGCGAGCACAAAAATGGCATTTGCCATGCACTCTGACTTGTGGGAAGGGATAGGCATGTTCCACCCCTCTTCCCACCCTCTGGCCATTAATCTCTATCTTTAGGAAGCCCCATATAGGAGCAGGGGCAAGTTCACATTAGCAGCACCCTGACAAAGCCTGCTTTTTCCCCAAAAGACACGGGGGAAAACTCAATATCAGAAAACCTGCAATGAGGGGGATTTGCCCTGGGTCCACCCCTATTCAGGTGTGCAAAACCTGGCACCAGTGTAAACAACCACTTTTAAACCAGTTTGCAAACTGGTTTATAATGTACTGCAAAAGGCCCCTTAGTAGATACCATCTGTGCCTATCTGTTTAACTGCTGTTTAGATTGCAGAGATTCTTACTTATCTATACTGGATTTGGATACTATTTTTTAACAAATTGAATATAATTTGGATACAATTATTTTCAGTTATGGACAAAAGAAAATCTTTTAGCTTGGACTGCAGCACTCATGATCCCTCACCATTAGTTTTGCTGGTTAGCTATCTTATGGCAGTTGCTGTTCATCAGCACTGGGAAGGCCATAATTGTACATCCCTGACCTAGATAAATGAACTGTTGTGCTTAAGCTAGTTATATGACATAAAGTGGAGAAGTATATATGGAAAAGATATTTGATCTTGTAAAGTTTTTCTATGCCAATCAGTATGCAAAGGGATCTTGTAGCACCTTTGAGACTTCTTTCTCTTGGTCTCAAAGGTGCTACAAGATCCCTTTGCATACTGATCTAGACTAACATGACTATGCCCTGGATATATACCAGTCATACAGTTGTTACAACTGTGCATCTGAAAGAGATTGGTGACAAGTGTTTTATTTTATGTGTAGCATGGTTTCTTAGTGAAATCTTTCAGGAGATAATTATTTTCTCTTTAGTATGAAATAATATTTTCTCTTTAGTATGAAATAATAGTCCAAAAGCCCTAGCAAGATTAACAAACTGCAGCCTCTGCACACATTATTATGTCTTTGAATTTTGGTCATATTTTGTTTCATTCCCTTAGTAATAACTAAACTTGGAGATAGATGTTCTTTGAAGGTGATGTAAGCATGGTGTGGTTTTATCATTAGACTATGGAGTTTATTCCATGGGATGAATCCTATGCAGAAACTAGATTTAAAGTGAAAACAACCCAGTTTTGCAGGTTGTTTTTCACATAACGTTTGGGGTTAACCCGAACAGAAAGTAGACAAAACCTACAACTGCAGGTTGCTTTTTAGACACCGTTTGCATGAAAGAGAACACAAAAATAACTTAAATGGAAAGCCGACTAAACTTGCTCCTTTTACCTTCGGGAACTTCCAAAAGTAAAAAGGAGTGGGTTTTGGCATTATTTTTCCTTTACATAAATATGTCTGAAAAACAAGCCACTTTTGTAGGTTTTTTTGGGGGGGGATTTTTAAATCCCATTTCTGCATGGGATTTAAGGAGTTTGCTTCTGTGTGATAAGGTTCTATGACTCTGGAGACCATGGTTCGAATTCCTGCTCACCCATGAGAACACACCGAGTGATTTTGGGCAAGTCACATTCTTTCAGCTCCAGAGGAAAGCAAAGGCAAAGAATAAATCTTACCAAGAAACCCCTGTGATACATTCACCTTAGGGCTGTCATAAGTTGGAAATAATTTGAAGACACACAATTATAAGAAAATGCTATATGGATTTCTTTTGTCATTTCCTCCTTTCTCCTTGCATCTACAGTAATGTTTATTTTGACATGAAGTCCATATCAAACAAACTCTGGAAATACAACCGTTACCGCTACATCATGACATATCATCAAAAACCATGGTTGCCACCTCCTTTCATCATTCTCAGTCATATCAGCATCCTCATAAATCGCCTCTGCCACCACCATCGCAGACTGCCAAATGAACTGGATCAAGAGGAGGGGCATGTTGAACTGAGTAAGCAGAGTTGGGACTTTCCAGTCTTTCTTGCACAAGGATATATCATCACAAGTCATCATCAAGCACAAAGCTTGTTAAGATAATAACCTAACAATGTTTATATTTCTGAAGTCAGTTCAGTTCCATATATTTAAGAGCAGTCAGTTTGTATGATTTCACAGCAACCTTTTGGGATGTAATCTGCAGAAATCCTTCCCCCACAAATATAGCTGTTCCTATATTATCTGCATTGTTTTCTTTTAATGAGTGAAGTATTTTAATATTGTAATAGTTTAATTCTGTTTTCATGCTCATTTTTGTAAGTTTTTAATTGCATTGTTCTTTAAATTGTAAGCTGCTTTGAGTCCATTTTTGAGGGAAAAGGAAGATGATTATTATAATTTTCTGGAATCACATAAACACAAGTATTAAGATGTAAGTGCATAGCACCATCAAGTGGAAACTGGCTGCAAATACTCACTTTAAGCATCTGGACTACTCTTGATGTCAAATATATCGCTCTGAAGTAGATTGCAATCTGTTGGATTATTGGGCCAGTATCATTACATGTGAGAAAGTGGAAAGAGATGCAATTCTTCACTATGTTTCTTCTCAAATGTAGCAATGAGTAATTTCAGGAATTTTCTTCCTGCTGTGAGAAAGTCTTTGAAAACCATACAGTTTTTCAAGGCTATTCACAATTTGAAAACATGGGAAAAATTATTTGCAGAAAATTCTGTTTTCTATGCCAATGAACCATGTGTGAATTTTATCAAAAACAAATACCCAAATTACATTTTTTTTTCTGCATAGAAAACATTTTCGGTGTAGGAAATAATATTTCTGCATTAAAATAATATTTTCCACACAGAAAATGCTGCTTCCAGCTGATAAAATACTGATTTCTGTGCAAAACAACCACGGACAAATCTGGCACAGAATATATCCTGAACTGCAAAGATTCTCATCAATCCAGGATTCTTCTCATCAGAATTTCTTGACACTGGAAAAAATGTTTTTCAACTATTTCTTTTAAATATTTTCAAATATTCTTTTCATCCCTATCAGGAGAGTAGCTGTTTGTGTGTCAGGACAAAATGTTTCCCAACGAGAATCTTGCTTCCCAATTAAAATTTCCTTGAATCTCCAAATTTCTAGCATTGTGGAGGGTATATATTGAAAATAATTCACACCTAGTACTCCTATTTGTTGTTTTCACATTGCATTCATAATTTTGCCTGCCCATTTTCTTTGGATGCCTAAAGTCTATTTCTAAAAGTTCAACTGAAGTTTGAAGTTACTGCTATGCTAGAAATTTGGGAAGTGAAGAAAAACTTCATGTAGGTGGAATTTTTATTGGGGAGCAATCATATCATTTTTCAGTATATAAACAGTCTTAAAGTAGTGAGTAGATGTCCTTCTGGAAGCATCATGTCAACAACTCATAGTGTAGGACATAATGCCAGTGAGCAAGAGATGGAAATAGTTGTACATTTCCTCAGTTACGATTGAGGTCCTTGTATCTGGTGGGGACTGGATAAACAAACTGCAGCAAACTTGAGTGCTGAGGAACAAAATTAATAAAATAGTAAGAAAAATTTTCACACAGTTGCCCGATCACACTATAACGATGATATAAAAATGAAAGTGAAATGCAATTGCATTTCACATACAAAACCAAATCCAATTCATGTATCATTATTATATTGTGATTGAATGTTTCACACATGTGCTGTTTTGGCACTACTGCACATGTCTGAAAATCATGGTATTTTTCCCAACAGAACAAAATAATATTTCTATATTTCACAACATTATTTTTATCCAGTTCAAACACCTCAAAATAAGACAGAAATCTACTCCAAAAACAATCCTAGCAATGAGAATGAATTGTCTGTACTGAAATGCAGTCTGGGAAAAAGTCCTAGATTGCTCTGCAATTGTGCAAATGAATTGTTATTGGCTTCTGCACCTTTGCAGTAGTGCAAATGAAGCACTATCGGTAAACCATTCACATAATTTCCCTGTTAATAAGAAATCCCAGGATCATTACAGGTCATTCACAGGAGATGTATGGGATTAGCACAATATTTTGTGAAAATCTTTGTGTGATCACACCATCAAGACAGGAACATTCCATTTTCTCCCATTTTATATCCCCATGTGATAATCTCCTGAATATCACACTACACTGTTATAGCACTATTATTCCACTTTAGCTGTTATGGCTGCTCCTGTGAAATTCTGAGTTTTGTAGTTTAGTGAGGCCTAAGAGCTCTCTGGCTGACAATTATAAATGATGCTCCCTATACTACAAATCCCAGAATTCATAATGAGTGAAAACTGTCTCTGCACAAAACTAGTGTTTCCCCCCCCTTCACAAAGCAAATAACGCACACACAACAAGCACAGAAAAGCCTAGTTCCTTAGTTTAGTTACTCAGTTTATGTAATTCGTGTAATAGTTGTTTTCATAAACATAGAAATCTTAGGGATTAGATCCCCTTTTTACCATTAATTAAAAAAAATCCTAACAGAAAAGAGATGCTAAGATGTTCCAGAAGGTGTATCACAGGAACTGGATAAGGCCCATGACTTATGTGGTGCCATGCATTCATTAAACCCCATTGATATGATGGCCCAAAGCTTCTGTTTGATACTAGTGGTAGCTTTCTTCTGGTGCCATATATCAGCTGGAGGTGGGGGGGGGGAGGACTATTTTTTGTTGGGACCACATTTCAGGAGGAAGGGATGAAATCTTTCCACATGCTATGGCTCTGGTTCTCTTGCCCCTTCTTTGCATCTGTTGTCTAATATTTTTAGATTATACTAGTTTAGTGCCAATGTACTTGGCTCTGATTACCTGAAATAATTTTGACAAAACCTCCTTCTTCTTGCCATTATGCAGAACTGTACCTGAGTGAAGAAGAATTAAAAAAGCTTCATGACTTTGAAGAACAATGCGTAGAAAAATACCTTCATGAGAAGAATGAAAGCCTTCATTCCAGTGACAGCAAAAGGATCCGAGTTACAACTGAAAGGTCAAGGACCGTTTCCCATAACAATATTGCTTTTATGGCAACCCATGATTGACCTAGGAGGGGATGTATGAAAATAATGTGAAGTTCAGGATTATTTTAATATACTTAATTATACATGTTCTGGATTGTGATTCTGAGGGGAAAGCCATGATGGTTCATATGTACATTTGTTCAGACTGGTAGCTCTTCTGGATAAAACTTAACCTTTTGAGCAATCCTAGTGCAGTTAAGCACAACAGTATATTTCATTTTTTTAAGGATGCATGGGCATCATCTGAGTCCTTACTGGAAATTGAAATGAATGCATTTTGAATATTCAATCGACTAAGGAAAAACTGGCTTTTCAGCTTTTGCTCCCACAGTATAGGGATAGGATAGGCAACTTGTGGTCCTTCAGATGTTACAGGGCTGCAGCATCTGTGAATCTTAGCCATCATAGCCAGTGGTGAGGGATGATGGGAATTGTAGTCCAGCAACATCTAGAACTGCATAAGTTGCACACTCCTGCTATAGTAAAATGCATACATGGGTGACTTTATATTATATGTATATTTTTCCCCTTAGAGTTGAAGATATGTTTTCACAGCTGAAGGAGATGCATGAGAAAGTGGTTTATGTCAAAGATGCTTTGCTTGCTCTGGACAGCCAACTAGGACACCTACAAGACCTCTCTGTTTTAACTGTTGATACCTTGAAAGTTATCTCAGCTGTGGACACTCTGCAAGTAGAAGAGGCTCTTCTTGCAGACAAGAAACATGAAACCTATAGGAAGCTTCCCCATAGTTGGAGTAATGCTGTGCATTCAGAGGTTTTGAGCAGCATGGACAATGTGAGTGATAAGAAGTATAATTACTATAGCATGCCACCCTCTCTTCAGAAAAGAGAGGCAATAAGTCATTGGCAACCAAGAGGTCATTGGCACATTCTTGATGGCATAGACTACAGTGAGGTCAAATCAACTGACAAATATCAGAAACAAGAGACTGAAAATGATACTTTCACTTCTGGGGTGTCTTCAGAGAGTAAATCCACCTCTAGGTATGGACAGTTTCTTCTGGTTCCTACTGGTCAGCGAGGCGACTCTGAAGATGATGGCTTAAGCTTGGCCTTTTCAGGTTCTCTGAATGAGCTCCATGGAGGTGGACCAAATACTCAGCTGCCAACCAAACATGTTCAGCCAAATGCTGTTGATGATGAAGCAGAAGGAGAGATAACTCAAGGACAAGAATTGGAACTTTTACCAACCAAGATGGCTGATGAGACTCCTACTGAAAACTGTATGGCTGTCCAAACATCTAGCATGACCTGTGAAATCACTCAACCTTTTCAAAATGACAGGGAAGAACTTGGAGGAGGTTATGTGAACTGGGGGTTCTTGGAAGATGAAGACAAGGGCTTTTTTATTAACAAGTCAAAACAGCAGCCAGGGATACCTTCTGCTGACTGCAGATCTGGTCCTCATCATGTGCAGATAAAGGAATCAAGTTCTGACAAGTCAGGATACAACAGTGACAGCTCCCAGTCTTATCTCCCACTCCAGTGCAGCAGCTCATCAATTTGGATCAATCCACTTAGGAAAAACTGGCTGTTCAACAAAACCTTTTGCCCCCACAGTGCAGAGAAAATCAAGGAATCCTGCAAAATAAAAGGCAATAGCATGTTGTTATTTAGTCAGCACTGTCTCATTTGCTTTTATTACTGTTCCTCTAGCTTCATCTTCCAGTCTTTTCCTTCATGTTTTTCCCCATCTTTTATTTTTAAAATGATGGTTTAGTACTTTTTTTGGTATTTAGTAGTTTAAATATTTTTCCTGTAGATTCATTTCTTGCATTTTCTTAGGTACTTTGAACTTTTATGAGAGGTACCATATAAATGTTTTAAAAGCAAATACAGATAAATGTTACAATGTATAAGAGCGCTTAACATTAAGACGCATCTCAATTTGCACATTTGTTTAGGGGTCACAAAGTTGGGTTGTAGCTCTGGACTAGTTCAGAGCTGGGAAATGCTGCTTTTTTGGATGACTGTTCCCAGAATCTCCTAGGAAACATAGATGCTGTCTCTGTACTAGATATTGTCCTCTGTTTCAGTTCTGGAAATATGCCAAATCTCATCCCTTTTTCTGCCATTTTCTTCTCACTTGTAAGACATATACTAAATTTGTTCTTATGTGCCTTCAAGTCAACTCTGACTTATGGCAATCCTATCATAGCATTTCCTTGGCAAGATTTATTCAGAGAGTTTTGCCATTGCCTTCCTCTAAGGCTGAGAGAGTGTGATTTGTCCAAATGAATGTTCACTAAATGGATTTTCATTGCTGATTGAGGATTCAAACCCTGGACTTTCAGAGTCTCAGTCCAACCACTGCATTATGCTACCTCTATGGCATATATACCTAGTGGAATAAAAATGTTCCATATCCATAATCAAGAACAATCTGAAACACCAGACACACACAGCCAGAAAACCCATGTTCACATGAAACAGAACATTTGTTTTGCATAACAGTTACAGCCTGTGACTGTAACTGTATTGTAAAAAATGGTACTGTAAAACTGTAATCAGCACAATTTTTGTGTCTTAAAAATGCTCTCATTTCATCAGTAAAATCAACCAGCCAAACTGTCCATGGACTGAAACCCCAAGGACTTTGTTTACAATTATTCAGGTCTTGTAAAGTTGCCTACCTTGTAATTCTAGTTATTTGTTAATTCTGCAACAGAATGTAACTCTGGGGGGACTAAAATGTCCCATTTGCCTGGATGAGAGTTAAATGTGAAATTCCATCCAGCTATTTCTTTGACATATGAATGTCATTTTTCCCCCTCCCTTGCTTTTATTCTCAGAATTACCAAAGCCTACTGAGCCATGTCAGACAGTATGGGCAAAGGCAAAGTCAGGAAGCAAAGGAAAGAAGTCTTTGAAGAAGAAACAAAAACCTCTTCAGGTGCCAGTAAGTGCCAGAATTAGAATTTCATGCTCTCCTCCTCCTCCTCTTCCTCCTCCTAAAAAGCTTAATAAGAGTGATGAGATTGTATGCTCCTGTAAGGCCAGATACTATGCTTCTGGTAGTAGTGCTCCTGGTAGAGTATCCTATATCAGATAGGCTTTTGCTGAAGAGCCAGACCAAATGTGCCAAACAGATACCAGGCAGCAGCAGTAGTGGACAGTGACACTGGCAGACGATCTCTCAGAGACAAGGGCAGTGACACTATAACTATCACTTGTTAGTACTGCAAAGAAGGAGGCACAATAAATTACTTTTTAATGTTTTTTTAACCATGAAAACCCTGTGATGAGACAATCCAAAATGAAGCAAGAGATATTGCCAGAAGATTACACTTCCAGTTCAGAAGGCACTCACAAGTTACTGGGGACAAATTTGAGTAGCATTGTGGCTAATGATGCAATTGAACTGAAGATGAAATGATGTTCAGGTATTGGTATGCTCAGAGGTGAAGAAAAGTCCAAAGCTGAACAACACATATTGTAGAACAGGAAATATGAGAGAGCATGAATCAGGGGAAGCTAGACATTGTAAAACAAGAAACATATGGGGCATATAAACATTTCAATATGGGGTGATTGAGCTAATGTGGACAAGAATGGGACATTTTGAATCAGTGTTTTACTCAGGAAATGAACAATCTGTTGCAGAATGAACAATAAACATGGGGTGCCATTATTAGCAATGAGATGTAGCAAAAGTAGTCAAAGGATATAATGCAAAGTGCTTTATGCTCTAACTACAGAGGAGGAAGAAGAAGATATTGAAAGATTCCGTGCTTGAATCCAGGAGGAAATTGATCACACACCCAGAGAGGACTCCTTGTTAATCATAGGTGATTGGAATGCAGAAGTAGAACACAGAGCAGAATCAAAGATTATAATTATAATTTGGCCTAGGATCATGAAATGAAGCAGGAGAGTGACTGAATTTTGCCAGGCTAACAATTTGTTCATTGCAAACACATTTTTCAAGCAACCCAAGAGGTGACTATATACATGGATGTCATCTGATGGCCAATATAGAAATGGACTACATAACTGGAAGCAGAAAATGGAGAAACCCCATTTTCTCTGCAAAAACAAGACCAGGAGCATTTGTGGCACAGATTATGAACTACTAATATCAAAAATCAGAGTAAAACAAAAGAACACTAAACCCCTTATATATCCTGAAGAACATCCCTGCAGAATTTAAAGATAATTAGATAATCAGGAAACTTGATTTTACCCTAGTATGCAGTGACTTATTTCACATTTGCTCAAATATTTGGTTCTTCAGCAGCACTGGACCATATGTTAATCCTGCAGCCCTTCTTCACATAACGTACTCTTAAATATTGAAGAACGGTAGCCTGTACACCAAACAGCAAGGCAGCCCCCCACCACAACACCATTTGGAGTCAGCTCCTGCCGCTTGGTCCATAGCGAACTGCTAATATTGAATCCAAGAAGTATGCCAGTCTCATTTTTCAGTAAAAACAGTGGTCTTGACTTCTAACAAAAAAATAGATTGTTCTCTTTTTTTGTTAATGTTTTGGTTTATTCATGTGGTATTTGTAGCTAATTCTATGACATTTCTCTTAAGAACACTGGACATTTCTTTTGGGCTGGGTGAAAATGCAAGCCTGTTGGTTTTAGCCTGAATATTCAATTTTCTTTTCCCCTTGCAGGTGATCACAGTAGACAGTTGTTCACAGAGCATGCAAGTAAGTTCAGAGCCACTTGAGACCCTAACTTTAGGAAATAAGCAGGAACACAGAACCATCTGGCCAGCTGAGTCTCACTTCAGTCAGCTAAGTATGTAGTCCTAAGTGAATAATGAAATGCCATGGTGTCCATAGTTTAAAAGAACAATTTCTAGAGAACAATTGTTAAATTTCTTGTGAAGGAATGTAAATGCTCAAGGAATAAGCTAACAGAGAATTGCCATGGTCACGTTTTCAGACTCACCACTGGTTCATAACAGGCAAGCTTCCAAACAAATATGTAGGATACTAAGAATTGAATAGTGTATGCTAATTTTCTGCAGGGATACAGGTGTCTATTTCTAATTACACTCACCCCTCCGTTTTCGCAGACTTGAAGTCTGTGGTCATGGTTCTTTGTGGAGAAGTGAGCCTCACTGGCTATAATGGCATGTGCGGCCATGAGTGTGCGACCATTCAAGCCAATGGAGCTTGAACATTGGTGAGTTTCCATTTTTTCGGGGTGGGGGGGAGTCTGGAACAGATCCCCCACAAAAACGGAGGGGCGAGTGTACATCCTGTGATATGTGCTTATTGAACAATTATTTTGATTTGTTTTTCAGGATATTAAATTCCACTTGAAGCATAGTAAGAATAGCATTATGAATAGAATAATGTATTTATTTCAGCTTTAGTGGCAGAAGTCTGTCTATTCCTTGAGTGATAGCATTTGAATGATACAATATGCTTCAGATCTGTTCCATTAAAGAACACTGTACTGTCAAGAACTTGCATATTGCTTGGTAGCATACCAGCAACTCTTCCGCACTAGAAAAATAAAGCAGTTTGACCCCATCTTGTCATGGCACCATCCTGTGGAATCATGGGAGTTGCAGTTTGGTGAGGTATTTAGCCTGGTCTATCAGAGAGGTCTACTGCTCACCAAACTGCAAATCCTAGGCTTCTGTAGGATAGAGTCATGGCAGTTAAAGTGTCAAACTGCTTTATTTCTGCAGTGTGGATACAGCTCTAAAAACTTCACAGAATCTGTAGAGGAGAGTATTGATGGAGCTAACTACCCTGTACCTGTGACCATAAGGTTCCATAGGTTCATTCTTTCTCACCTACCTACCCATTCTCTATTAATTGCCAAAATTCTTTCAGTGATTCCTGGGTGATCATGTACTGTGTACTGGATGTCACCTGGTGTGGGGGTGCAGGGCTAGTGGGGGCAGGACTTCTGGGTGTTCTGGTGGGTGGGGCTTCTGGGACAGATGTGCTACCCCTACATGCGTGCCACTCCATCCCCACCATGCACATGCCAGTCTGGAAAAGGAGGGAATGGTGTGCAGGAAACAGTGTGCACTGTGTATGTGGAGCATGTGGGGGGCATGGAGCAATATGCACAGGGGGCAGCATGGAAAGGAAGCATGCACCACTCTACCCTATGGAAAAGGATGGGACAGTGTGCACAAAATGAAGTGTGCAGGGTGTGTGTGTAGTATGAGTGGGGAGATGGAGCAGCACATGCAAGAAGAAGCAGTGCATGTGGTGGTGCATGCAGGGGGCAGAGCAGCACATGTGGTGGACAGTGCATGGGGAATGGTGGGGGGCTGACTAGGTGACACTCCCTTCATGGTGTGTCACCTGGTGTGGTCTGCACCCTATGCCCCCCCTCCCCATTGACGCTACTGGATGGCAGCATTCTGGCAGTGGTGACAAACCGAACAGAGAGGGAAATGGAAATGAGAACTCTTTCTGCTTCTCTCATCAAAGCTGAGACATAATGCATCAACTCTCAAGGCCTAAAAGAGTTCTTCAAATATGCTGCTTCTTGAAATGCTATTGTGCTGGAATTGTCTTTGGAACAGCTACATATCCCAGGACAAAGAATATAACACACCTTCTTAGCATGGGTTGTAATCTCAGTCTTTTTCTTTTTCTTTTTCTTTTTGAGTGGGTTTTTTGTTGTTGTAATTCCACATGTGCTCTTCCTATGCTTGTTGCCTTGGCTAGGTTTGGATCACATCAGTTGTATGCATGAGAAAATGAAAAATCAAGAAACCGTGAGACACACAGTGCAGATTTGTGACTACTTGAGACAGTCACAAGAGGTAAGGTTGGATGATGTATTGAAAGATAGGCTGTTGCATTCTATAAATCAAGTTCACTGGATTGCTTTGCCACTCTAGTCTGAATTCATAGCTGAATACAGTGAAGAAACTTTTCTTCAAAAATTCCATTTTGTGCAGCAAGCACAGAAGATGCTGTGGAAGAAATACATAATTAACCACTTAGCCTTTAGGAAAGAATAAGACACTAAATCATTAAATCATGGAATGGAAATATATGTGGGGAGAGTAGTGTAAAAACTTGGGATTTTATATGGCAATTCTCGAAGAAAATAATTATTTATTAATATATTTGATCGAATTCCAACTACTTAGCTATTTGTTGATGACATTAATGCTTACAGTTTAGAGATTAAACACATTTATGGATCAAACTCAAAAAAGAGATGAGGGAAATTTTCTACTTGCATTTTGCATTGTAAGTTTACTTTTTGGTACTCCTTTGAACTAATTTTTCCAAACTAAGATAAAAGGGGGAAAGAACAATTCAAATCAATTATTTTTTTTAACATTACCAGTACAGATTATAGTATAGTTTACTGCTCAAAACAGAGCTGAGTATAGAGTGTACCAAAGTTCAAGTGCACCCAAGAAAAACTACTATAAAGTACTGCATAGATGGTACGTAACTCCAACAAAAATAGCCAAATTACAAAATTGTCCAAATAACAAATGCTGGAAATGCAAAGATAAAGTAGGTACTATGCTCCATATGTGGTGGCGATGTAACAAAGCCAAGAAGTTCTGGTGTAGTATCCATAATTGTATGAAACATGTATTAGGTATTATTATTCCCTTTAAGCCTGAATTTTTCTTATTAAATATCTTGGAAGTTATAAATGTTAAGTTCACTAAAGATAAAGAAAGTCTGATTTTATATATGCTAACTGCTGCAAGAATGGTTTATGCCCGTTATTGGAAATTGGAAAAGATCTCTACAATAAGAGAGTGGCAGACAAAACTCCTCGAATTAGCCACTATGGACATTTTGTCAATGTATGTGATAAATAAAACATCACAACAATATGAAAAAAAGTAGGAAAAGACTTTGGAATTTTGTAAACAAAATATAACATAAGATATTATAGAGACCCCTTAGCCCTCCAACCACTATGGAAATGAGAAAATTTGTGTATAATTAAAGGAAAGAAATATAGTTTATTTTTAATTGGATAGGAGTAGTGTAAAACAGGAAGACATGGTAATAACTGAATAAGCAGAATTATGTATCGTATGTATCATCTTTCTTATTTGCTTTTTATGTAATGTAAAATAACAATAAAAATGAAATTAAAAAAAAAAAAAGAAAAGTCCAAAGCTGAACAACACATATTAATGAACAGGGAATATGAGAGAGCACGAATCAGGGGAAGCTAGACATTGTAAAACAAGAAACATATGGGGCATATAAACATTTCAATATGGGGTGATTGAGCTAATGTGGACAAGAATGGGACATTTTGAGTCAGATAATTACACAGTGTTTTAATCAGGAAATGAAAATGGGGTGGCATTATCAGTACAACTATTCCTAGTAGAAAAAGTGCCTACCTGCTATGCACCTGTTGAGGTTGAGAAGCCTGCCAGCAAAAAAAGATAGCACAAATTATTTGGAAATTCAAAACCATATCTTTAAGAATTAAGAGCTCAAAATTGTTTGCCTGAATGGGCATTTTTTTCAGTTTTACTTTGGCACATATCTGATTTATTTCTATTTAGTTTAGTTTATGAAGAAATGTGTGAAATTAGGAAAGTCCTTTTTTTAAAATGTTTTTTTGTTCCTGCCTATTAGAAATCCATAATATCTAAGCACTGATGACAGCTAACTTGCTGATTATTATTAGATTCCAAGTTGACATTTTGGAAAGCTGCCCTAGTGTTCAGCCATCTTTTGTTAGGCATTCCAGGAACTGCTCTGACATCAAAGCAATGAGAGCCAGGAAAACAATGGAATCTCTTTCCTCCTGGAATGCCACAGGGTCCAACTTATCTCTGGGAGGAATTTGCTGCAGCCGACAAAAACAAGGCTGTCGGCAACCTCCCAGAGGGTTTTTTCGGCTACCCCTCCCAGACTATGGAACGGCCTGCTGGATGATATCCGTCACATTACGACCTTAAGCAGCTTTTAAAAAGCTGTCAAGACAGTTCTCTTCCAGCAGGCCTTTCCTGACTAGATTCCCTGCCTCAAGAGTGAGTCCATCTCCTCCTCTCCGCTTCAGTTGCTACTATTATTTGCTGTTATTGTCTGTTATTATTATTGTTGCTCTGGTGAGTTTTATTTTAAATATGTTTTAATGCATATTTGTTTAATACTTCTTTAAGGGGTTGGCAGGTCTTGGGATTTTGGCTATGTTTATATTGCATTGTATTTTATTTGTATGGATTTTAATGTTGTAAGCCACTCCGATTGCTTTGCAGAGGGGCGGGGTATAAATAATTTATTATTATTATTATTATTATTATTATTATTATTATTGTTGTTGTTGTTGTTGTTGTTGTTGTTGTTGTTGTATTGGCAAATGGAATCAAGAAATTGGTAGCAGGCAGAAGTTATGATGTCACTGAAGTTATTTATTTGTTAATGTAAATATTTACATTGCATTCTATATCATGGGATCTCAGAGCTGGATGCAAGATCAGTTTAAAACATTAAAACAATTTAAAATGTGGAACAAAAAAGTTTAAATAAACAATAATAGATAAATAGATAACAATAGACAATAAATTAATAAATGTTGACTCAGATAGGCAGCTGGTAGTTCATAATATTCTCCAATCCAACAGAAGCATTACCAAACTGTGGCAAAAATCCTATTGGTGAGTGCCAATCGAGTAGACCTATTGAATCAATTATTGAATGGTGAGTCAACACATGTAAATTCCACAGATTCAGTGGATCTAATCTAGTCCGGATTAACAATAGGATTTAGGCCTCAATTTATGCTCTTAAATGGTAACCCAAACTGGAAAATGAATAGTTTTTTGCTCAATTCACTCACTAGGCCTAACATTTCATGCTTCATTCCTTTCTTCTCTTACTTGGCTATGACAACCACAGGGACTGGCATTTTTCCCAGTCTCTTTGAGGTATTATTTAAAAAATTAATTAGAAATTAATTGGAATTTACCTATTTTTTTAAAAAAATGTGGACATTTTGGTTGACTTGTGTGATGAAGCAGGCTATAAGCATGAATGAGAAATGTCCATAAATTTAGTGTATACTTTCATTTAGAACATGTATACAGAAAATTATAACATTTGCCATTTATGTTTCTTTTCAGGATTTAAATAACACCATGACTTGGACTAGGAATAACAGGATGAATAATTTAAACAGAAGCCACTCGTAAGTAGTCTAGTTTGTATATCACGTATGATTTCCTTTGTTTCCTTTTAATACAGATTCCTGCTACTGCTTATCTGAGTTATCCATGTCTCATTTGGTCATCTATCTGATGACCTAACTGAGATAGCTATGAGGCTTTTCATCAAAGGTGGGGTATTTTTTCAGCCCAAAGGCTTAATTCTCAGGAACTGTATTCCCATGGCAGGCAGGGCCAAAAGCAAAAATAACTGAACTTTGTCTATCAATGCCCACCTTTAAAAATGGGAGGAAATGGTCAACAAATTAGGAAGCCTCCCAAAGATGGTATTATTGAGGTGGCAGTGTGGCAACTTGAGGAAGCCTGTATTGGGACTCTAGGAGGTCTGTATTGGGACTCTAGGAGGATCAGATTTGTCATAATAGCTTGATTTCATAGACATTGTTTATTCTAGTAGTTATCCTGTATGTGTCAATCCATTGGTCATGTGCCTATTCTCCCAATGCTGGACAACCCTGGCTTTCCTATGCAGGATTATCAGGGTACATCTTCCTCGTAATGCATGTGAATTTATACTAATCTGTGATGTCTGTACATCTATATAGTATTAGATATCTAGTATTTTTAGAATACAGGCATCTCTATATAGAGTTATAAAGAACTGTACAGTTGTCCCTCCATTTTTGCAGGGGATCCATTCCAGAGCTCCCCCCAATGGAAACACACAAATATTCAAGACCCACAGATGCCATTTTAACCCTTCCTGCTTGCTAGTCCATGAAGGACCGAAACCACAGACTTGAAATCCGCAAAAATGGAGGGACAATTGTACAGTTCTTTGCAGCACAGTACAGTTTTAAGCAAATAAGAAATAAGTGAAAGGTGGGAAATATACATTTGTGTCAGTAAATATGAGAATTATCAAAAAATCTATGTGAACACATTAATGCAACACATACATTTTTGCTATTTTCAAAACAAATATGATTTTTCCTGGCATTTTTGCCAGCACCGTCAAACAGTAAATGAATCTATGGCCCAAAACACATTGCAGAAATAATGCAATATGAGTCCACTTTAACTGCCCGAGCTTAGTGCTAGGGAATCCTGGGAACTGTAGTTTATTGTGACACCAGAGCTCTCTGACAGAGAAGGCTAAGTGTCTCACAAAAGGACAGTTCCCAGAATACCCTAGCATTGAGCCTGGGCAGTTAAAGAGGTTTATGCAGTGTGATTTCGACCTACTTTATATAATTATTTTTCTTCAGTCCCAAACCATGGAATCTTAACTGTACTATTTGATTTTGAACAGGTTGAAAAGTTCAGATGGAACGGACAGTAAGTTTTTACTCTTTCTTACTTGTAAATTGGATAGTGAAATGCATAATTGAATAGAGAGCAGCCTGAAAAATCTCTATTAATACCCATTCACAATTTTGTAAACCCTTCTATATTGAGTATCATGTTAACCCTTTAGTATATTTGTTTGTTGGGAAAAAACACATTTTACTAAATTGTTTAACTAAAAAAGAAAGGACACCAGTTCTTGTTACTTATACAAAAGGCTTGACCATGATCAAAAGTCTGAAGGTCACAAAGATTTGATGCCGGTTGGTCAGATGAAACTTGGATTCTCACCTAATTTGGAAGCTCAAGTTAGGATTAATTGCATGTATGATGTAAGTATGATTGTGTATATGTACATACAATTTAGAACAGTTTGTCTTTAATGTCCTCTCTAAAACATTGGCCTATCTCTAATTCTCAGGAGTCTAGTCTAGGATAATTTTTTAAAAACCCAGATATTTTCTTCTTGTTCTAGTTTCTCTTCCATTTGACACATTTTTAAATCTCCCAAGACAAGCTGTCCCTTCCATGCTTTTGTCACATCTTTTCTGCTCATTTTCTTTCCTGTTGATCTAAAATACCTCTAGGCCAGGGAAGACAGGCAGGAAAAAGTACCTGAATTCTGCTTTTTCTGAAAGCAGCTCAAAACTGCTCTATCTGCATGGCCCATTCCTAAGATGGGTTGAATACACGCAGCCCAACTGAATGGCTTGGCATCAAGCCATGCTGCTGGGTAATAAGTTTTCTTGCCTACCCACCATGCATGTGCACCATCTGCGAACTCCAAGTACTTCCCATGATTCCCCAGATGTCATTCCATTGCATGGTTGCCCCTTCGATCAGCCACACAGTCGCACATGTCATGGTCCACCTGTACAGGGCATCAGTGCATTGGTGTGCCAGGGAAACATTAGCAAAGCACAATCATGGAGGCCCCCCATTCACCCCATGCCCCCTGTTGGACTGTCTGGTTTGTGTGTGTTGTAATTAAATCTGTTGGAGTTGTTGCACTTTCATTTTTTTGCTTTGTTGCAGCCACACATGTGTATCAGGATGTTTATATGCAGGTGCAAAGATGTGCATTTTCCAGGCTAAGCCGGAGTATCTTAGCTTCTTTTTGCTCTGGTTTTTTAGCCTCAGAGCACGGCTTTGTTTCAGTTTCCAATCACTTTGGATGTGTGCATCATATAAATGCCCCACCTTCAAAGCAGCTTGAAGGTGCTTTATTTTGCCCATTTGTTTTCCCCCTCTATCAAAAGCTGTTTCATCTGGTTCCCTATGTTCCCTATGTTCACACCATCTCCCTTCCCTAATTTCCACACAGTCATATTTCTCATATTTTTCTTTATACTTTTAAAGCTTTCTGTCCTGATTATGCACATCTCTTCTTAATCCTTTTATTTCATCCAGATTCTTCCATGCAGAGGGATCTGGTAACATCTTTGAGACTAACTATGTGAAAGAAGTTGTAGCATAAGCTTTTGTAGACTTGGTTTACATCCTCAGATGCAAGTCTATGAAAGTTTATGCTACAAGTTCTTTTACATAGTCTCAAAGGTGCTACATGATTCCTTTGCATATTGATATTCCTGATTAACACTGCTGTGTCTCTGAATTCTACCCCCAGTGTTTGCATGCCCTGATAGTTTCTGCACCTGACACAGCATTTGTCTTCCTCTCTACCATGCCTCCTTATTATCTGCTTCTCTCAGCAAAGCCATATGCAGAGCTACTCAAACTGAACCTTCCCTCAAGCGTTGTCCTTAAATTATTCTGCAAATTGAGATTGGGAGGATTTTCTACATATTTCACACCTATAGGCATTTCAAGGAACTAAAGTATTTTCCACAAAATTAGCAAACTGAGTAGTTTTGAAAATTTCTATTTCCTTCTTTTCCACCAGAATCTGATCATCTCCATCTCATAATGGCCCATTTTTTGACTTTTTACCAGAGTCCTGTTGGCTAGTCCCAAGTAGTGTAGACCCCTTGGATCAACTGTTGAATAACTCATAGTTAAATCTATTCAAAGGGTCTACAGTAGTTGGGGGAAACCACCAATAGGATTTGGCTATTTTGTCCTGTTTTGAAGTATGAAAGTCCCCTGGGCAGAGATTATCAATGTAGTGTTTAGTGTATAACATATCATTGTCATTAAATATTAAGCAGTCAGTGGTTATACTAAAACCAGTATAAAATCCACTTTGTTGATGTCAAGACTGTAAATAAGGATGTTTCTTCCCCACTTTCTCCCATATTAAAATGTTTTATATATCTTATGGAAATACACTCTTATTCATAGTGATGATAGCAACAACAAAGAAGAAACAAAGAGACAAAACATTAATATATCATTCTGTTACATAAGTCTTATTTTGAGGAAATTTTGCAGACAAAATGTCATAAGTAATTTGTATCAGTAACCTTCATTTGGTGAGAGGAACATAATGGCTAAAAATATTTCTCTTGTGGTCAGTTTAATTGTTACTCTTAGTAATGGTTTTCTAAGTAACTATGGTTTAGAATTAGAACTTGGAAAAAGGTTGGGTTTTTTTCTTTTTGGCACCACAACTCCTTAAATCCTAGCTGTGTTGATTCTATATTCTATATAGAATTCTATATTCTATATAACTATATTCCAAAAAGTCACTTTCCAAGCTCTGTTTAAAACTAAAAGAATGATTTATGGGGCTTACATAACTTTATATCCAAATACTACATGTCATAGAGTTTCTTTTCTACTTGGCATTTTCCACTTGCCTGGCAATTCTCTTCCTGTGGTACAGGTACCTCTCCCACAGTAAACTAATAGGTGTAACTGTTGTATGTTTTCAAGCCATTTCCAACTTATGGTGATCCTAAGGTAAATCTATCATGGGGTTTTCTTCATAAGTTTTGTTCACAGGAAGTTTGCCATTGCCTTCCTCTGAGACTTACAGCATGTGACTTGCCAAAGATCACCCAGTGGGTTTTCATGGCCAAGCAGGGAATTGGTATCCAGAGTCATGGGGGGAAGCAGACGGCCAATTTTGGGGTCAGGGAAGGGGAAGGGCAGCTGCACGATCGGCGCCCCAACCCCTTCCCCAGGTCGTCCTCAGAGCAGCCGGCCCTCTGCAAGGCTGGCGCTGCGAGGAGGACCTCCCACTGCAGCGTCCATACATGCTGCAGCGGAAGAGTCGCCGAAGGTGCGGTGCACCTTTGGTGACTTGTGAAAGAAGCACCAATTTAGCACTCCTTTCCAGGGGTGGCAAAGGTGCGCCACGGGGCTTAGGTGTGGGGATACCTCGGCCCCACGGTGCAGCTTCCCGGGGCGGCCCATGGCCGCCCGTCAGCTTCCCCCCATAGTCCAACATTCAAATCACTATGCCACACTGGTTTTCTAATAGGTGTAACTAAGGTTTGTGAAATTAGACGTCATACAGATTATGGTCAGCCAAAACATGATTTACAAACCTACTTGAAACCATAATTTCTGCTTTGTCAGCTTAGTTTAAGGCCATGTCTATATGGACCAATTAAACTGGTTTACTCTACCTTTACCCTCACTGCAACCTATCTACACAATGCAGGGCCAAATCCTTGATTCAAATGCAGATTATCTTTATGAGGGAAGGCCAGTTTTATGCCAAATCTTTCCTATCCCTGCCTAAATTAGATTTTCAAAATTCATCTTTTGAGCTAGATTTTGCAGGAAAATCCAAAACACTCCATAGCAATGCCAGGAGGTTGTTTGCACACATGTCTCACTGTATTGCCTGGCACCACCATCCCCATCATGAGTTGCTCCTTTTGAGGTCACAGCAAGGCACCCAGGCATGTGATTGATGCCAAGCACCTTGTTCTTGACCTCAGAGGAAGCAACTCATGCCAGAGGTGGTGGTGCTGGGTGGCACAGTGGGTCACATGTGTAGACAGCCACCCAATAGCACTATGGAGTGTGGAGGTAATGGGAGGCATTTGAGGCAGCTCCAGGACCAGAATACTCCAGGAGCAGCCCAGGGTATTCTGGCCAGAGTAGATGAGACCTTAATCATTTCAAACCACACTTAAGCATTCTTGACCATACTTTTGACATACTGTTTGACTTATACTTCTTTCTGTGGTAAGAACAGAGCTGACTTTGTGCAGTGTAGATTCTAAACCACTTTATAAGTGCCTCTTTAAATTCGTTTTCTGTTATTTGATTGTTTTTTAGATGTCATGGATTAATGAACCAGTATTGCTACAACATCAGTGTCATAATGTAGTTAATGGGATGCATAATGACTAGGGATAGATTTAAGGCAATCACAATCAGGCCTCTGAGATCCCATGAAGCATAGTGAACAGTAAAAGGGTCTTTAAGTTTTTACCATCCCTGAACTACAATGACTATCTCTTCAGCTTGGGGAAAATTCGATGTCCTTGACATGAATACTGGTGTCATTTTGCAGTGCCCAGTATAATTATTTGTTGTTTTACTGATAGTTTGCACAGACCATATTTTGAACTTTGTGGTTTTGTTTCATAACAGTCCTGAATATGTGATATCTGCAATGACACATTTGTCTCTCTTCCCCTGGTTAAATAATAATTTTTTTTATTCCTCCAGCAATTTCATTGTCCTTAAAACCCCCTCAAGATCTGCACCATCATTACTCAGGTAAGTAGTGAGTATCCAAATGGTAGCTGAACCACTGCATTAGCCGATAAGCATATTAATTCTTTCCCCCTGTCATTTTCTGATATTCTCACTTTGAAGTAGCTCTTTATCATGAGCAGTATATTAAGATTATTCCTAACACAGAAGCCTGAGAAGATTAAGATTATTTATTATTTTAGTACTAGCTTATGCATATCAAGTAGTTATTGGCAAAAGAAGTTTGGAAGGAAAAAAAATCTGAAAGGGAATAAATGATAGATTCACAGCCAACGACAACACTAGGAGATGACAGAGGATTCCTAGGAAACACATAAACAACAGTGTGCTAATAGCCATCGCCTCCTACTTTTGTGAAAATACAGTGTATATTTTTTTCTATCCAGCTTGTATAATTGCTTATTATCAGTTGCCCCCCACCACAAATCTCTAGGGAAATTAATCCTAGGTACATGGTAGCTGTGGCTTAAATACTCTAAAGGTGCCAGATCCTGTCCGACCTTGGAAGCTAAGCAGGGTCAGCTCTTGGGTGGGAAACTGCCAATGAATACCAGCTGCTGTAGGCTATATTTCATAGGAAGAAACTGGCAAAACCACCTCTGAGTATTTCTTACCTAAGGAAACCTTACGAAATTCATGAGGTCACCATAAGTTGACAGACAACTTGAATGCACATGCATGTGTGCACATATGCACATATATGATGGCTGAAAGGGATCTGAAGATCATCTGTTCCAACCTTGATCTTATAAACCCATACTTTTCATCAAGCCCATACTTTTCATCAAGCCCCCCAAATATGCCTTCCCCTATTTCATTTTGTATAAGCAAGCAGTAAATAGATAAAAAGGAATTATGATATAAAGTGGAAATGAAGTGGGCTAGTCTATGTAGGATAAACCTTATGTCCCATGCCATACATGCCTTCAAAAAGAGATAGTTTAGGGGCAGAGTTTTGGAATGTTATTTTTTAAATCAGAACACACAAAATCACCTCCCCAAAAACCAAAATAGATTTTTTCTTTGCAATCTCGTGTGCCTCAAATGTGTCTTATTCATGAGCAGAGCCATGAGCAGAATGTTCCAAAGCTGAGTACTTTCAGTGGGGAGGACCCTGTTCTCTTTTCCCAAGGGCCATGATCCACCTTGCTGAAGCTACTGTCTGCTCAGTTTTTCTCCATTCACCACTGCAGTGACATCATTCAGCATATTCTCTTTTGTGCTGAGTAGCAATCCCTTCCTTTAATTTCTATTTTCATCTTCCTTCCTTCTTTTCTTCTACTTCCCTCTGTATTTCAGTAAAAAGTTAGTACTTTAGAAATAGAACTCCCAGAGTCCTCCAGCCAATTACCAAACTAGGTTTGTCCTGCCAGTCATGCTTATCTAAAGAATGAAAAACAAAAAAACAACCTCCTCAAATCTTGCGAGGGAACAAAGTGGACAACCACTAATGCACTGGATTAAATGTAACATAATACCATACATAAATCTTTTACAAAATTATTTTATAATATTTGTATTTATTTATTTATTTATTTATTTTCATTAAAACTATCCACACAAACATCAACAAATCTTCAACACATAGCAAATTGACAATTAGTTACAGTTAGTTAAGAGCACAACCCTCTTACTATACCTTAAAACATTCTTAACAACAATAACTAAAACTAAAAATATTAAAAATAACAAAGCTAAAAAAGAAAACAAACTTAAAACCTCAAACATTAACAAAATTAAACTTCCTAGATTCTTTTTTGTCTGTTAACCTGTCAAATTTAATTATTTCTGCATATCATAGTTTACTTCATATCTCCACATTATATATTTGGAACATCTTAAGCATTTACTAATTGTTATATCTCAGTCCAAGCCAATTATAGATTCCTTACCCCATTCCTTTTTAAAGTACATTTTCAATGCATCCCATTCTAAGTTAAACTTGCCCAATGATTTTCTTTTTAGCATTTGTTTCAATTCATCAGTTCCTTTATAAACATATAGCTTCGTTCCTTTATACTTGGGCATTCATTTTTTCTCCATTTACTTGCATATAACATTTGATAATGTCCAACTTAAATTGTTTAATAAGCAATTCAGACATTTGGGCACTAATCACTTACAGCTCTGTTTTGCCTCATTCAATTGAATATGCACTGTCCTAGAATACTATAAAGCTGTTTCTTCCCACTTTGCTGACCATGAAATGTGTAGAATTTGCCAGCAGATGTCCTTATAGTCCACACTTAGAGAATTTCACATCTTTCTTTGTTCAGTAAACTTTGCAGACATCAGTAAAAAACACAGTTAAATGAAATGCTTAAGAGAATACATACAGACTGAGTCTCCCTTACCAGAAATTCCAAAGTCCGAAATATTCTGAAACCCAAAATGTTTCATGAGTGGCTCAGACAGTGACACTTTTGCTTTCTGATGGTTCAGTGTACACAAACTTTATTTCATGTACAAACTTATTTAAAATATTGTGTAAAATTAGCTTCAGGCTATGCGTATACGGTACATCTGAAACAAGAATGAATTTTGTGTTTAGACTTGTTGGGTCCCATCTTCAAGATATCTCATTATGTAGGAACCCTGGCGGCACAGTGGTTAAATGCCTGTACTTCAGTCACTCACTCACAAATCACAAGGTTGAGAGTTCAATACCAGCCAGGGGTCAGAATCATAGAATCATAGAATCATAGAATCATAGAGTTGGAAGAG
>CM034703.1:88279755-88295410 GCA_020142125.1 Phrynosoma platyrhinos
CTGAGCCGATGATCTGGTCATGGAGAAATATATCTGGGTGTCATCAGATGACACCGCGCTCCAGGCCTCCTAATGATCTCACCCAGCGGCTTCATATAGATGTTAAATAATGTCGGGGATAGGATGGTGCCCTGAGGGACACCACAATTAAGCTCAATTTTGGATGAGCAACTGTCCCTGAGCCTCACCCTCTGGGATCTACCCAAGAGGAAGGAACAGAACCACTGCAAAGCCATGCCTCCAATTCCTAACTCTCTCAGGCGATCCAGGAGGATGGCATGATCTATAGTGTCAAAAGCCGCTGAGAGATCCAAGAGCACCAACAGGGTCACACTACCCCTGTCGATACCCAGGCACTATCAGAACAACCATGGCAGTCTCAACTCCATATCCCGTCCTGAAGCTGGTTTGAAATGGATCGAGATAATCGGTTTCATCCAAGACTGCCTGGAGTTGGGAAGCGACTGCCCTCTCGATCACCTTGCTCAAAAAAGGGAGCAAGGATACTGGTCTATAGTTGTTTCAATCCAGGGGGTCCAGGGAAGGTTTTTTTCAGGAGGGGCCTAACCGCCGCCTCCTTTAAGCAAGATGGTACAATACCTTCCCTGAAGGATGCATTGATTATATCCTGAAGGAATACTCTCAATGCTCCCCCCCCGGATGACCAGCCAAGATGGACATGGATCGAGGGGGCAAGTTGTCTTCCTCACCTTTCTGAGCAGCTTGTCCACATTATCGGTACTCACAGATTGAAATTGATCCAGTAAATTGCCATCAGCAGAATTGCTGGATACCTTGTCTACGGATTCTGCCAAAATACTGGCGTCCAAGTCAGCTCTTACCCGAGAGATTTTATCTGCAAAGCGGATGTTAAATGCCTCACAGCAGGCTGTTGTTGGGTTAAGCAAGGGATTTGGCACAGGTGGAACCTTCGTCAGCTCCCCTACCACCTTAAACAGCTCTGCCGGGCGAGACTCTACAGGCGCAATACGTGCAGTGCAGAAAGATTTCTGCACTGCACTTAAAGCCTCCCTATAGGAATCAAGATGCTTCCTAAGGCGAGTTCTGTTGGATGAGAGACGAGTCTTTCGCCATTCACTCTCTAGTCGTTGTCCGACCCGTTTCATCCTCCCAAGCTCCTCTGTGTACCAGGGCTTACGATTTGAAACAGGCCGGAAAGGACGCTTGGGAGCGATTGTGTCGATAGCCCTGGTGAGATCAGTGTTCCAAGTATTCACCAAGGCTTCAGCAGAATCACCTGCGTTACCAACCATTAAACCCTCTAAGGCTTTCTGGAATCCAATTGGTTCCATTAGCCTTCGAGGGTGGACCATTCTAATGGGTCCACCACCCCTGGGAGGGCGGACAGTGGCTCTTAGTTCCACTTTGATCAGGAAATGATCCGTTCATGACAATGCTTTGGTCTTTTTGACCTCCGCCCTCAGATATTCCTGTTCCCTACTAAAAACCCCATCGAGGGTATGACCTGCACAATGTGTGGGCCCGTCAACCAGTTGGGATAGGCCCATGTTTGTCATGGTATCTATGAACTCCCGAACAGCACCAGTTAGATCTTGCAAGCTGGTTTCAAGTGGGATGTTGAAATCGGCCAAAACCAAAAGTCTGGGCGACTCCAACAGCAAATCAGAAACCAAGGCAGTTAGCTTGGTTAGGGAGTCTGTTAAGCAACAGGGTGGTCGGTATACCAACAGAATCCCCAAACTATCCCTGGTTTTCAGGCTGAGGTACATACACTCGATGCAGGTTGTTTTCTGGATAGGCTTCCTGGTCAAGGTAAGATAGTTTCTATGAACCAGGGCCACACTGCCTCCACGCCCACTTTCCCTTATCTGCTCACTAACCATATACCTGGCTGGGAGAGCCTGCACCCATGTAGCAGCGCTGGCATCTCCCAGCCAGGTCTCAGTATAGCACTTTTATATATATACTTATATATATATAAAGTATACTGGAGTTTACACTTTTATATATATACTGGAGTTTACACTTTTATATATATACTTATATATATATTAAGTATACTGGAGTTTACACTTTTTCAAGGCAAGAGGACAAGGGTGCAAAGAATGCTGCCTGCAGGCCACACGTAGCCCCTAGGGCCATTTTATATTCCTCAGGGCCCCCTAGGGGTCAACACTTTTAGCCCCTGCTCTGAAGAGGCCTTGTAAAAAGAAAACCCCATAATAGGATTGCTTCAGGGTTACCATAAATCGGAAATGAGGCAGACAACACATACACACACAGTAGCCTGAATGCTTAACTGCCATCTTCACATTAGAAGTGGGAATGTTTTAGAATGTGATTTGAATAGGTTACCACTGAATCTTAAGTTGAGAACAGTGAAAATGTTATGAAATTTATCTTTTATGAATCTTTATGACACCTTTTATGTCAGGCTTGTTCTTTAGGCTGCAGTTTGGTACTCATTCATTTTCTTGCAAGTAAGAACCTTTGAAATACTTGATACTTGGCTTTTAAGCAGACATGTATAGTATTGTGTTGCTAATAGAAACAGAAGTAATATGTAAATGTTACTGTCTGTTCTCAACAGAACTGAGTTGGATAGAAGTTTTGGGCGGGAGTGCTGATGTGTTAAGCAACAGTGCTGTGGTTTGTGAAAAGTCAGTTCCCTGAATGACAATATCCTTTTGTTCAGGTTTTTGGAGGTCTTCTTAATTTATTGCCATTCAGCCAATCAGTGGCTGACAATAGAAAAATATATGACGGGAGAGTTCCACAAGTACAATAATAACAATGGTGATGAGATCATGCCTAGCAATTTGCTGGAAGAAATTATGCTGGCTTTTTCTCACTGGACTTATGAGTATACGCGAGGAGAACTCCTTGTATTGGATTTGCAAGGTAAGTGATACCACACTTTGAAATCTGTGATACTTTTAAAGTGTGCTATGAACATGAAAAATGGGCTAGATCCAGCTTTAATTTCATTGTGCTTTGGTAAGAACCATCTGTGATGTACAATATTTTATGTAGTTTAAAATCTTAGCAAGCAGTTTGCAACTTATAGTACTTAGTTTTTTTACTCCCTGCCGTAAGGTTGCTTGGTTCATGATTCCATGGTGATCTGATCCATTTAATGCTCTGAAAGATGAGGAAATTGAGCCATTGTATCTCCATCCTGCTTGCCCAGTATTCTCTTCTGGATGCTTTCATTGTGCTTTTGGCTGCTGTCTGTGTAGAACTGTACCAGTTGTACACCTCTGGTGCCTTTACCTTTTCCTTAAATCAGGACTACTGAAAGTGGTGGCCCCTGGACTGGTGCTGATACCTGAGCCATTGACAGCCACTCTCTAGCAAGCTTCCAGGAAAGAAAGAAAGAAAGAAAGAAAGAAAGAAAGAAAGAAAGAATTATAAGAATGGGCATTAATATGGTGCTGGTCCCTGGCACACAGACAGAAAACAACTGCTGGTTCCCATATGAGATAGCTTGAGAAGCACTGTCCTAAACTAATGACCCAAAGTGGGCAGGATTTTAAAAAGATATGTAAAACACAATAGCATAGAATAGAAAACTATGGGGGATTGCAGACTGCCAGAAATAGTGCAAATTGAGCCCACTTTTAGGGTTCGGGTTCGGGTTCGGGAATCATGGGAACTGTATTTTATTGTGGCACCAGAGCTCTCTGACAGAGAAGGCTCAATGTCTCAGAAAAAAAACAACAATTCCCATGACTCCCTAGCACTAACCCTAACCTTAAAAGTGGACTCAATTTGCACTATTTCTGGCAGTCTGCAACCCCCCTAAGTCACATACTTTCCTCAAGTCTCAGGATGCTTCCAGATGGGTGGATCCTATGGTTAATGAACCAATAGACTTCTGTTGCAGAATTATACAACCAAAATTGTAATTTAGTTTTAAAACTATTAGGGAAGTCACACTTTTTTTGTATGTATTTTCCACTGTGTTTTATCTATATCAAGTGATATAGCTGCTGTGGGCTTGAAGGGGAAGATCCAGTTCATCAGAGAAAGAAAATGACTAAAGGCCTTTGCAGACTGCCAGAAATAGTGCACATTAAATTGAGGCACTGCCCTGGCTCAGTGCTAGGGAATCATGGGAACTGTAATTTATTGTGGCACCAGAGCTCTCTGACAGAGAAGGCTCAGTGTCTCAGAAAAAAACCAAAAACAATTCCCATGATTCCCTAGCACTGAGCCAGGGCAGTGCCTCAATTTAATGTGCACTATTTCTGGCAGTCTGCAAAGGCCCTAAGTAACCTTTTAAAACATGCATTTAGAACATACCGCCCTCCCCCCGATATAGATCTTCAATAATTTCATTCTTGCATGCAAGAGTAAAAAGTATCAAAAGTTTTCATCCCACTGGGTGAGATTAAGAGAGTTTTGTGCATTTTAAATGATTAACAAAAGAGGTTTAGTGGGAAAAGTCATGTTTTGCACAGGATATAGTATATTTTAACAAAAAGAGAATAGTCTTGTTGTAAACAGATTGTAGGGTTTTTTGTGCAAAATGTTTTGCAACAGCATACCCAGTTATAAAAATCTGTGGTTGACATTTCCCCCCCCAGTGGAGTGACACAATGTGTCAAAATACTCATTCTTTTTAATGATGACAAAAAGCTGAAAATATTTGATTTCTATACTTGTGCATCCTCAGTTGTGCTTCCCAGAGTTCATGATGCTTAAGAGTGCAACTTTTGTTGTTTTTGGTTTGGACTGGACTGGAAGTGAAGAATGGAAATGTTACTGATGGTGCTGACTGGGGCAGTGGTTTTCTTTAGCTTTTTTAAAATTAGCATTCCACTGTAACAGTCATTTGAGCACTATTTTTCAGTTACCTTTGAAAACTATGGCCACAAAACATGTAAATAAAGAAATAATCAATGGAGGGTAGAGCCAATACATAGTATAGTAGTTTGAATATCGTGTATTGAACTGAGTGTTGGACTAGGACTCTGGAAGACTAAGACCTGAAACACATGGGCCAAATAAGGCAGCTTCCAGCTGCTTTGGGGGCATGGAGTTCAAATGATGCACACTCCCAAAGCATCTGGAAGTTGCTCCTGCAATGCCAGAAGCCATCCAATGCTGCCACAAAAAGGAGTCAGTTTAAACTGATTCCTGGTCAGTGGCTTGGGACTGCAGGCAGTGGCTGGCTTTGGGAGCAGACTGTGCAGTCACTGTGGTCCCAGTGGGATCAGGGCCACAATGGCCGGAAACTACTCTTTCCGTCCATGAGCTTTGGCCCTTGGATTCAAATCCCCACTCAGTCATGGAATCCCACTGAGTAATCTTGGGTAATTCTGCCTCTAAACAAATTTTGTCAAGAAAACCTTGTGTGGGTTCATCTTAAACTGCCATAAGTTGGAAATGGTTCAAGGGCACATAAAACAACAGTATCAAATGTATGCTGAGCTATGCTAGGTTAACCTGCCCAAAATATCACTGCCATATTTTAGCGTCCCCTCCAATTCTTAAATTTCCACAGCTATGTAGATTTTGCTGTTCCTCTGTTTGACTTTTAAAAATGAGATTCTGTAAACAAGAACAAGGACAAAAAAGTACAACAGAATTACAGAAAGAAGATCATGTGTCCAACTCTGTAAAATATAATGGAGAAATGGAAAATCTACATGATATACCTGCTATGGAAGCTGACAAGACAGCATGGGGAATTCTTTGTCATGGAGGACAAGCTGGCAAAGTTCAGCCATGGGGCTACATGCATATCTAAAGTTGTTTTGTAGACCCTGTCACCCTCCCTAGAATGCCTCCTTTTTTTCTGGCAAAAACATATTAACTGCTTTTGGGAGCAGCTATTTAGCTTTTAAATAGGTTGCAAACCCACTCGCAACTGTTCATTAAAAAAGAAGAAAACATTCTTGAAAATAAGAAGTGGCCTTCCAAGCTGTTCTGGTTTTGATTCCTACCACCACCACCACCACCACAACATTTATATAGTTTTGACAGTGTTTGTGGCCACCTGGCCCATGGCCCTGTCACAAATGTCAGTCCTGATGTCAGAGATCCATATGCCACATTCTCTCTCTGTGTGTTTCTCTCTAACACACATTCACACACACTGGAAATAGTGTGTTTTGACTGAACTATAGGTAGTATTTGAAAGATGAACAACAACCTATAATATAAATTTGATATAATTGTTTCCCATTTGTGTCAAGGGGAATGTGTACTATAATTTATTTAAAGCATTCAAAAAGTGTGAATAATATCAGGATGCATTTTTCAAGCAAAAAAACCCCTTCCAGCCCCCTAACTTCATTTATTGCTATTGTTACATTCAACACTTGAGACAAACATTCATTACAGAAGGGTGAAATGTTTAGACAGCAATCTAAAATCACAGTGTAGGTGGATTTTTCTGGAGGCTTAAATAAATAGAATATGGGGGGATGCAGGAATTTTCTACAATTCCTTCCTGTGAGGAAAGATAGGGCCTCGGCAGACGACTAAAAGAGCGCCGCCGGAGTTCAGCCTCCGGACCGCAGCGCTCCTGCGGCGCATCTAAAAGGAGCACCAAATTGGCGCTCCTTTTAGATTTAAGGGAAAGTGCGCCCCAAAAGCGGTGGGCGCACTTTCCCTGGCTCAAACGGCGCAGCGCATGTGGGCGCTGCGGCATGAGGTCATCCCCAGTGCGCCGGCCGTGCGGACGGCCGGCGCTTCTGGGGGCGACCTCGGGGAGAGGAAGGGGCGCCGCTCGTGCGGCTGCCCCTCCTCTTCCCTGCCCGGAAGACGACTCTTTTAGTCGTCTGCCGAGGCCCTATCTTTCCTCACAGGAAGGAATTGTAGAAAAATATGAGAAAAGGTATGACATATTTAATTCAGCTTCACCATTGGTTTGAATTTTATATCCTAATAACCCAGCCTATTTGTTAATAGCATGACACAAATATATTATATTGAAAGCATAATAAGCAGTTAATGAGTTATACCAATAGAAAGCAAGTATTGCTGAGGAGAAGTAAACTTGGTCAGAGTTGGGGTTACAGTAGCACTGGGGAGGAAATTGGAAGGAAGGAATGGGATAACAGTTCACATGATGTTCTACCTGGGTAGGGGCACCTGTTATTTTCAGCCATAAACCTTATGGTGAGATAATGCCTCCAGCTGAAGTTGGAAAGTAGGGTAGTTCTACACAACACATTTAGGTAAGCAATAAAGTAAAGCAGCATGTAGAGTGAGGAAGGGACTTTTGTGAACAACAGATCCCAGCAGCAACAGCAACAAGAACAGGCACAGCAGCAGCTACAGAAAAAACAAATCAGTATCAGCAGCATGGATTCATACAAACCCAGTTCATGAATGTGGTTACCAGTCTATATCCATGCAATCCCAATCATGCTGTAACATGCTTTACATGGAGCTGACTTTGAAGCATGGGTCTGATTACCAGGATCATATAATGTTACTACACCAAAATATTTACTACTCCAATCCCCTGGCTGCTGGTCTGTTTCTGGGCACAATTCAGAGTGCTACATATGCCCTATAAATCCCTACACAGTTTAGGTCTGGGGTGTGGGATAGGTCTATCTCACCATATGAGCCTGCTTGGTCCCTGAGAGCCTCAGGAGAAGCCCTTCTCTCAGTCCCACTACCTTCAATGGCTTGGTTGGTGACATGAGATAGGGATTTGTCGGTGGCTGCTGCTAATCTCTGGAGCTCCCTTCCCTGGGGGGCTAGAATGGAACCCTACTTGCTCTCCTTCAATTGGCAGGTCAAGACTTTTAAAAAATTCTAATAGGCTTTTAGGCATTTTAAGAGGACTCTGTATTGTTTTAAATTGTAGTATTTTAAATTGCTTTTAATATTTTTTAAAGTTTTAACTTGTTTTAATAGTGTCAGTAGTTTAATATTTTAATTCTATTTTAATATAATAATAATAATAATAATAATAATAATAATAATAATAATTTATATCCCGCCCCTCTGACTGCAATTGGGGTGGCTAACAACAAAAACAAATACATAGTATAAAATCCTAAACCAATACCAACCCCCTCCCTTTAAAAAAGTATTAAACTAAGCACAATTAAAACATTTGAATAACATAAAATTAAATAAACTGAATTATCCAAACAAAAAATGGCAACAGCGGAGATGGCGAAACAAAATGAAACAGCAGAAAAGCCAAGGTGGCGGCGGTAATAAATTTGAAGAGGACAGGATAAAACAGAATAAGACAAAATAAAGGGGTTCTAGAAGCTGGGAAATCTAATCTGGAAAGGCCTGCCAGAAGAGATCCATCTTAACAGGCTTTTTAAAGCTGTTTAGCGTGGTAATCTGACGGATCTCATCCTGCAGGCCGTTCCATAATTGGGGGCAACTACCGAAAATGTCCTCTGGGAGGTTACAGACATCCTAGATTTTAGTGGCTGTAGCAAGTTCCTCCCAGAGGACTGGAGTGCACGGGGAGGAGGCAGTCCTGAAGATAGGTTGGACCCAAGCCATTTAGGGCTTTAAAGGTAATAACCAATACCTTATACTGGGCCCAGAAATGAATAGGCAGCCAGTGGAGGGACTTTAGCACTGGAGTTATATGGTCCCTCCTGGATGTCCCAGAAACCACTCTGCTGCCATGTTTTGTACTAACTGGAGTTTCTGGACCAAGCACGAGGGTAGCTCCATGTAGAGTGCATTACAGAAATCCAGACACGAGGTTACCAGCATGTGCACCACAGTCTCGAGGTCCCTTACTTCCATAAAAGGGCGCAGTTGGTGTATTAGCCGAAACTGATAACAGGCGCTCCTGACTGTCGCATTTACCTGATTTGCCATCAGGAGTGACGAATCAAGGAGCACCCCCAGACTGTGAATGCAGTCCTTTATGGAGAGTGACCCCATCCAGGACTGGAGGTTGCAGCCCAATTTCTGGTTTCGGGGCCGCTATTGTTAGCACCTCTGTTTTGTCTGGATGTTGGCCTCCCCCAGGGCCTATGAAATGGTATATTGCATGCTTCCAATAATTTATTTGTGGGAGGAGTGGAATGGTGATTCCATTCCCTGTTGCCCACTGATGATTATAACAAATGTCACTGCTCATGGCAACAGAGGACATAAGATTTAAAAAACAGAATTTAAAAAGGTAATGCCTTTCTTTGTTGGAAAGCTCCTGTCTCATCCATATGTGAGAATCCTCTTTCCTAAGATTTTAGTTTTCCCCTTGCTTTTGTTTTTGTTCTCCTATTTCTTTTCAGTTGAAAAAATTAAGAAACCTTTACTGCATTACAGCAGTTATAAAGCAATCACAGTGGATTTTTCTCATTTCCTTAGATAAACAAGGTTCTCTACCAAGACATGTATATAACCATTTGACAACAACTCACTCACAAATCATTCAGGGCCCTTGATGTCCTTATTAGAGGACCAGATGCAGCCATTAATGCACATCAAATGCAGCAGTGGATCTAATATGGCAAAACAGGATTAAATAGTAGGCTGAGGGGGGATGCAGACGGGACGCCATGGGCTGCCCTGAGAAGTGGAGGATTGGGGCCAAGGCTGCCCCACGTCTCAGCCCCAATCCACCCTTTTGCCTCCTGGGAAAGGAGCACCAAAACAGCACTCCTTTCCCAAACTGTGGAAAAGGCACTGGAAGAGCTGCACATGGCTCTTTTGTGCCTCTTCCAGCACAGCATGTAAAAATGCTGTGCTGGGAGGACGTCATCAGAGCGCTCGCAGTGTGCAACGGTGCATGCTCTGATGATGTCCTCAGGAAGGGGTTGGGGCTTCTGGCATCTGGCTGCTCCTCCCCTTCCCTGGCTCCAAGACAGTGCTTTGCATCATCTGCAGAGCCCCTAAGTGTGCCCTAGGTCTTAAGGGCATTGATCCATGATTTTCTGTGCCATGGAGCTCTCCATGGCTATCATGGGGATGGGTTCCTTTAGCTAATTTTTCAATCCTGAAATTGAAATATAGTTTCTACTCACATATACCTGCACACATGCATTTGTCCCTCCAAAGCACTTTGGACAGATGCCCTTAAATTTTGTGGCATTACAGTGAAATGGAAAAAGAAGTATTAGCTTAAGCAATGAGATGAATGTGCAGCATTTGTTTGCCAATGGCTAATGTATCTCATAGTTCTAATGTTGGCTTTTCAGTTTATTCGTTCTAAAGGAAAAGATTAGATAACTTTAAAATAATTGCAAAGGTCACTGTTTCACAAATGGTTTTTAAAAAAGGCAATTTACCTTATAACACTGTTTATAAATTTAACTTCTGCAGGTGTTGGAGAGAACCTTACAGACCCCTCTGTCATTAAACCTGAAAACAGGGAGTGAGTATTTAGTGACATTTTATCATACAGCATGTCACATGTTTTGTGTGATTAAGTTAATATACAATTTTAGCTACAATGCATATATTCATATTTTATATGTTGCTGACACTGGTGCCTTTATGTTTTGATTAACATTGCGGTTACTACTCATATCCTTCCCTAGGTTGGTTTTTAGTGATAGGAAGCACAGTACTTCCAATTTGGTGAAGAGTTCACTGAAGGATATATATATATATATATATATATATATATATATATATATGGATGCAGATATATATCTATTGAAAATTCTTAGGTATGGGGAAGAGGGAAGGATTAACACATTTTGATTGCTCAGACATGATCAAATCCTGTTTGAGTTTTACCATAATTGAAGATACAGTGGCCCTTGGTGTCTGCTGGGGTTTTGTTCCAGGATCCCCTGTGGATACTGAAGTCCCATTAAATGCAATGATGTAGTGAAATTTCTTATATAAAATGGCAAAATCAAAGTTTGCTTTATGGCATGTATATTTTTTTGAATATTTTAAAACTGTGGATGGTTGAATCTGTGGATAAAGAATCTGTGGATACGGAGGGTTGACTGTACTAAATTTAATATACAGTAGCTTGTAGAATTAATTATGATTGCAAACATGACTTACGGTTGAATCTGCACTGCAGAATTAATGCAGTTTGACACTGCTTTAACTGCCATGGCTCAGTGCTATGGAATTCAGAGGTTTGTAGTTTGTTGTCACACCAGAGCTTCCTGAGAGAGGCTACATAGCTCACAAAACTGCAAATCTCAGATTTCCATAGAATTGAGCCACGGTAGTCAAAGTGAATTATTTCTCTACTGCAAATTAAACCTATGTCTCTCAATTCTAGCCACTTGGAAGATAACTTAGCAATGGTGGGTTCCCCCTTTTATGGAGGCGGGAGGGAGATTAATCACATTATTGTACTGCCCTCTTATTGTGCTGCTATTCCACTATTATGCTCTGGCTGCCTCCTATTATGAAGCTTGTAGTTCAGTGAGGCCCAAGAGCTCTCTGGCTGAGGATTCTAAATGCCCCCTCCTTAAACTACAAATCTCAGAATGCAACAGGAGGCAGCCAGAGCAGTTAAAGTGGAATAGCAGCACTATGAGAGTGTAATATGGCAATCTAGTAAGAGGGATGCCTACTCTAGGAATCATATCCAGGGGTTGCTGTGCTGACCAGCTCATACAGCAAAGAACAGTAACATCCAAAATCCACAAAACAGTGATACCTTTACTGGCCAACCAAAATGCACAAAATAGTTGAAACAAGCTTTTGAAGCTCAACTGGCTTCTTCATTGGGCAAAGGTGTTAAAAATCAAACAGGAGAAAGGTATCACTGTTTGGTGGATTTTGGATGTTATTGTTTGCACTGTGGCCAACATAGCTACTCCTGGATACGTTTTCTAGATTTCAGGATACTACATTTTAAACACAACAGGAGAATCCTAAACAAGAGGTAACAAAGGGCAGAGACTTAACTTTTTGAGGTCTTTGCCTCCAAAAAAGTCAAACTTTTGTTTTTGTTTTTTAAATGGACTGCATTTGATGAGTTTAAACAGCATTTTAAGGGTGTTTTTTTTCAGATGCAGCAACACAGAGACTTTTTGAGAAATTCAATATTATCTGCCAAAGGAGAGGGCAGGTATTTTCACACAGGAGCAAAAAAGAAACATGGTTTCTCATTGTGTTGCTAATGGATTTATTTGGAAATTTTATTTCTTGGACTGCATTGTTTTTCTTCCAGAGCCCATCTGTCCCCCTTTTTCAAACATACACATACATTTCTATTGGTGAGGGAAATGGAGGAAAAGGGGAGCTCCAGGTCATTAGCATGTAACTAAGAGGAAAGAAGGACTCTGCACCTTAATAAAGGGTACTCCCCTTTTTCAAATACACAAACAAAAATTTCTGTGTAGGTGGGGAAGTGGAGGGAAGGGCAGCTCCAGTCCCAAGCAAGCAAAAAGTTCCACCATGCATGCAGCATTGCCACACACATACTAGGACACAAGAAACCCTCCTCACTGCTCCAAGTCTTTGCTTGCCTCATTTCCCTTCCCACCTCTGGGTCTGGAATGCCTGCACAGTATCACCCGAAGCCTCAAGGGTGGGATCTGAATGAGTTTTCTCGTGAGGTTTCACTCCTGATTTCCAAAGACTTCAGTCCCAGACTTTCATGGTTTTTCAGCAGCAATGGCAACCATAATTGCAACCCCCAACCCCACAATTCCCTGCCACCACCCCCTTTCCCCCCTCAGCAACCCCCTGCTGCTCTTTTTTCCATCAGCACCCTCCTGGAGCTTTCTAACATCTCCAGGAGGGATGCTACCACCTACTTTGGGGACCATTGCTTTAGAACATCCAAATTTCTTGTTCAGGCTCTACAAACACATGCTATAAAGTTTACAAAGAGTATAGAAAATGATTGGACTCCTGAAGGTTGACTGTCATTAATTTTATTTCTTTAGATTTCCTTTTCCTGTTATGCATGTGTGTAATGGCTTTTGCTAAAACACAATAAAATGATTTTGGGTTGGAATGGGGTGCAGGAAAAATACAGGGATTCTTCCTTCTCTTAATTCCCAAAGCAGGATGCTGGTGTGTCAATGGAGGCAGCACTCTCCAGCTTCAGGAGTGGGGAGTCCTCTTGACTCCTGAAGCAGAAGGCAGTTTGAATGGGAGACAAAAACCTCCAGCTTTGGAAGTAGGGTGCACGATGAATGCAGGAATTCTGCTTCAGGAATTAGAAAGACAAAGAATCCCTGAGTTCCTTCTGTACCCCACTCTCGAAGCTGGAGGTTCCTGTCTCTCATTCTAATAACAATCTTCTGCACCAGGAGTTAACAGGAGGAAGAATCTCTGGATTCCTCCTGCATCCCACTCATTAAACTGGAGTCTCTTGTCTGAATGGGAGACAGCAGCCTCCAGCTTCAGGAGTTAGGAGGATGAAGAAGTTGTTTAGGATTTGTTTATGTCACAATTATTGCCATGACATACAGTGATATATGGAATTATTAATGGGTAACATTAGTACAGAAACATTACTAAGGATTCTGTATGGTTTGGTAGAGGACAGTATTAATACAGGAGGTGGCACCATAAGTTATCACACCAGATGATACCATTACAAAGGCCAGTGCAGGCAAAAGGCCTCTTTGCTGCTGCCCAGCCAGCTGCTCTGTTGCAGCTCCCAAAGTGAGCAGGTACAAAGGGAGAAACTTCTCCCCGGTGAGGAAGGACAGAGGTGCAATTAGTGTTTGTGTAGGAGGTTAACAAAGACCACATGCTCTGCACTGGAGACTGGCATGGATGGAGAACTGGAGAGATTTTAACTACTGGTGTTGCTCCTAGGCAAAGGACTCTTTCCAGGAAATGACCCCAAATACTCTTTCCCCTCCTTTCCCAGAGATATGCCTTCCCCTCACAACTTCAAGTGTTTGCTCCCTTCCCAAAGTTTGGGGCATTGCAGACCAGCCTAAATGGCCAGCCTGGGGGTGGAATTGGGGTGGGGCAGCTGCATGCCAGCCACCCCAACACCATCCTGATAGTGCGTGCCTGTACGCATGGTGAGCAGCATCAGGATGTCCTTCTGGCATAGCATGTAGACACACTGCGCTGAAAGGGTGCAGAAGAGCTGCAGTGCTGGCTCTTAGGATGGCCTTTTGCCACCTCTAAAAAGAGTGGTATTTTGCCAGTCCTTTGGGGGTGGCAAAAGGGAGGATTGGGGCCGCGGCATGGGGTTGCCATGGGCCCAATCCACCGCTAGCAGGGGCGGCCCAGAGTCACCCGAAATGGGCAATCTGTAGAGGCCCTTTGTTTCTTCTGCTACCTTTTTTCTTGGCCTGTCTAACAAAAGAAAGCAAAACCAGTAGTGCAACCCTTCCCTGCCAGCCAAGTCCTTGGCAAAACTCACAAAGCTTAAGCAAGGTTCCAAATCTGAAAGCTCCTTTTTGCCACCACTTCACCATGGCTGCCACATGCTCTAACACCTCACTCCAGTCAGTCAGTCAGTCTGTCCCAAAATGGCACTGCTCCAAGCCACAGAAGTGATGCTTTCCCAACCACCACTACTAGTGAAAGACATGGCTAAGAGAGTGAGCTCATGGGGAAGTGAAGAGTAGGAGACACTACCACATGAAGCAATTAGTGCAGCTTTGCAGTGGTTTAAAGGGACCATGAAAAGGAGTTTCATGCAACCATGAGCCCCACCATGGTCCTAAAGGCCACAGGTTCCCCTCGTCCTTCTTGCATACCAATAATTTCACCAAAAGCCCCCTGTAACCCCTTTCCCCCTCACTGTCCCTCTGGATCTTTCCACTATCCCTGGTGTGTGTGTGTATACCACCCCCTTTGGCAATCATTGTCCTAGCTTCTGCCAATTTTGGAATGAGATGCTTTCCTGGACTAGGCAAATGATAAGGCAAGATATACAGTTTCAAGACAGTTTATTTGTTCTGCCAATCTTTGCTGTATACAATACAGATTTACCACATATGCAATTAATTTCTATAATGATAAGTGCTGCTTGAGTTGAGAGATTGGTAGCATGGTAATCAGTGGAGGGTCTATCAATTAGGAGGTTGTTAGACTCTGGTGGACTACCTTAGCAGAAAAATTAACCTCCCATACTCAGCTGAAATAACTACTCAGCAGGAAACAACAAAGGACACCTTTATGACACTCTTGTCCCCATTTATGAACTGCACCATAGATCATCTGTCTATAGAAGGTCCATCATCTTCTCAATTAAAGCTGTGGAAAAATAGACTATGAATGCTGGCTGATTTTGCTGTGTGGATAACTGGAGCATATTGTAAACAAGGAAGGAAGGGTGGTGGTTGGAGAGTAGGTATAATTAGTGTATTCCTAAAATTTTAAAATAAAAAAGATTTAGAAACTAACCCAAGAGTATGTAGGTACAATCAAGACAAAAGAATAGGAAACTGACATTACTTTGACAGTCTAGTAGAATCCATTCTTTCTTGAAAAGATATAAAGAGAGAGAACAACTGGCCCTTTCCCTGGTTTTGAAATGTGGTGTTGCACATGGAAATAAAATGTACAAATTTGGGGAAGCATTTTGTGTGTGTGTCTTTATTAAATTCTTAAGAATAAAGTTGTCAATTTTATTAAAAATAATGAGTGTTGATTATATTGATATTTAAAAATATATTGATATTTAAAATATGTTATAATTATTCAACAATGATACTACATGCTTAGTAACGTGATGACACATGCTTAGTTTTCTTTTTAGTAAACTAAAGGTTAGTACAGCAGTAGGCAACCTTTTTGAGCCGGGGGCTGGATTGCTGTCCCTCAGACA
>CM034703.1:88301387-88324780 GCA_020142125.1 Phrynosoma platyrhinos
GTCCCTCAGCCCTTAAAGGGGAAAGGTTGCCTACCCCTGCTCTAGCTGCAGATCCTGCATTAAACATCATGTTGGATATGATTACCTATAGGGCCCCTTCCAACTCTATGATCATTCACACAAGTGGGATAGTATTTTTGCCCCAGGATAATGATTCTTTTCTTTGAATGTTAACTAAAGCATGGCAGAGGTTCAATAATGTAATTGGAGCAGATGTGCTTGTGGAACCTCTGCCTTCTGTCAAACGTTTATATGGACAGAAATGCTTTCTTTTTGGTAATATAGACACATTTTTACTGCACAAAATGAACAGGGTTCTTAAGCCCTTCAGAATTTTTATTAAGATATAAATTGTTTGATACATGTTTCTAGGATGGTTTAATTAATCAATGCAATGAAAGGCCAACAAAACAAAACCACAAGAGAAAGCAGAAAAAGTTCATGACCAGGGACCCTTTCATTTATACAGTTTTATCACTGTGATTCCACTTTAACTGGCATGGCTGCATCCTAGGGTTTTGTAGAGCTCCTTGGCTGAGAATTCTACATACATCTGGCTAAACTGCCAAATGATTCAACAGGATGTTGCCATGATAGTTAAAGTGGAACCATGGTACTATAGACGTGTTGTGTGAAAAGACCCAGGATCTGAAACAGTAATATTTATGCTACATAGAAAGAGGCAATTCCTGAGTTATCACTATAATACAAATTCCCATTTAAAGGAATGGCACTTCCAGACATTTCCAGTGGTGATGGCTACAAATCGAAAAGCAAACCAAGAAGCAAGTAAAAATTGAAAGAGGTATTGATTATAATGGGGATTTGAGGTTAGTGTTTCTTGCTCTCTGCTGCCAGCTTTCAAAATGCTTTTGGAACCTAGTTCGAAAATAATAAACCCCCTAAAGGAGAGAGCCAATAATCCCTTATTAATTTATTACATTGGAGAAGGGGCAAATTCTCTTTTCAAATCCTTGGTTGTCTGTGGACCAATAGAAAGCACATAGAGAGACAATCATGGTAGCAGTAATCCACCTCCTTCAGTGTAAGAGGCTCCATTAATAATGTATGTTTTTGGAGAATGTGGAGCTCTTCCCACTAACATGTTTTTTTTGAAGAACATCTTGAAACCATTTCCCCATCTGCATTACACTGTGATACTAACTTGGCACTATTGTGAAAACTGTCTGGAAGATTTTTTTTTATCAGATCATTTGATCTGACAACCTTATCAACATCATCAATTTTTGCATGCTATGAACATCTGATCAAGGCCAGAATGATTCTTTTAATTAATTTACAATCAACAGTATTATCTTCTTGGTTGTTACACTATGAGGAATGGTTTCCTGTCATCTAGGACTTTATCATGAGAGGCTTGAAAAGTGGAATTAGAGAAGGATGCTGTCATCTGTGATGTGGTGGTGTCTACCCAGTAGCTGATCTGCATTCCATCCGTTACTGGAGTGCTCCTTCTCAGTCATGGGTAAAACTCGTCAATGCTTCCCAAACACGCTGCTTTTCCACTGTTGATGTGCATGATTGCATTCCCAAGCAGGTTGTATTTATTATCTCCCCCTCCAAATGTCTTTTCTTTTCTATTTGTTTTAACGTGTGCTAAAATTATTCTAAAACTAAAACACAGACTGAAAGGCATTATGGGAAAGGAATGAGGCAGGGAGGTAGGGCCATGGCTGCTGGCATACAGAAGACATAGGACAGGACACAAGCAGCACCAGGGCAATTTGGAAGATTGGTGTGATAATGACTGTCCCCAAACCAATATGTTTGCATTTCCTAGACTAATGCAATTGTGGCAACTTACAAGCCTGGCGTGATAAAGTCCTTTGTTCCAGCTATATTTTCTGGGATTTATGTACCAATGTCTATCTGATTTAGGGCCAAATTCAGTAGTGAACAGGGATACTATCCCTTTAAAACTGGGCAGAAAAAAAAGGTGTTTTGTGCATATTGGATTTTTTCCCTGCTATCATGAAAAAGTGTCCCCCCCCCCCCCCCCCCCCCCCCCCCCCCCCCCCCGGTGAGATTCTCATTGGGAGAAAAAAGTGGCTTTTGGACTGGGCTGTATTACAGCCTAGTTACTAGTCATACTGCTTATCTTCACTTATTTCCACACTTTGAAAGGACAAACATAAATCCTTTCATTGGTATTAGATAGATGTGATCCTCACCACCCATAAGGTGGGGGAAAGGATGAAATGCATGGAACTATTATTATTATTATTATAACTATGCAGAGCCATAATATGTAAATAGGGTATGTAAAGACTCTACAGGGATGCTTATTGCATAGTTAAAAAGAGTTTTACCTGAATTTAATTTAATTTTAAATTGGGCTGCATCTGGACCCTATCACAAAGATTTTGCCACTGAAATCACTGCCCAAATGCAGCCTGGGTCCATCCCTGCTCCCAGGCACCTCTTTTCAAAACAAGGAGTTTTCCAGCTTGAAAAATGGCCACCGGAGTGCCCCTGGAAGCAGGGATGGACCCAGGCTGCATTCAGGTGGCAATTTTTGCAGCATAATCTTTGTGATAGGGTCTGGATACAGCCCCATTTAAAATTAAATTTGATTCAGGTAAAATGCTTTATTAGCCATGCAATAAAGTCCATAGTGTCATAGTATAAATAACATCATACTACTAGCAGAAAATATTACAGACTTGGAAAAATTTCTAAAGAAGGTCAAAGAAGAAAGTGCAAAGTCAGGTTTAATGCTGAACATAATGAAAACAAAAACAATGACTACAGAGGATTATATAAATACAACCTAGATGATGAGGAAATTGAAATAGTTAACGAGTTCTTTTATCTTGGATCAAACATTGGTCAGAATGGAGATTTCATTCAAGAAATCAGAAGAAGACTAGGAACTGGAAAGGCAGCTATAAAAGAACTAGACAAGATCCTAAAGCAGGGGTAGGCAACCTTTTTGAGCCGGGGGCCGGATTGTTGTCCCTCAGACACTTGTGGGGCCGAAGCACCAAAAATAAAATAAATAAATAAATAAATAAATAATTTTTTAAACAATTTTTAAAAATTAAAAAAAAATATATGCATGTACACTCTCTCAGCCCCAGAAAAGCCATGGCAAAAACCCTGTGGAGATTTTGCCAAGAAAATCCCAAGAACAAGTAATAACAACAATAATCAATAATATCATGGCGGGCAGTGGGGGACGGCGGCAGTGGCAGGACCAGCCTGGGGCCGGTCCAAAGGCCTCGGGGGGCCGCATCCGGCCCCCGGGCCTTAGGTTGCCTACCCCTGTCCTAAAGAGTAAAGATACACAATTGAGCACCAAAGTCAGAATCATCCAAGCCATTGTATTCCCCATCACCATGTATGGATGTGAGAGTTGGACAGTGAAAAAAGCACATACAAAGAAAACCAACTCATTTGAGATGTGGAGATGGAGAAGCTACCGTGAATAGCCAAAAGGACAAACAAATGAGTTCTAGAACAGATCAAGCCTGAACTCTCTCTGGAAGCCAGGATGATCAAAATAAGACTGTTGTACTTTGGCCACATCATGAGAAGTCAGGACTCATTAGAAAAAAAAACAAACCAATAATGTTAGGAAAGGTAGAGGGTAGCAGAAAGAGAGGAAGGTTGACCAGATGGCTGGACTCAATCAGGGAGGACCCAGGGCTGAGTATTCAGACCTAAGCAGAGCAGTAGAGGATAGGAAATCTTGGAGATGTCTCATCCACATCATCATCATAAATTGGGGTCAGCTTGAGAGCAGTTAATAACAACAACATGTAGAGACACATGGTCTGTTTAGAAACTGGATTGAATACTTGGAAGTGGGCTTTTGGCAGAGTAGCCCAGCTAATGCACAAGCCTGTCCCAGCATGTTAAATGTGAAAGAAAAGTCTAGAAGATATTCTATAAGGCTTGGCTGAGAACAGAAAGTTTCAGTATTTTATTGAGTTAAGGAAAAGGGTTTCAGTGTGAGAGTTGAAATGCCAATGCTTATTTACCTCAGCATCCTCTCTATCTATTTTGGATTTTTTTTGTTGCATTTTTACATTTTTAAAAGGCCAGAGTAAGGAAGTTTTCATTCTGAGTCCTGACAAGATCATCAATAACAACATCTTATATTATACAAGGTATGACATTGTTATTGATAACTGAACATTATTCTGTTCAAACATTACCTTAAGGGTGTTTAAAATCTTTTTTTTCACTGTACTGATTTTGTCTTGCATTTACTTCAGTCCTCGAATTTACAGGAATATTTTTCTGATCAATATTTGAACAGTCTGTAAAAGCTTTGCTAAAATGGGAGATGGGGAAGGGAGGCCTCTTGTTTGCCTAGTGGACATTAATTATGTTAACAAATACATGAAAATACACCAAGGTTGTCAAAGAATAGGTTGTATGGAAATGTGACTTGCTTTATAGAAATTTTTAAAATGTCCAGTTTCTACAGCGTAATACATTGAATTTTTAAAAGGAAAAAAACAGCATTCTGTATGCAGAAGCACCAAGACAAAAAGATATCTGTGTCTCCACATAATGATTGTAGAGGTCTCCAGTATCTGCACAGAATGATATTGGGGAGGCAGTGGATGATTCCAGTTCATCCGATTGGCTCTTCTCCCTTCATCTGGTGTTTTTGGAGTACAGCACATGCTGCATTATCTTTTACAATTCTCTCTCTCTGTATGTACTGTGTGTGTGTGTGCCCATGTGATTATTTGAGGTTTTGGAAAGGGTATACATTTTAGAGGATGTTAGATGCAGTTTTAGAAATAGTCTTTTTATATTTGATATGGAATAATGCGGGGGGGGGGAGGTTGTTTGCCTGTACATTAAATCACTCCAGGTAATACCTATTCTGTGAATAAACTCCCTTAGTGCCATTGGATAAGCTACTTTCTGTGAAATTGCACATTTTGTGGCCACTTTGCTAAATTGGATGCAACTCAGCTAGCAGGCAAATAAGTCTTGATGTAAGAGTAACTATTTACATAAGTAGCCTTTTAGTCTTAATATATACTGCACAAATGAGGACCCTGTGGAGAATCTTAATTCATTTCCTACACTGAGTGACCATAATCACTCAAAATGGTAGCTATGTCAACAGCTAACATTGGGAGAGTAGGGAATGTTCCTATTTATATGCTGCACTGAATTATGTGAACCTTCATTTTATATACAGCAGCTAATTAGCACATGTCCTTTTGAGCATGCTTTCTGGCCCCTCTTCTTCCCAGGTTTTGATTTCATACTCAGCGGTGATGATGCTACAGGGATATATGTAGCTGGATCAACAGAAATGGTTAGTAATAACAATGATGACCACTACTGCTGCTTTAAATGGTGCCAGGAGTATGCTGGACACAGTTAATGTTGTTGCTGTTATTATATGTGAGGTGCCGCTACTAAGAATGATATTTTATAGAAAATTAGCTGTTGCTGTTGTTGTTGTCATTCAAAACAAAACAAAAACTACCCGGATCCTGTAAATTTATATTTAGATGGGGAGATACCAAGGGAAATGGAACCTTTTGAGGCATAACATTTTGGGTCATAAAAATATTTCAAAGGTTGATATCTCAGTTTTCAATTACACTTTCTCTAGGATAATTTACAGCATATAAAAATAAAATACAGCAACATTAATACAAAATAATGGAAGTAGCATAGAAAATCAGCATAAACCAGTTTTCCTTAGCTGTCCTCCAGTTGCCTCTGTCCTATAAAATAGGCTGGATTGGTAATAGGAGAAAGGGAGTTCTTTGAGACAGCATCCAGGTTGTGGAATCAAAGGATACTTTTGGGCAACAATCTTGTTATCTTTGGAAAGAGCTATAGCTTATCAGTATCACCACTAAGGTTCCACTACTATGAAAACCCTCTTTCTTGTTGCCACCTGCCTTGCCTGATATCAAAGGTGGAGATCACACAGTCCTTCAGGTATTGCTGGACTTTAGGTCCCAGTAGTCCTGGACTCCTAGCCCATGGTGGGGAATAGGAGGAGTTGTAGTCTGACAACATTGGGAAGGCTACATGATTCCCACCTCTGCCTATATGACAGGCATATGAAAAAGAGCCTCCAAGAAAAATAAATGAACATATAGGCAAACTGATAAGGAGAAGGCAATTTAGCATATTTTAGTCTACACTCATTTTATTTATTTATTTATTTTGAAATATTTTTATTGTTTCATAAAAAATAAAACATACATATTCTTCAGTTATTTACAATAAATTGATGATATTATATATAATCCCAACATGAATTTTCAGTTAACATTGACTTCCTCAGTTCCACCAGCAATGGGCCTCATCTCACCTCGTCATCTCTATGACATTATTTTAATCTATAATGCAATATCCTATAATTTTTCATATTGTTTTCATAGAGCATATTCAAATTCTTATAATTCTTCCCTTATAATCACTTTATCTTATAATCACTTTATCTTCTAATCAATTTTTTATTCATCCTTCACATTTCACCATCTTAATTTACAATATGTTATAACGGGGACCTTTCCTCCTCTACTGCATCCACATCTTTGTGATTTATATGACAGGTTAATTTATCCACTTCAATCATTTCCAATAACTTATTGTCCAATCATCAATCCTAGGTATTGCCTGACTCTTCCAGTGTTGTGCTAATATCATTCTAGCCATTCTTATCAGGTATAACATAATGCACCAATATTTTCTTTCAATCTATGATGGAATCTTATTCAACATGTTTAAAATATATATTTCTGGTCTCATCTCGAATTTAATATGTAACATTTGTTCATTTCGTTGTATGCTTCTGTTTCCAATAGAATTTTGGAACTTGTTTCAACCTGCTCACACCTCTAGTAACTTCCACCAACCCTTCCACACTTTCAGTAACTTTCTCCAGTCCCCTCTTTATTTAAATTCAATTTTAAAAGTGGTCTGCTTCCCCAATCGATCTCCTTTCCTTTCCACTGGAGGTTGCCCTCTTAGCCAAGAGAGTGACAAAAACGGGGAGCCTCTTAAGTTTTGCAGGTCTTTCTCTTACTCTATAACCAGTTAATTCAAGTCCAAAGAAATTGTAGAAGAAAGCATGCTAGTAGAGTTCTAATTAAGTTATGCTAAATCTAATCTGTCTAGAGTCAAAAAAAGTATCAGCAGGCTGGGCTCAGTGCCAAAAGTGGCTGCCATTAACAGGCTCAGCTGCTCTGCAGTCCTGTCCCCTCACCTGGAAAATCACCTTCTCGATGTCCTCCCTGAGGTAGGACACATACCTCCTTTGAGCCCCACCCCCTGATCTCTTCCCTGAGTTCAGATAGATAAGGATCTTCAGTCCTTATATTCCTGTTGTGGCAGTCCTTGGGAAGAGAGTCATTCCTAGCTACTTGTCACCCTGCTGTCACCGCTGGAAGTCCAGTCTATGCTCATTTTAAAGCATGATAGTTTTAAAGATAGATAGAATTCCCCATCCACCCCGCCCATCCACCTCCCCATCTTCCCTCAAAATCAAGGTTTCAGCAAAAGCTATTCACCTCTAAGTTTAAGCAAAAACTATCCTCCCCTGTCCAATCTGGGGAGGATTGAACCTGAGAACATTCTTCTGAGACTTTATCCACACAGATCCTCCTGCCATTTCATAGAGGGAAATATTAAGTCTTGCCAGTATCTGTGTTCCCCTCTGTTGAACAAGAAAGGTCTTTCAAGGAGGAAAAGCTGTTTATGTTACACCTTCCTATCCAAGGCTGTAATGGAAAGCTATTCTTGTCAACTCCATAGAACTGGTTGACAGTGTTATGCAAATCAGTAATCCTGTGCACTGTTTGATCTGTTCATGTCTATAGATGGAACAAGGTGTACTTGTCAAGATGTACTAAACTATACATAAGTACCTATTACATAATTAGATAACCCTCCTTATGACATGGATTTTGATGTTCTTTTAGATTAATGCAGTGCAAAAGGGTTCATGAAGTTAATAATGAAATACAAGGATTTTTTTGTACTGATACTGATTTGCTAAGCATAGATGTCACAAATACATTATGATAGCCGGGACAGAGATTGCTCCCTCATCCTACAAACTACAGATATTTTTGCTTATCTTTACTATGGGTAAAGGTAAGGAATATATTTGAAATGGGACCAGTAAGATTAAGGGGCACCAAGGTAGCTGATATTATCTCACTTACAAAATAGAAATTACACCTCAGAATCTCAATTAAAACATAAAAACAGAAATGCAAAATATTCTCAAAATATTTTGCACTAAACCTTCTGACAAAGCAATATCATAGTCTTCTGTAGAAAGATAATGAGGTCTGCAATAAAATACAACTTCTATAATATGTATGATTCAAAGAACAGGAGCCACCACTGAATTGGGGTGTCTTTGGATGTAGTTGAACTGCAACTCCAATGATCCCTCACTACTGCTCACACTAGGCAAGTCTAATGGAATTTGTAATAACAAAGAAAAATCTGGATGACTACAGATTCTCATATTTGTTATTCTGTTATGTTGTAGGCTGTGTGATCCTGCTTTGGCAGGGTGTTGATTCCTGCTCTGAGAGGCAGTCACACCAGATTATCATTTAAATTCTCCCCAAACCTATGGAGTTATCCGCACGGGCTAAAAGATATGTCTCTGCCCCTATTAAAAACCTACCTGTTGAGATGACATATGTGGCCAAAACAGGAGGGAAATGCACCCAAGCTGCACTCCAGGACTTAACACTGCTCCAGTTAATCTGGAAAGAATAAACTATCACACAAGTGTGAACCAGCCAGAGCAGAATTGGTCAGCAGCAAGCATCCTAGGCCAGGTGAATAGCTAGCACCATTGCTGGATATATATTGTAGACTTCAATTGGACTGAAGTCTACAATATATATATATATATATATATATATATATATATATATATATATTTGTTTGTCTGTGAATTGATTGCACAAGCAAGCAGCTGCACCATCAACCCCATGGAGCAAAATGACAACAAACATGTCAGATTACCAACAATACAATTGAATTAATAACAATATTAACAAACTGACTGATCAAACAGGGGCATGGGGGGATGGGAGAGAAAGGGAGTATGTACAGGGGGGCCTCCATGATTGTGCTCTGCCAGTGTGTCACTGGGTGCCCTGAAGCACTGTATGGGCAGTCAGTTTATTGAGTGGCTGGGAACACAGGGTGTCCAATGGGCCAGTGGATGGGTTGGGTTGGGCTGGGTGGGATGGGGCAGAGATTGGCAGCTGCTGGTAGAATGTCCATTCCATGTGTGTGTGCACATGCATTTGCAATGGAATGGGAAAAAATGGTGTGGTATGGCTAGCCACCAATGCTCCATTGTGGCAGGTCCTTCCTTGCAGCAGGAGGGGCGTGGTACAGACTGTGCATCTGTTGTTGGACCATCATGGGAGTTGGTGTGGTCAGTGGGTTCTCCCCATAAATTGGGAAACCCTGTCCAACCTGTCCCTTTTCATTCGTGGAGGAAACCCATGGATAATCTGGCATTCCGAAGTGCCCTGGTTACCTTTATTTATTTATTTTTGTTTATTTTTTTCCTTTAGTTTTGTTTTTAAATTAAATAATGGCAGCAGAGCTCCAAAACTGCACAGAGAAAAGGGGACTCCCCCCAAACCCTAAGGATATGATGGCTAGTGCATAAGGAAGGGAGGTGGGGTTAGGAGAGAGGTCATGAAGAGAGTGCATTGGGGGCAGTAGCCTAGTTCTCATGAGAGCGGTGCAGTGATGGCTATCTGGAAATTGGTATATTGCCATTTTATTATTAGTTGTGTGACTGCTGTGAGAACAGGGCTTGTGTGGAAGAATCCCTAGTGTGAGTCAAATTCAATGCAAATGAAAACTCACTGTTTTATCAGGTTGCTACTAAGCAAACAAAGAATGTCAAGGCATTGTCTTTTCTCATGTGACAGTGTTAAATATGGAGCTCAGTTTCTGCAGTGACCATTTGCTTGCTGCACAGATACAACCATGCACAACCAAATGTTTGATCAAGTCTAAATACAGCTTTTATAGTAAGCTGTATAGTAAGCTGGTAGTACATGACACTGTAAACTCTAGGGTATTGTCTAAGTGTTGCCATCAGTGTTGGGATTCATCTGGGAATCCTAAGGCAAGAAGGATGTGTTTCATGGAGAACACAACAGCTCTTAGTTTCCCAGGCTTAGCCTGTGCAACAGATAACACCCTGCCACTTCAATTCATGAAAGCTGCCTAGCAGATAAATAAATGTAGTGTCTTTTTGAAAGGAACAAGGAAGGCATGTTTCAAGGCTTCCTTCACAAAGCTCCTTTCTGATTATTTTAGCATAAAATGTTTTCATTAATGGCTGACAGGGAACCAAACACAGAATAAAGAGATTCAAAATGGGCCCTAATTGTGTTTGCTACTTAATCTGCCACCTGCTTGGAAGCATCTAATTTCAAAGGAAGAATTCTTAAGCAATAGTTTACATTTGGACAGATTTAGTCACTCATGCGATCAGGAATCTGAACAGATTATCCTTGAAGATGTCAAAATTTACAAATCTTATATGGATGAATTTACTACTTGTGATACACAGGATATCGATATTTTTTGGTAAATGGAATTTTAAGATTTCTTTTAATGAATTATAATGGGGGATTAAGGCTATATGATTTGTTCTTCATGATATATAAAATGTGCATTTTTTCTATGTTTTTATTAATTTATTGGCTGCCACATTAAAATATTTTAAAAGGCTGTTGTTTCTTCAGCCAGTAGCACTTTTCTTGCCCTATCCAGAATGTATAAGTAACTAGTGAATATAACTACATCAGCAGAATGTTTTCCAAATGCAAAAGTCCACCATTTTACGTTTTGCAGCTATATATCATTACTTACAGGTAAGTGTCACATGATTCAGTGTGACTTAGTCCCAGGTAATCCCAGGTAAGGGAGCCCTGATGGTGGAGTGGTTAAATGCTGGTACTGCAGCCTCTCACAGCCACAAGGTTGCGAGTTTGATCCCAGGTAGGGCTCCTGGGTCGACTCAGCTTTGCATCCTTCTGTAGGCTGCTAAAATGAGTACCCAGCTTGTTGGGGGCAATTAGCTTACACATTGTAAACCACTTAGGGAGTGCTTAAGTGCACTCATAAGCGGTATAGAAATGTACTTGCTATTGCTATTGCTATTATTTCCTCCCAGTAAAATGAATGCTATGTGCAATGCAGATAGCATATTTAGCTAGTGTGAATGAAGATTCCTACTCACTTGCTATATACATCTCCTTACCGAGTTCTACATACACTTCCCTGGCCTGGTATGTACACATATATGCATGGAGAATCATCTCTAGAAAAATGGATAGTGGTGACACCCAGTTAAAGTGCTACTTTTGTAACAGTATCACCAGTGTCATGAAGAAATTCAAGCTACAGTGATTTGCAGAAGACATTACTACTTTTGCCACATTTTGTTATGCTATGACCATACTGAAATGAATTTAATTGATGTATACAAGATATTTAACACTGTCACATTTCCAAATATTTTTGTTATGCCACAAAAATAAAGTAAATTTAAAAAAGCTGGCACTTGTTGATAACACAAATATTCACACCCTGGTTTAATACTTGATGGAGCCACCTTTGGCAAAAACTATGAGTTTTCTTGGGAAAGTGACAATAAGCTTTGTATGTCTGGATTCTGAAATTTTTGCTTATTCTTCTTGGCCAAATTGTTGCAGCTTTTGCCAGGATGGATGAGGACTGTTGACAACCAGCAGATTTCAAACCTTGCTGCAGAGTCTCAATTGGACTGAAGTCTACAATTTGATTGGGCCATTCTAAGACATTCAGGTTCTTGTTTTTAAACCCCACCAGCATTACTTTGGCTATATATTTAGGGTCATTGTCCATCTGGCAGGTGAACCTTCCCATCCCAGGTATCTTCAGACTTAAGCACGTTTTACTCTAGAACTGCATGTATTTAGCTCCATTCTTCTTGTTTTTAATCTAAACCAGTTTCCTGCATCATGACAAGCAAAAGAAGCCATACAACAAGATGCCGCCACCACTATGCTTCACTGTGTAGCTGGTGTTCTCAGGGAAATTCAGCAACACACATAGCATTTTTGGTCTTCAAGCCACCTTGAATCCCATTTTGGGAGAAAAAGGAAATATAAATTGAATAAATAAATAAATAGGTCTCATCACAAAGTTTTGGTCTCATTACACAATAGGACATTTTGCCACATGTTTGCTATGTCTCCCATGTGTCATGCAGCAAACTCCAACAGGATTTGGTGTGGATTTGTTTCAGCAATTGTTTTTGTCTCACCACTCTTATATAAAGTCCAGCTTTGTGAAACATCCATGTGGTAGTTGTTTTTGTCAATAATAATAATAATAATAATAATAATAATAATAATTTATTTATTTATATCCTGCCCCTCTGCAGAGCAATCGGGACAGTTTACAAGATTAAAATTTCCATACAGATATGTTAACACACTGTAAACAGAACCTAAAAATCTCGAAACCCACCTGCCCCTTAAAAAGTGAGGTTCTTCTTCTTAGGCTAGGCCCAATGAAGATGGGCCTGCATCTCTCCCCCAGATGTTGTCGGATGGAGTGGAGGGAGGGCTCTTCTTCCTAGGCTAGGCCCGATGGAGATGGGCCTGCATCTCTCCTCCAGATGACGTTGGATGGAGTGGAGGGAGGGCACTTCTCACCACTATTATATAAAGTCTGGCTTTGTGGAACATCCATGAGATAGTTGTCACATGGACATCTCACCTGTGAGCTTCTCTACCTTCTTTAAAGTTAGCATTGGCCTCTTGGTTGCTTCTCTGACTAATTTCCTCTTCACCTGGCCCCTGGGGAACAGCCTTCTCTAGGCAGGGTAATGGTTAAGTAATATTCCTTCCAATATGTAATAGTGGATGTAACAGTGCTGCATGGGATATTTATAAGTTGAGTTTATTTGTTTTGCTTTTCAAGAACCCAGTCCTGATTGGTGCTTCTGGACAATTTTACACCAAACTGGTTTGGATAGTTCTTTGGTCTTTGGTCTTCATGATGCTGTTCTCTCCCCCCCCCTCCCGGTATGCTCTCTAACAAATTCTGGGGCCTTCCAGAAACAGGTGCATTGTATCTGAGATCACGTGGCACTGAAAGTGCATAAAGGTAAATTCCAACTACTTATAAGACTTATGATGGCTTAGACACAAGAGCTTATTAGACATGTCATAGCAAATGGGGTGACTACTTAGATGATCAACAAGTGTCAGTTAGTTTTTGTTTGGTTTATACCAGAATAAAAATATTTTACTTCATTATAGTGTCAGGTTTCTTGTATACATCAATGTCAATTAAATCCATCTCAATTCCTGGTTATATCACAGCAAATGTGGACAAGTCAGGTGGCATTGTACATGTGACAAGTATTGTATGAATCCAACCTTATTCTCCTTACAGCATTGTTGATAATAACTTACTCTGAAATATCTCAAATTGCACCAAGATATATTCTTTGTATATATTGGCTGATGTCATATGATACTGAAACATTGCTGTGGCTAAGCTCATCCAATTCTGGTCAGTGCCTTGGATGGACAACTACCTGGAAAACCTATGAAATTGATTTGGGTCCCATCATAGAAGGAAGGCAGGATCAAACTACAAAGAATGGAATATATATTTATCTTGGAGTGTTTAAAAGATAAATAAAATCAAAAACAAATTGTTTACCTTTTCTCTTAAAGTAGATGGTATCCAGTGAATTGTACAAATATCAGAGTCCAGTCACTCAGAAACATCATTTTGTTTCTGCAACATGCATATGTTCATTATTGGTATAAGGAATGTTGATGACATTTCCAGAGTTGAATTCCCAAGATACAACAGGGAAGAAAAGTGAACAAACAAAAGGATGTCAACCAACAAAGGGATGTGAAGCATCACAGATAATACAGCTCTATCACCTATTTTCTCAGCACTGTGCATCTTTTTGAAACAGCCCTATATATTTAGACTAAGGCCTAAAACAGATGGGCCAAAAGGAGCAGTTTCTGCCACTTCGGGGTGTGTGCAGATAACACATGTCCTCAAAGCAGGCAGAAGATGCTCCAAGGCCACCTAAGGCAGCCTAAAACTACCAGAAAAAGAAGTGGCAAAAAACAGGTCCTGCTGGCAGCTCATTTGGGACTGCGGCAGCAATCTGCTTTGAGAGCAGGCTATGCAGTTGCACGGTCCCCAGCTGATCATGCCTGGAGCAGCCATACTCCGCTCCTAGCTGCCTGTCTGCTTCACCCTTCTGGGATTGAGAGTCTTTCCCATTTGGCAGTTAAATTGTAATCTGGGGGCCCATTATCACATTCTGGCCACATAGGCATCCAGCTTCAGATCATGGTAAAAATCAGACAGGCAGAATTAACACCAACACTTCACTTAAGCATTCTTAAGTATTGGAATCTCACAATATTTAAATGGGAGAATGAGAAGGCTCGCAGGTAATCTTTTAGGCTAGTTATTATATGCAACCATAGATATTGAAACATATACAATCCCTTTTGGGACAAAGAGACATATGATTGTCTGGGCAGTTTGCTTTCATTACATCTTATTCACTGCATGCAGGGCATCATGCATCATCATATTGCAAGATGTGGCAACTAAGATGTTACATTTTCATAAGAAACTTTATTTCTGTACCTCTTAAGCAGACGTCTTAATAGTTAACACATAGAGGAAACATTACCATCTTAATATAGTTGAGTTATTTATCCATTAAAATACCATCTCTTCTTGAGGAGGGATTATACATCTCTAAACAAGCATTGTATACATATGCATCCAAGGTTAGTATCCCTGAACATTGCTAGATCTTGCTAGATCTAGCAGCATGCATTACATAGTTATAAATGTCTATAATAGGCATCCATTAAAATCACAATGGAAAATATATTCTTTTTAGTATAACCTAGTTATTTCTGTTATCAGCAGTATACATTTGCACCAGCAAGCCTGAGCAGTGTTTCAGTTAGGAATAGCATAGCTTGGAGGGTGTATTATAGCCATCTCCCACAGCTTCTGTTTCTCTTTTTAACTTGACTTCTTTATTCTTTCCCTAGCCTCCACCCAGCCAATTAACTGTCCTTTCTAGTCCACTCAAAGATGCTGACTGTACTCTGTTAATGTTCACAGTCCTCTCCGCTAATCATATTGTTGGAAATCATATAAACAAACCTTGGTATACTCAGTTCTTGGCTTTTGACTGCCTTCCATCTGAGTACACCACCCATTGCAGCACCTACTATAAGTTTATTGTTGGCAAATTCTGGTGGAATTCCTCTTATCTTGTTTACAATTGAGTTGGTATTCAGCCTGGAACTAGGCTGCTTCTCCCTTAGGCTGCATCCACACTGCAGAAATAATCCAGATTGACACTACTTTAACTTCCATGGCTTTGTAAGTTTTGTAAGAAATTTAAAATACTCTGTCACAGCTCTGGTGCCACATCAAACTAGAAATCTCAGGATTTCATACCATTGAGCCAAGTGGTGTCAAATTGGATTGTTTCTGCAGTGTGGATGCAGCCTTAGTAACACACACATTCTCTCATACATGAATCTTTCTCCATTATCTTATATTCCATGTGTTAGACTCTATATGTATACTCTTATACTCTGTATATTGTCTTCTTATTTCCAGGACTCAAAGTTGGAAACCAGATTATCACAGTCTGCAACATTCTGTAGATTATGACTTGGCTTGAAGTAATTCAATTCAAAAGAGTTCTTCCAAGTTAGAAGATGTGACTGAGCTATAAACCAAAACTGTACTGTAACGTGTAAAGATTATTTTATTGTTAATCATTTGATTCTGATTTCCCTTTTGATAAGCTGTAAAGTGTGATGATACTTAATAATTGCAAATTCTATAAAGGATGAAAAAGCTAGACAGATACTAAAATGATCAGGGTGTGTGATGTGAAGGGTCAGTTTGAAAACTTCAGTAGTTTCCTGGAACAAAAAAGTTAAAATAAATTGTCTAGGTAAATACAAAGAACTTCATGGAAGTTTAGCATGAGAATCCAATGCAATCCAGTCCCAGCTGGGCTGGTTATTTGGCAGCATTCCTGATTTTGGTTGTGCCATTTTACTCTGATTGGTACTGCTTAAAATTCATCCTCTGCATGATTCTAATTGTCTCACCTATCTTGACTTTAAATAGCAGTATTCTAGGTCACTGTTTCCACACTTAGCAATACAGCTGAGTTGTTGGCCCATGTGTGAGTTCAGATTTGACAGCCTATCAACATTCAACAGCAAATAAATGTAGTCCCAGTCCGCAATGTGTTATAAAGCAAATCTTTCTAATGAGAACTGACAAAATGATAAATGCTGTTTTCAAGGTACCAAGATCCATGTCTTTAAAAGAGGTCTCCAGAAGTCTTCTCCACTCACCCCCCTCCAGGGACCAAATCTAGAGCAGAGAAATGGCTCACGGGATTTTATGGGATGATAAAAATAGCATTAAGCCATGGTAAAAGAACATTCAAATAACACTACCTAGCCACAGTCTTCAGGGAGGGCTAAAGCTGTCATAGCAATAATCATGTGGTGCTCTTATCCAAGGAACTGGTTATCACCACTTGCATTAATATCCAGAAATCCCTCTTTCCCCCAGGAATGCTGGATTTTCCAAAAGGATATATGTTTTCTGTGTGACATCTACTAAGTGCTACCACTTTCACACAACAAATTATTATGACATAATGCTTCCTTCCATTTTGGCAAAGCAGCGATGTCCCAGATATTTTGGGGTTTATGGCAGAAAAATTACATGCATAACTCAATAATGCTTTCAAATTGCTATGTAGGAGATCTCAGAGAGACCACTTCCAGTTATTACTAATGAAGACATATTTGCATCAGTTTACATGTGCCAATTTATATAGATATAGATTTAGAAAGAATTAGTAGAATATAATATAAATTTAATAATCTAGAGAGGACTGAGCAGGTCATCTATGTGCTGTCTGCTGTCCAGGCAGTAGTAACTGCTAAGGAACAACTTCAAGGCTCTTCTTATGGTTCTTTAGCTTTGAAACAGACTTGAATGAATGTGCTTCCTCAACTGTGCAGCAAGCAACACAGCAGGGAGGGGGGACTGTTTGATGGCCTCCATGAATAGAGGCCAGAATCCCCTGCACTTCATGTTTGGTACCAAGTGCTGGCCACTTAAAAGGGGTGGAGGAAGAGGCTATCTAATGTCCTATTCCCCCCCCACCCCTTACATGTCCTCTTTGCTCCTTTTAATGCAGTGTGAGCTAAGCTGGTGATTTTGGGGACAGGTAGATTTTTCCCTCCTCCTCCTTTTTTGGCCTACCCCACATTGTATATAATGGGATAGGGGAATTAGCTATGAGTAATATCTAAAATAAGTTCTCATCTGGCAGGTTATGGAGGAGGATTTGTTAGATTGGTGTACATCTTAGCATGCTTTTGGTGAAGGGTTGGGCTCTGGAACTGCCTCTATGGGTCATGAGACCTGGAGGGGTGGAGAAGGAGTCTGCCCTTGGACCAACCTTGGGGTTTATTCTCTTTTATGTAGTCTTGTGACTTGCGGGGTGGGTGGGTGGGTGGGTTTGCCTTCCATTAAACTATTATCCAGGCATCAAACAGTGGTTTTTGGATTGCTCTTGGGGTCTGCTGTTTCACCCAAGGGTAGGCTGGGAAGGATGGTCAACGGTTGATGTCTGGGCCTCAACTGGACCTACACAGGTTTCTCCCTCTCTTTTTAGCTTATCCCCAGGTCCAAATTCAGTTAAATAGAGTATAGGTCAATAAAGGTCAATAAAGTGGCTCTTTGGTCAACCCATTTACTTTTGTGTGGTCTTGTTATTTCATGGTTGGCTATCATAGCCTTGAAAGCAGAGGGCTGTTCTTTGTCAAAAAGGATGCATGGACACCTCAAGTCTCATTCTGCCTAACAATTGGGATGTTTCACTGCAGGACAGGAGACAAAGAATGATGTAAGAATGAAAAGAAAAATAGCACTGAAACAGATTCTCACATCACATTCTGATGTTAGAACTTTCCTTCTTGTATCCTTTGCTGCTATTCAGCTTTTAAAATTTCAAGGGAGGCTCCTAATATTGTCTGAATATCCCTAATTACCAAATACAATAAAATCAAATGTATAACCAATAATGTCTATCATGATACTCCTCTCTTACAGAGTCTGAGGAAGGCTTTGTTTACAAAAACCATCCAATATAAAAAAGCTACAGCAATGAGAAACTCAGGAACTAGACTTTGTGACAAACCAAAATGCCAACTTTGGGCCTTTACAGACCAGCCAAAAGGGCCAGCCTGGGAGTGGAGTTGGGGTGTGGTGATTGCACACTGGCTGCCCTGACTCTGCCATCATGCCACTTGCCCCACCGCATGGCACACGATGTCAGGGCACTCTCTTGGTGCAGCGTACAGACATGCTGTGCCAAAGGAGTGCAGAAAATCCATGGTGGCATTGGTAAGGGAGGCTTTTTGCCGCTCCAAAAAGGAGCGGCATTTTCCAGCTCTTTTTAGAGCGGCAAAGTGCCGGATTGGGGCCATGGTGTGTGGTTGCTGTGGCCCCATTCTGGTGCTCCCAGGAGCGGCATAAAGCTGCCCCTTAGGGGCCATCTTTATAGCCCCTTAATCCCCATATGTATTCTAAGAGCATATAATGCCACATCAGGACTTCATACACCTACACATCTTTCAATGTGATAAGTTCATCAAGAGCACCAGCTTTGTCTCTGATAGTTTGGATGAGAGCAAACTTTTTAAATCGTTGTTGTTGTGTGCCTTCAGATTGCTTCTGACTTATGGCAACTCTAAGGCAAACCTATCATGCTGTTTTCTTGGCAAGATTTGTTCAGAGGAGATTTGCCATTGCCTTCCCCTGTGGCTGAAAGCATGTAACTTGCCCAAGGCCACCCAGTAGGTTTCATGTCTGAGTGGAGAACTGAACCCTGGTTTCCAGAGTCATAGTACAACACTCAAACCACTATGCCACAATCATAACACATATGTTAATCAGCTGACCAGTTTCACCCAACAACTGTTTTGCAAATAATATTTGGCACTATCTATACTTCAGTATATTTCAGTAACCTCTGGCCTCACCATTTACACCCCACTCTGTAAACATTCATAAGTATATAAATCTCCCAATTGAGGATAACATCATAACCCTCTAACATTTCACAGAGAAAATCAGAGTCACATGTTACCAAGCAACATCAGGGTATGATTAAGATGGCAAAAGCTATTAACAAGGAAGAAGACATCAGCTATGAGATGTTGCAGTAGTTGGCTTTTGCCTGCATATACAGGGAAGGGCAAGATTCTGTCTCCTCTCCTCTCCCCTCCTCTCCATGTTGTTTAGTTAATTTAGTGCAAACTACTTTTGTACTTTGAACTCAGTTTGCAGCATTTAAACTAAGCTGAGGATGAAAGAGAGAATAGAAGCAACCAAAGCAGCTGCAAAAGTGTGAGGACAGAGCATCAACTGAGATGGTTCCTACCAAACTGGGACAGCTGGAAGGTACGGAACATCAAGGTATTTAATTAAATGAATTATGTTGACAATAACTTATGCCATAATACATCATTAATTTTTAAGTTACTGCAAAGCTCTTCACTGTTTTTATTTTTAGTTTGTGTCTGTACAGCAAAAATAGAATAATATAAACACGTTTTTCTTCCTTTTCAAAGAGAAAGAGAGAGAATGGCAGGAAAAAAAAGAAGAAAACTATTCAGACTAGAGTAGAATTTGTCTAAGTTTTTTGTACTCCTTCCACATTTGCAGTATTATTATTTTTTATACTATGTCTATATATCATCATGTGTTGTATATAATACTATGCAGTTATTCCTCCCCGTTCATGGACTTCGAGTCCACGGTCTTGCTCTTCATGAGAGGGACAAGCAGGGAGGGATAAAATGGTGGTGTGCACCTGTGTGCAGCCCTGAGCACACCCCATTATTTTTCAGTAATGCTCAAATGTAAGCCGCCCCGATTGTGCTCAGAGGGGCGGGGTATTAAATAAAAATTATTATTATTATTATTATTATTAAATATTTGTAAGCCACCATTTTCACAGGGGTGGGGTCCAGAACTGATCCCCTGAAAATTGGGAGGGACTACTGTACAATGTTCAGATTTTTAAAACACTTCTTTGGCAAGTATATCCAATATAGTAATATCAATTTTAAAATTATATAAATGTCAAACTATAAAACTATAAAATACATAGAGGCCAGAGTCTTCCATCATGGTCTATGCCAGGGGTAGGCAACCTTTTTTCAGTTGGGGCTGGTCCTGCGAAGTCCCTCCCGCCACTGGGCCAAGGGGGGGGAATGGCGGCGTGCGCATGCCCCCCACGAGCTGCCACCCCCCACGCTGCCGCTGCTGCCACCACAGTTCCCGCCGCGCAGCCACCTCCACGCGTGCTGCTGCCCCCATTTTGGAAATCAAAATGGTGGTTGTGATGTGTTTGCGCATGTGCAGTACTCCTGCGCATGCGCAAACGAGTCGCGGCTGCCATTTTGATTTCCAAAATGCCGGCTGCCACTCGCTGTCGCCATTTTAATTTTCAAAATGGAGGTCGCGACTCGTTTGCGCGTGCACAGGAGTACTACGCATGCACAAATGCGTTGCGACCACCATTTTGATTTCCAAAATGGTGGTTGCGGTGTGCGCTGCCGCACAGCGGCAAAAATGTACGGTGGAGGCCCGCGGCGGTGATGGCAGCAACCTTCCGCCTGGGCTGGTAAGTCCAGGGACCTGGGCCTTAACCAGCCCCCGGACCATAGATTGCTGGTCCCTGGTCTATGCTATGTAACTTTAGGCATACTCAACTATGTAGCAGAGGTGCCAAGAAACCCTCTTAGTTTCAACAATGGCTCCTCCTCATCCTGGAGAGAAGTGACTAGAGTTCTGTCCTGGTCCCAGTGCTATTCAACATCTTTATCAATTACTTGGATGGTGGAGTAGAGGGCATGCTTATCAAATTTGCAGATGACACCAAATTAGGAGGGGTAGCTAATATCTCAGAGGACTGGATCAGAATTCAAAATGACCTTAATAGATTAGAAAGCTGGACCAAAACTAACAAAATGAATTTCAGCACAGGTAAATGTATAATACTACACCTGGACAGTAAAAATGAAATACACAAATATAGGATGGGGGACATTTGGTTTGGTGGCAGTATATGTGAAAAGGATCTAGGAGTCTTAGTGGAGCACAGGCTGAACATGAGTCAGCAATGTCATGGCAGGCTGTTGGACTGGATGGCCTTTGTGGTCTCTTCCAACTCTATGATTCTATTCTATGATCTTGAGTGTCTTGAAGATGAGACGCATATAAATCATGCTTGATAGTAATATCCTAATGTATTATTGATAATATATATGGTTGAGGTCAGAGATCTGGGACTGAAAGCAGAATTTGGGGCATGGAAACTATGTCTTATGGTTCCAAAGTCCATTACATAATGAGCTTCTTTTGACAGTTTTGCCATTTTGTGACTTAAAATTATCTGCACTTAGAAGGAAGATCTGGATGTCTAAATTCAGACTTATTGCCACATGGTTATGATTGGGGTATTAATTATCTTAAGCAGACTTAAGTAAGTTGACTGTTCACCTGTTGTACATGTAGATGGCCCATGCTGTGTAGTGGTAACAGTGGGCTGACCCGCATCTCAGGCATGAGTTTCAATGCCCTGAGTTTTGAACTCATGGTTCCTAAGAGAAAGTTGGATTAATGCACTTGAGATCCCACGCTGATTCCATCAGTGCCTCCCTTGGAACATCCTCCATTATCTGAAGAGCTCTGTTAACCAAACCTATTATCTCCCCCCCCCCTTGGTTTTTCAAGTTAAGAGAGAGAAAGCAACTTCTTTAATGGCCCACAGATTGATGATTAACATTTTACATGTCCCTGCTGGTAAGTAAAAGAACTGCTTTGTGGACAGTGAAAATGCCTGCAAGAAGGAAGCGGGAGTCAACTTGCATTATTAAGTTGTGCTGCTTCATTAATCACCATCTTTTTTTTATGGCAGTGCTTCAAGCCAACTACACTGCACTTCCCTGGAATGGGTGAGATCAAAACCAAGTGCTCTTAATGCACCTTTGACATCTGGCCTAGCAGCTGGCTATCTGCTACACAGCTCTCAAGGAACATTGAGAGCCATGGGTCGCTGTGACCATTCTCTCCCTTCTGATTTAAAACCAATGTAGAGGGCAATGAATTACCTTAAAAGAGATTCCCCCCATCTCTCTATAAAAAAACAACAACCAAAGTTTTATGTGAGACCCCTGCCGTCCTGACTACTTTGTGAGCATGAACAATCAGACAATTGAACTGATTTGACTTTGCCGCTCCTGGAGTTTCATTGCCTTTAACCTGGGGATGTAATGATGGTAATGCTATGCTAAGTGCCTCTTTTATAAGGACTGTCGGATCAAGTAGGGCAACCCATTCTTGTTAGCTGAAAACTGTAGTGATTTGCAGTGGTAGAGAAAATAGATGGAGCCTGATTAACTTAGCTTGGCATATAACTTATTTTCATTGAAAGGTTTGGGAAGTTGGAAGTGCCCTGATTATCTTCTTTAATTGCCTACTTATTACAAGACAAGATTGTTTGGAAATTCTAAAACTTTGAAGCCAACTGTTCAGTCTGGATGCCTGTACATAGTACTAGAAGAATTGGGTCTTTGCTCCTGGGAATCATGAATGGTACAGAAAAACTCATCAGCCCCCTGTATGTGATTGATGAGGCTGTGTCTGCAATGATGGTGAGACTCTGAATATCAAACTGGAGGACCTTTTGTAAAAAAACAGCACCTGTAACTAGGAAGTGAAAGAAGTACAGGTCTCCTGTATTAGTGAGAGACAAAGCAGCAAGTTACTACTATTGCCAGTATGTCGTGAAATCAATGGCATTAAAGCCATTGATTCCTAAAGTATCAATAATGAGTACTATTTGTTAGTGATGATGATTTGCTGATTTCAGTGCTTCACTTCAGTAAAGGGACACTGGAGGAGAGGCTATGTAGAAAAGATAACAACAAATATACCTTCTCCTATGTGGAGTAAATACCTAGGGAACAGAGGTTAGTCACATAAAATCAAAGATGGAATGAAGAGCAAATGAAAATGTGGAACTTAAGCTGTTCCCCACTGCCAGTTATAATCCAAAGTAGCTTTTGCACCTTTTAAGTATCAGGGCCATTCCTGCATCATTGGCAGTAGAGGTTATATATATTTCTGTGTTTTACATCCCACCTTTCCCCCAAGCCGCCAGTTTTTCCACCTTTCCTCCAGCTAAAAGCGGCGAGAGGCAG
>CM034703.1:88332420-88359598 GCA_020142125.1 Phrynosoma platyrhinos
TTTGTGGCTTCTGATATTCAGGACTTTATTTTTGGCTTCTGATATTTTGGATTTTGTTCTTCAGGGGCCTTTGCAGACTGCCAGAAATAGTGGACTTTAAATTGAGGCACTGCCCTGGCTCAGTGCTAGGGAATCATGGGAACTGTAATTTATTGTGGCACCAGAGCTCTGTGACAGACAAGGCTCAATGTCTCAGAAAAAAATACAGTTCCCATGATTCCCTAGCACTGAGCCAGGGCAGTGCCTCAATTTAAAGTCCACTATTTCTGGCAGTCTGCAAAGGCTCTAGGACTGTATTTTTGGTTTCTGTGGCTTCTGATATTCAGGACTGTATTTTTGGCTTCTGATATTTTTACATTTGCATTGAGTTGTAGCTTGAATCTGGGGGCCTGGAACGGATTAGGGCTTTTCAATGTTAAATTTGCTTCTACTTACAAAATTTTCTACTTAAGAAATGGCTGCTGGAACGAATTAATTTCTTAAGTAGAGGTACCACTGTACTGCATACCCTCCAGTTGTCTTGATTTGGCAGGGACAGTTCTGATTAATCCTTTGTCATCCCACTTTTTCAACTGTTTCTAAAATGTCCTTGTTTCTCTTTGTCCCCCTTTCCTCATTCATCCACAGCTTACTTCAGTTGCTGCAAACAGAGTTCACATTGTAAAATGAGTTTGTACTCAGTTTACCCAGTGGGGCCAAGGAGAAGAGAGGGCAGAATGTTGTTCTTTCCAGTAAGTTCAAGGCAAAAGCAAACTGCTGCAGACTGTCCTAGCTTGTGTTTCTTCTTCATTAATAAGTTTTGTGATCTTGACCATGTGTATCCCAGTTTTCATTTGCACAGTGTTGGAGAGTGTGAAACTGATTTGCTGTTTACACAGTGGTTGTGTGGATACATACCATATTTTAGGAATTAAAAGATGAGAATAATGTTTTGTGCCTAGGGAGGTTGTGAGTTCTCCTTCTCTGGACCTCTTCAAAAAGAGGCTGGGCAGCTACCTTGCTGAGGATGCTTTGGGTGGAGATCTGAGCAAGGGGTTTACCTTGTTGGTCCATGAGCCCCCTTCCAACTCTATCATTCTATGATTCTATGATTGTGCCAGAGAGGAGGCTGTTCTCTAGGTTCAATTGGGATGCTGACATGACATCAGATGAGTCTTAATCCTTCCCTCCCTCCTGCGAGCTTGGAATTGTTTTCACACCCCACCATCTGCAAACAAATATATAAGTCATTGTATGCTGCCCTAAGATCTTTAGATAAAAAATAAAAACATCTTTCTCTATAATGAACAACAACAAAAACAACTATGGCTAGTGTTGCTAGTGACATGCATCAGCATAACACTGACTGACATCTTTTTATGGTCATTGTGAAAGAAAGAATTCAACATCTCCCTTGCACAATGACTCACCTGCTTAAAACACCCATCTATTATTGGCCTCCCAACATTTCCCCTGTTAGCATTTCACCATTTTCCCATGCTGGCACCTTACATTTCCCTTTTCTTCCTATTCAAAAACTCCTATTATTATTTTAATTTCCCTAGCAAGCGTGAGCTCATTCTGACTTTCTCTCTACAAATACTGGCTATTGGCTTGTACAGTGGGCTCTTGGCATACATGGGGGATCCTTTCCAGACCTCCTCCCCCTCATATGGAAAAAATGCATAAGCTGGTCCCATAGAAATGAATAGCAGTGCACTGTCATGAGTGACGCTGCACTTGCACCTGCAGTACACACACCTTTGTCCTCCTGGGCTTGCCATATACATACACTCAAGCCGCAAACAGCAAGCCTGTGTATGGCATGGGCACACTATATTGTTCTTGTTGAGCGCGGCAGTGGCGGTGCCTGGGCCGTCTGGAGGACTCTGAGGCCCCAACCAGCCCCCTCCATCTCTGGGCTCCCGGGCTCACCTGTGGAGGACTGTTTTACTATCTGCAGTCCTTGAAACATTATAATGATAAGAAATTTTTATATCTTAAATTTTGTATATTTTTATTATTGTTATTGATTTTATTATTGTTATTGATTCTGTGTAATATGTTGGGGGACAGGTGGGTGGGTAAGTTCTGGGGGTGGGGGTGGGTAGGAATGAGGGACGGGATTTTAATGTTATTTGTTTGATGTTCAGGGAGAAGGGAGTGACATTGTTTAATTTGTTGTAATTTATTGTTGTTGTTCACCGCCTAGATTGGCTTGCCAGAGGGGCGGTATATAAATAAATCATATTATTATTATTATTTTTACCCTTCTTCCATTTATTGTGTGGGTTGCTTTGAAATCTCAGCACACCTGAAAGTTTCTTTAGACACCTCCCAGTTTTCCTCCTCACTGGAATTGTTTGCAGTTGGGCCTCCAATATGTCATTTTTAAGAAACTCTTGTGCATCATCAGTTCTCTTCTCTCTGAACATTTCTGATCATGGGAAACCCACCCAATATAACCCCAGGTTTACTGAAAGCAGCTTTGTTAAAATCCAGAGTACATGTCTGATTACATTGGCTTCCCCATTCCTCTGTATTACCCATTGCAGAAGAATGAGTTGACTCCCACCCAAGGAATCCATTGCTTCCACCATGTTGACCAGTTCATCTTTGTTGATAGCTGATCCGCTTGTTGTCTCCTCCACCTTCTGAACAAAGAAGCTGTCAGCAGGGCAAGTGAGGAATTTTTTGGATGTTGGCTCTGTTGGAAAGGGCTAATGGGAGAATGTAGGCCAGACATTTAGAAACAGAGCCACAAGTTTCTCAACCTGTTACTTGTTGTTGGACCGTGAGTTTGTTTCCATACTAGGTGAAAAAAGTGATTTCTATGAAAAAAAAAATAGTCCCACCAAATATTTGATTTCTGGATTATGGAATAGCATGGGGCTGCACAGCTTAAATGGCTCCAGGCACCAACACCCCTTCCACACTCATTATCCTGGCTGCTGCTGTGCAGCTCTGAAACTCAGTGGCAGAAGTAAATGGTAGCCAACTTCATTCTTTTCAACAACAACAAAATTTTCACTGAAAGCAAGGCGCATGGAGAATCCTTTCTTGTTTTAAAGAAGATTTGTACTTCCAGGAGCCTTCCAGGAATGTAATTTTCCTTTGAAGCAAGTAGGAAAAATATTTTAAAAACTGAATTTAGAAGTGAAGATAGTGAAAGAGCACAAAAATGGAGAAAAATGGATAGAGGGAAGTATAGAGGGAGCTGCACTCCTACAACAGTGTGGCAGGATTTTGAGAACTGGGTTTTAAACATATAGATAGCAGTTATGTCAAGGGAGATAAATTAAAGAGTTGGACTCCAGCTCCCATCAGCCCTACCCAAGGGAGCCAATGGTGATGGATGATGGGAGCTACAGTTCAACAACATCTGCACACTTTCCCCATATTAATAGTTCATTTTTCTGTCCCCCCCTTCTAGCAAAGGACAAGATTAGATTTTGTGGGGGGGAAAAAACTTCATGCCAGACTACTGTTTTCTTACACATTTTTTTTAATTTTGTTCAGCATTAAAGAAAGGAACTTCATCAACATTGATTGTCATTTACAGAAAACATTCAAAAATCATGTGTGCATTATTATGGAATGCTAACAGTAATGAACTAATAACTTACAGGACATAAAATAAGACAAAAAAACCTTATTACATTCTAAAGAAATATAAAATCTGTTTAAAAATTTGATGGGGGAAGGAAGATGTTGGTCCTAAGACATTTGTAAGAAAAAATGGTCACTTTCTAAATGAATCAGGCTGTAGATTTTACTCACGTTCACATAAATATTAAACAAGGGAGAGAGAGAGATGTCAGAAGGAAACTGCGGACATCAAACAAATGTTATATCACTTTTCTGTGTGTTGGCTTTCTGCATCTATAGGCCAATAAAATACATTGTTATTAATATTATTATACAATTAAGCTTCCTGGGAAAAATAACATTGAGGCTATGAGATATTTTTGTTTGAGAATATAATTCTTCTTATGAGTTTCAAGTGAACCTTTCTGACAGGTTTTTTTTTTGTCTGTGCTTGTGTTCAGGTAACAATACAACCCTGATTTTGTTTGTTTCTCCAAAGGTGGTGAGCATGCTTGATCAAAGTTTCAAACTACTCCTAAAAGGGAGATTAAAATAAATTTACAACAATAACAGCTACAGCCAAGCACCAAATAACTTGTGGCTCCAATAGCACAGAGATATAACATCTCACTTTACGTTAAGAAAAGTTACTGGAAATAGGATAAAAATATTAAAACTTTGAAACTTGGAAGTATAAGAAAATCCATTTCTTTCATAATTCTAAAAGTGAGGAAGCATTTCCAGGGATATCCCCACCCCACCCCACAAAAACAAAAAATATTAGAAAGTTGTATTTAAATCTAAATATCTTTTTTAAAATAAATTGATCATCATAAAATACTACCCATGAAAATCATATTTAGGTAACCTGTAAAGGCCACTCCAATCATTTGCACTTGTACTTTTTCTCCTGTCCCCACCTCTCTCAGCTGTTAATGTTGGAGACATTTTGTTTCCCTATTATGGTTCTCAAAACATTTATTTGGTGAAGGTCAGTTATGGCTTCCATTTGTAGCAACTGAACAATCTGACCTCATTTTTAAAGAAAAGTGTACAAAAATATTTTGTTCATAGGAGAGAAAGATTAGTTTCAGGTTGGGTTTGACAAAATACATTAAGCACAATCCATCAAGACCATTTCCTGTGCAAATCCCACTGAAGTGAAAAGGAGCAGCACAACTTCAGCTCCCAGAAGCCTCAGCCATGCTGGGACTTCTGGGACTTCTGGGACTTCTGGGACTTCAGCTCCCAGAAGCCTCAGCCATGTTGGCCAATAGTCCCATGTTGGCCAATAGCTCCTGGGATTCTGGGAGCTGAAGTCCCTCGGCCCTTAAAGGGGAAAGGTTGCCTACCCCTGAGCACAAGCATGCAAATCCCATTGGAGTGAATGGGAGCAGCATGAGTGTGCTGCAGTATCAGACTGTGTAGCACTCTGATGTTGTGCAACTTTCATTTGTTTCAGCAGGATCTGTGCAGAAGAATTTCTCAGAAGATTTACCATTAGGCTTTCAGGAAATATAACTTGCTTGAGCAATTATTTTGTGAATAGAATTTTCTAATGCAGTCAGTATCCACAATTTTCAGTGAACAGTCACACTTGGAACATGTTCCCAAGTCCTACTTGGAACAGGGTTCATTGACAACTCTTCCCCCCTCCCTGTTATGAAACAGGAGTTTGACACTAAACACCAAGGCTGTTCAAAAGGCTTTATCTATTACAATCAGTTTCCATAAAAAACTGAAGAGTACATTACACTCATAGGAAGCAAGTACATAATTTGCTCTTTGATGTTTTTCTCTTTAAAAAAGCATTACAAAGTCTTATGCTTAAACAGAGACATAGAAAAGAAACCAGTGTTTTGAACTGTCCCAAAGTTATTTACACAAAAAAGTTACAGAGACAGCATACATAGTATTAGACCTTCTGCGAGTATATATTAAAAGTAATTCCTTTTGAAAAAAATATTGTATTTGTCTTCTACATTTCTACAATACATATTCAGTTTTTACTCTTCTGTGTGGGTTTGGGTGTGGGTTCTTTCAGTTTTAATCAAATGAGGCAGACAGTAGAGAGTTGAGTGGCAAGAAAATAAATTGTGTAGGTACTCCAATTTCTAATTTATGTAAATTGCCTTTCATTAACTGACAGAGAGACTTATTTTGACATGATAGTCATCTGAGGACTGCTTCCAGCATTGCTTTTTAAATCGCACACATTCAGCTCATGTCATGTTTTCAAATCTTAGCAAAAATGATTATCAAATAGAGCTTAAATGGCAAAACCAGTCTAGAGTGATTTTTTTTGATACTGCATCCATTCATTGAATATTCTGACATGTCAGAGCATACTTGTTCACCTCCTGGTACATCTGCATTTCAGACAAATTCCAAGAGTCTTAGCTGGAAGACTCTCATCATGTCAAACTATTTATTTAGAATCATGATAGCCTGAACAGAACATAATTTTATCATCTTCAGTTACATTTTCCTACCTTTCTTGATGTAATTCTGAGACCAAATGTTCATGCTAATGCTGAGATGAAATGTGGCTTGGTGACTCTGAACTGGGAGGTAGTTCTATAATCTGACACAGTGTTATTAAAACTGCATCTTGTTGGATTGCAGAGATTGTAATGGGAGATTCTCTCAAAGGTTTATTCCTTCCTAGGTCTTTTATTCTCACACACAAACAACACAAGAAAAATGAAACACATTGGCTGTGATGGCTTCACTTCTCCTAACATCTAAACTAGCCCATCTGCATCTACACTGTCAGAGATCATGAGTATTCTTTGAGAAATAATTATAAACATTTACATATGTCCTTAGACGTAGATGTGCCTCACATAGATCAAATAAGAGTTTGCTTTCGGTACATTTACTGTGATTTTTGTGCTTATTACTATTTTCTTCTTTGAGTGTTATTGTAGTCCCACCAAAATTATGCAAGTGTTGATATTCTTCTGTCCCTCAGTTTGCCCACCATTATGGTCTCCTCTGGCAGAAAGCAGAAGCATAACACTTTGGCTGCTACACATTTCCTTTCCCCTTCTGTCCATGGACAAATATGAGTGAGTTAAAAAGTAACATAAGAAGCAGTCCTGGAGAGGAAAATTAACTTAATGTAGTCCAGCATCCCTAGCTACAGCATTTCAAAGGGAGTTAGGAAAGCTCAGTATATTTTGGTTGTGCTTTGTTTATAGCCACAAGTACAATCACTCTGCCTTTGTATCTTGTTTGCAGTAGGTCATATTATAGGAACTGGAGAGGCCAAGAGAGAAAGATTATTATACCATTCAATGGCTTTCCAAAATAAGTGCAGGAGCAAATCCCCATCACCCAGAGAGGAATGCTTGGTTTACACAACAGAACTTCAAAAAGTCATATTATTGTAGTACATCTTATTAAATAACACATTGTTTTGCCTGATTCAGACACTGAAGTGACACATTGAAAAGAACACAATCATAGTGCATTTGATCCCTACAAGAAGCTGATAGACTAAGCTATTTTGCTTCAATTCTTTAAGTTGGGAATTAATCAAAGACAAAGATAAGTGCTTTTTTTTTTAAAAAATAAGCTGTTTTAAGTAGAACACTCTTCAAGGTAAAGTCTGTTCTCTGTAGCAGCCCAATTTTGCAATACTATTTCTCCATTCATATGAGCTTGCTGCTTGAATAATAAAGGACCCAATGTGGCAATGTTATAATAATAATTAAAAAACACAAGGTGATGTTTTCCTTATAAATTATGTCTGAACTCCATACACTGTTGAACACATTTGTCTGCTGCCAATTCAAACGTATGCTAAAGGGTCTCTGCCATTTCTAGACACAAGCATACATCCCCCCCTCAACCAACAGCAGTATATTCAGTTCCAGGTTAGCAGCTTCATCCTTCAAAAAACCCCTGTCCAACAAATATGGGGGGGGGGGAATCAAAACTTGTATATCTACAGTAGATGAAGCCTTTTTTAAAACTGTTAGCTTACAGAAAAGAGCGTGCAAAGCAAACATTTTCTACAAATATTCTTACAAAAAGAAATAACACTTAGAATTTATTGCTGCTATATCCAATGCTGTTGTCTTTCACTCATCCTGTGTTCTGTGGTTGAATCACCGGGACAAGAAAAATAGGCAAGTAATATACATCTGTTTACTAAACTCACTGTATGCAGGTTTATCCTCATTGCCTGTAGTAATGCAGAGGACTGTTTTCAGCCCCACACCACGGTCACCTCTCCTCATTATTTTTTTGTGCGTTTATTTTTTAATGTAAACTGAGTAGATGGATTACTTTATAAAACACTAGTATATGAGCACAATCAATCCATGTCACTATACATTCAGATTGCTGTTTTTAAGAAGTATTGATGCATTTATTACCACTGGAGAAATATTAGGTTGTTGTTGTTGTTGTTGTTGTCATTTCTAACTTATGGAAACCCTAAGGAAATCCAATCACAGGGTTTTCCTTCCAAAAGGTTGAGAGAGTATGATTTACCCAAGGTAATCCAGTGGGTTTCCATAGCTGAGTGGGGATTTGAATCCTGGTCTCCAGAATCATAGTCCCAACAGTCAGACCACTGCTCCAAACTGGCTCTGAAATATTAGATACAATGAAGAGTAACAATTTCCATGTTACAGCTGTCTCTCAGTCATCACTTTTAGTGAGGAGAAAAGTAGGTTCAGAATTAAATATGATGAAGAATTTTCTGGATGCAACCTGGTTAGAAAATGGATCAGTTAGCCCCGGGAAATGGTACAGCTTTTATCCTTGGGAGAGTCTTAGGAAGTGTCAGAGTGAACATTTATTTGCATCAAAGTCTTACAGTGGTATGTTTGTTAGTTTTGGAGTGCATGCCCTAACTATAACAGTCCCTTTAGAAACACTCCCAAAGAGAGTCTGGAAATGCAGATGGTTCAGCTGATTCAGTTTTCATTTGCACTAGGAGCAGGTTTTTGGAAAGATAATAGGTCTGTACAATTCAAGACCAAAATAATTTGGATAATTTATCATAATACACTGTTGCTTGGGAAAGCCATACCTCCTCCAGCTGCTGTGGGAAGTGAAGCTAAATTGCAATTGCAGCTGATTACAGTTAGATTTAGGGCAGTCCAAGTAGGATTTCAGATAGAACCACAGTTCCTGCTATCAAAAAATCCAGAGGTCTTGACACTGTGAACCCTGGCTCCACAACACCACTGGAGGCCTATCAGAATAGAAGCTCATGTATATGCATGTGAGACTTCACAAGTGATGAAATCACCAGTATGTCTCTCCATGAATAATGTGATACAGAAACATTAGAGCATATTTCTGAATCAAATTATGTTAATATTGTTTTGTAAATAGGGAAAATCATATGTCACAGCAATTGTTGCTTTTGAAAAGGCCTTAAGTTCAGTCCTTGGTAAAGTCTGGGAGAAAATAGGTTGAACTATTTCACTCAAATTAGTTTACGTATATCCTGATACCCCTGATATCTTCAGTTAAAGCAGGGGTGGAAATCATGCAGCTCTTTAGATGTTTTTGAACTTCAGCTCTCATAATACCTCACTATTGACTTTCTGTGTAGTCCAACAAGAGTTTATAGGACAACATTTAAGGCAAGGTAATTACCTTATGCCTTTTAAAAGTATTACTGGTCTCAATGGAAGAGGTTCATGCACATTCAATTCTGCTACAGTTGGGTTATGTTTCATATGTCCATAAACTTATAGATGGCTTATTGAAGCTGACTAAGCTCCTGTGACATTAAATGTAATAACTAACATATTATCTATCAGTTGATCTATCAGTATAAAAAAAACTTAACAGAGGTAATAAAGCCATCATTGCATGTGATTTTATATTGCTCAGGAGAAGGATTTTTTTTTCCTGCCAAGGTCTTGACTCATAAAATATATTTCTCATATCATTTCATGCAGGATCTAGAAAAAGCTGGCATTAAATACTAGCAGCCAGAAGATTGTTTCTGTGGATTATGTACAGATGCTGGTTGTGCAGAATCACTAGTGATTTCTTCATATGTCTGGGACAATTCTAAAAAGGTTTTCATGTTTTAAAGCTTAGTGAAATATACATGCATATCTCCCTCTAAAAGAAAAGGACTTTCTAAAAACAAGCTATCAACTTCCTAACTAAACACATTTTAAAAAGTGTTTAAATACTTCCTTTAAAACACTTGTGGTATCTGAGCAGCTGTGTTATTGCTTTCATATTTAATTGTGTCTTTTATTCTTTCTCTTTATCAAAGATTCCACAGGAGTAAAACAGAAAATGACAGGGTAATAGTTCTGCATCTGAAACTACACTACAGGTGGACATTCAGCACCCATGGACTTGCCATTTAGCCACTGCAGCCCCCACATTGCCATCCATGGCTTATGGGAAGCTGAGGGGATTGGGAAGCATCTAGCTATATTCTAGTAGCCAGACATATAATGAGTTCCTATATTGAGAGAAAGGAGGAATATAAGATTATTATTATTATTATTATTATTATTATTATTAATCTATGGAGATCCACTGGGGTCTTCTCAAGGTCTCCGTAGATGATGTAATCATTTTGCTTCTGGCTACAAGTACCCGGACAGACACTTCTGCAATCCATCCTGCATTAGCCACATGATGTCTGGCAGGAGACAGCCATGGCTTGATGGTAAGTTGGCAATGGAGAGTGGAATGGATTACAAACCACCAGAACAAACAAAAATATAATGGTGGTTCAATACTTATGAGATCATAATAAGCAGTTGTGGCAGTACCACAAGTGATCTCTCCAGTTGCCTGTCTCAATGCACTCCATAAGTGGGAAAGCATTGCAGTCATTATTCCCTGACTCCTGCAACGCCTTGGAAAACTTTTGGTTAAGTTGCAGCTTGGTTTAAGGGTTAGGTTTCTTGGAGGCAGCATTGGTAGAAGTACTGATGAAGGCAGAGCTTTATCATTGTAGCTACATCTGCCAATGCAGGATCTTGGCCATACACAAACATAAGGTGGACTCATGCCTGCATAGAAGCCAATGTGTTTTTCCAGATGGAGGGTTCCTGGTAGGGCTGACTCACCCATGAGATGGGATGAAAAGCCCAATTTAATTGCCAGATTAGAAGAGGCGGTGAATTGCATGCCCTCACCAAACTGGAAGGGCCCCTTGTTCCAGCTAGATAACAAGCCCTTTTCTTTAGCTTCAGAAAATGTCACAGCAGAAGAGTATATAAAAACAGTTCCAATGCACACCCTTAGCCAAAGAAGGGAATGCAGGACATTCATAAAGTGGCAGTGCAGCAGTTATAGGGCATGTTCATGTGTGTCCTCCTGCCTTAGGCAAGATACAGCTTGCACCACCAGTGGCTTCTAATATTGCTAGTCAAGGCTATTCTGACAGCTACTCCATCTCTGGTGCCTAAATGGATTTTTCTTGGCAGATGAAGACAGATAAAAAAGTGAGAAGACACAAAATGAAGACAATGCCATATGGATCCTCTATAAAATTCCTCTGAATGTTTGTGTAATAAAAGCATTGTCTAGATTGAAAATCAAAAACATATTGAGACTTTTACAATCATTTCAGCAAATATATCAATGAATATGAGACTGGGAGAAGCATATGTAATAAATACTGCAATCCTAAACACTCCTCAGTGCTTGAGCATCTTTAAGATTGCATGAAGAACTACAAAGCATGTAAAGAACAAACAGGCTTTTCATTGCACTCATCCTGCTTCCCCAAAATGCAAGTGATCCAGACAAAGGACGTTTTCACACGGGCTTAAGGCAGACGCAGTCCTACCTCCGTCTGGCCCCAGTCCGGCTCCTTTGCAAAGTTTTCACATGACGTCGCAGCAAGCCCCGCCCCATCCAGTGCCATCCCCGGCGCAATCCTGCGTCAGTCCGGGTCCTTGCTCCGCGTGTTCACACGACGTCACAGCAAGCCCCGCCCCGCCCCATCCAGTACCATCCCCGGCACATTTCTGCATCATCCCCATTCTTTTCAATTCCTTTTTTAAAAAGGAATTGAGTTGCCGCTGCCGGAAGCAATCAAGAGCCATTCTGGAATGATGCTGCTTTCACAGGTCTGAAGCTGCAGGATCCATTCTGGAATGGCTCTTGATTGCTTCCAGGTGGCTTTGAGACCCCAAGTGTGAAAACATCCAAAGTTAAACACTTTACAAGTCCTTTTCTTGAAATGGAAGTGATTTAAGGGGGCACTTAACTCTCTCATGAGATCAGTAAGATTTGGAATACACTTGACTCTAGGACTAGAATGCTCTTCTACATTTGTGGAATTATGAAGTTGCTAAAGCTAGACTTGGGCTACTGCTCTATGGAAGAAGTCACTTACATTGCTCAGGAGAAGTAATCATCTCTGCATTGCTCATCTCTGGTTAGAACTAAATAACTCAAGTCCAGATTGACAGGAAAAAGAACTAATGGTTTGAATCTGAAACATCATTAGCCTTTCTTTCTCCTTTGTACTTCAAATTTAAATTTTGGGAAAGGAGCCAAGCTAGAGTTTTATTCTGCAAGAGAGTGGTTTCTGTTAGTTAAAGATTGATTTTCTGCAACTGAAAAATAGGTAAACTGTTAAAATAAGGAGCATAGTCAGATTTACAAATTTTCATACAGCTTGTGAAACTATGTAGTTGTTTTCATATTCTGTTCACCTAGATGAGGCTTGATCTTACCCTCTCACCTTGAAACCTACCAACCATTCCTTTTCTTCTAAACAATATTTATCATTACTTATAAGAAGCTAATCTTTAGAGATTTGTAGGTAAATGATGATGGTCCAAACACATTGCAGAAAACATCCAGTTTGAGATCACTTTAATTGCCTTGGCTCAGTGCTAGGGAATCCTGGGAATTGTAGGTTATTGCTACACTAAAGCTCTCTGACAGAGAAGGCTAAATGTCTCACAAAACTACACTTCCTAGAATTCCCAAGCATTGAGCCAGGGCAGTTGAAGCAGCCTCAAACTGGATTATTTCTGCACTGTATTTTGGACCTATGATGACAAATCACAATTAAAGAGCACACTCATACTTTTCCTTTCTCAAATTGTGTCTAGAGCTTGACACAGGCTAATAGTTAAAGATTTGGGTGAGCTAATTTATTAATAACTGTAGGTTGAGGCTACCTTGGTTGTAGTAAGAGGAAATGAGTGGACAAAATGAAGGATAGTTATATGTCACCTCTGGTATCAAAGACAGAGGTATAGTTGCATTCATTCTACTACTGGTCTTCTTGTGGACAATTGATTGACCACTGTTTGAAAAGAATGTTGGACTATAACTCAAAGCAATCTCCAGTGTCTTGTGCAGATTTTCCCCTCAAATATCTCTGGATACCAGATCCATTTTTGAGAAGAGATCCCAGGGACTAAATCTGTGTATATAAATTGTGTGCATTACTACTGACTGGGATTTATCCCTGGAATATCAGTAAGCCAGGAAATATTCTTCATTATTTCTAATGTTAATAACCAGAAAAGTGAATTTCTCACTATTTTGAAGGGGGGGGTTGTTTGTTTGTTTTTAAAGAGAGAGGACTTTCTTTTGACCTTTAATAGATCCCAACTTTACAATTGTTCAGCACAATGTACTGCAAGAAAAGGTAACATTGGGGTATCCTTCACACTTCACTTTACACACTTTCAAATGTACATAGAATGACTCAAAAGATCTTCCATTTCACCAAGAACTTTGTATGATTGAATGTATGTGTGGAGAAAATTTGGTAGCAGAAATGACTGTGTGAAGTAGCTTTCATGCTGTTATGATAGATACTCTATGAAAAACATTGGCTTGTCAGTAGATAGAAGCCAGTTGGAGGGCACTTTGAAAATGAGAAAATATGATGCTTGTTCTCCTTTTCTTTTTCTGTCCCATATATTTCTCCATGTGGTAAATCAGCAACATTATGTCACTATTTTCTATGTCCAAAATCTTGATTCTTACACACTTACCCATTTTAAGTCTCAAGTGGCATTGACCTCCAAAGGTTTAATATTCAAATAAGCATGTTTGCAGTTGCAGTGCAATTAATCCATTTTTTGATCCTAGAAAATATCTTTTAAACCAAATGTTAATTTTGCCAATAACTTGAAATTCATTTTTGTGCACAGTTTTCCTCCCTGAAGGATAAAAGGTTACAATATGGATTTTGTGCTCACAATCAAAGTGTAAAATCAGTGGCGCACACTGTAGAGGAAACAGTAACAGTGAATTCAGTTTCTAACCACGTCATTTCTAAAAGCTGGCTTGAAAGCCTTGTCTGGGTCTTCCACATTTTGGCATCTAAATCTGTGCCTTTCAACACATTTCTAATTATTGTTTCCTTATTATTACTGTCATATTTATATATCTTATTATTTTTTATTAAGGTAATATATCCCTGAGTGGCATACAGTGCAACATCTGCATCAAGCAGTGATTGTCATTTACAAAGTGTGAAGATTTAAAAGGAAAGAGTAAGATGGTGCTAGTGTATGACATACAGTTCTCATAGCATATCAGAGACACTGATCAATTTATCGAGAGGAGGCAGAATGGCTGAATCATGATACACACACACAAAGACACACAAACACACACCCTTTCTAGTGTCAAGGAAAACTGAGCTATCTCAGGTTTCAACGTTTTGCGTCTCTAGGCATCCCCTCTCCCCATTCCATACTACTGTTTTGGAGACTCCTCCAAGGTGAATGCTCTTGGCTGGGTGGGGCACTTTTTAATTTTCAATGGAGTGAACACTTCTCACTGTGCAAAGGAATGAGAATGTCTCCACATTTTATTACCCATGAGAAATTACTGGCTTGGTAACCTAACCTTATCTGGAGAACAGATCATTGTGATTGTCCAGTTTTGCTGGTGCATGAAGTAGGTGTTAGAATTCCTTGGTCTTCCTTAATTTATATCATGCTAAGAGTGTGAATAAAGTGGATTTAAAATGAGTTCAGCTCATAATGTAGTTGTTTGTGTAAATGTAGCCCTAGAAGAAAAACTGATTTCACCCAAATCTTTCTACATGGAAACTACATAACCTTTCCAGACTGTAAAACCTGATGGAATAAAAAGGAAATCAAGATGATTATTTTAGATGAGAGTTGAAAGAGTGCAAGACCTCCTAGACTCAAATCCTTCACAGTCCCTAACACAATCATCAAATATATATTGCATTTGGAAACAGCTTGGTTTAATTGAGTGTCTTCTATTACCCTGTTTTCCTAGCAATCAGTAAAGTAATCTTTCCATTAGAAGGAAATATGACTCTTGGAATTAATTCTTTATACAGAGAGCCAGCAGGAGTGACATTTAGACAAAATTAAGTCCCTGTAGAAGTGTAACAAGCAGTCTACATCAGTCTGCTCAGACACTGAGAATAAAGTGACTCAATGCGCTTACATTATCAGAAAACAATATAAAGTGTTATTGCTGTGTTAGTTCCAAAGGAAGAGAAACAAATCAAGTAAAGGAAGAAGGGATATCATTTACCAGGGCAGCTTCTTGTCTCTCTGTACTGTTATTTGAATAGGAAATAGCAGAATAATTAAAAAAGAAGAAGGCAGAGGGGGCAGTCCAAGACTATTCAATTCAGGTTTTTCTGTTCGGATATGTGAAGTCTGTTCACACTCTTATTTTGTAAAACAAACCTTTGTCAGTCACTGAGAAACCTGTACAGTGTGTAACTCCTACCTGCCTATCAGCTCTAAAAGGCATAGGAGATCTGTAGGGGAAAAACAATGACAACAAACAAGTGGCAAACCTATACCAAAACCAAAAAGATGGAGGAAGAACTTTGAAAGTGTTCATGCTGGCTGGGGGATTCTGGGAGTTATTCCAAATAGATAAACCTCCCAAACCTTGGTTGGAAGTGTCCTTCCAACTGGTGCTGATATGCAGTGTAATAAGTATAATAAAAAATGTTGTCACTGACTTGCATTTTGAAAAATATACCATACTTTTGAATGGACCTATTAAGACTGTTAAGTAGAAATGAAATGTAAGAATTCCATGAGTGCCAATGCAAGTCAGCCTCATATCTATTCTGTTTGTTAGTGCTTTCATTTATAACTAAAGAAATATGTTTCAAAAGTATGAGCGGTTTCCAAATAACCACTCCAGACGATGGAGGTGCATCCACCAGATGCAATAAAAGAAGAAGGGAGAAATCACACACCTCTGTTGTAACCCTCTGTGCACTTTCAAAATTGGTTCAGAGCATTGTTGAGCCTTCTGGTGCCTGGTTCAGTCAGCTGTGTGTGCAGCATACTGGAGTGAAAAGGAGAGGAAAATCCCACTGTAAGCCAGAAGCTGTTCATGCAGATTTAATTCTGTGCTGAAGAGGCTAGGTAGCACTATCAACAGCACAGTGGATTAGATTATTTAATCTTTTCAGAGAAGGAAGCTTTTTTCTCATGTGGCCATTCAGGCAATGCATTCCTGTTCTGCAAAAGGAGCAGTTAGGAATAAATGAGAACGTATTTGTATGGCATCTGAGTTTCTATATTTTCAAAATTAAACCCTGGAATGCAAAGAATTGAAACAGAACTGTAATAAAGATATATTATAAGCTTCTTTTTTAAAAGCTACAACAAACCAACAGTTTTGACTTTTGCAATGTGTAAGAAAGGTTTAGCATCAAGCACCAAAGAATAGTGTGGTATTGTACAAAGATTGAATGATAGGTAGAAAGGGAGAGTGAGTGAATGAGTGAGTAGGCAGGCTATATCTTATTGTTCTCCGACTGTCTACTAAAGTCTTCCAGGAGTGGAAGGTGTAGAGCCTAGAAAAGTTACTTTGGGGAGTTACAGCTTTCAAATTACCCTGCCAATATGGTCATTTGCCATATAGTTACCTTTGCAAGTGACAATGGTTTGGGCAGGGTGGTGAAGTTTGGTAGAATGAGCTATACCTGGATTCTTTGTTCTCACAGGGCTATTTTATAACTATCCTTGGTGAACAACTGCCTACTCCCAAAGCATTTACTCTAAAATACAGTTTTGAGGAAACACAACTAAGCAGCATTGGAACCATTTTAGACTTTGAGAAAACCTCCTTTGCTTCTGCTCTCAGAATTCTTTCCACCTGTTCGACTGTGGATGTTTGTGTGTATGTGTTTGTGTGTGTAATACGAAGCCTTGCAGGACTTAGTAGAGAAAATGTTCTATAATACAATTTTTTTCAGGATTTGTTCTATGTATTACTGACAAATTAATCTGTTACCTCAGTTTTGTTAAAATGTAACAACTGAGCAATCTGATCCCTGGATAGGAAGTAAACCAGTGAAAACAGCTCTTTATCCAGACACTGGAATATTACAAATGCATTAGATGATGGGTGTACATATGAAAAGCCTCTACTCTCACCTCACAGCTTGCAATAATGTCTTTGCTGATGACTGTTTGGTTTTTTGTGTAACTTTTAGATTTATCAGTGGGCCTGCTTCATTATCCTCTGGAGAATACAGAACAATATTTTTTTTGTTTTGTTTCAGGAAGATAATAAAATACTCTCTTTTTGATTCATAAAACAAATGTACTATTTGGGACAGTATACATTTTACTCTCTTTAGTTTAAATACTCTATTGGCATTTTGTCCTATAATAATATGTTTAATATATGCTTTATCACTATCACTGAGGAAAAAAAATCTCCCAATAACTTTCTCTCTGTCCATTTGAATTATCCAGACAAGGCTTTGGCACCAATAATACTAACCTGACTTTTCATTCGGTGACCGCGTACTGCATACATATTATATACAAACTGATCAGAAATGGTACCATCTTGTCATTATATATGGATGGATGGCAGAGCAAATGCCTAATTGCTCAACATAAAACCAACACATTATATGGAGAGTTATAAAATGCAAGAGAGCATCCTTAGAAAATAGGCTTTTTAAAGCTACAACAAGTGTGTGCGTATTCCATATATGTGTGTACCATACAGCAGTATACAGCAGGGATGGCTTACCAGTACGGTAATTCCTAAGGCAATCTCATCTTGGACCCAGTGCTATCAGATTTGAATCAGGATGTCATTAACATTTTGTAATGTAATTCTAGTCAGAGGAAAGTACTTTCGTTTTCAAAAAGGGCTGTGCATGTGTATTTTCTACATAATGCCCCATCCAGAAGACTGCATTAGAACAATCTGAGCTGTGCAGCAAAATACTCTTCTGGCACTTGACCCCTGTCTGAAGGAAGAGTTAGCCCCTGAGAACACCAAAGTTGCCCATCCCTGATATATACTTTCTATATATGCACAAGACATGATCCTTGCCTGTGTATCCAAGGATCCCTGTAGGACTTAACAGAGCCCCATTTTCTTTTTCTCCCTTCAGCTCACACATAGTTAAAGGAAATGGGAAGCCCCCACAGTTTGGTTGGAAAAGGAGGGCTAGATAGGGATGTGGGAGGCAAACACAGTCAACCCCATTTACCTGTACTATCTGGAAATGGAAATGCTTGTGTACATCCTCAGAGGGCAGAGGAGGAACAGGGAACTTTAACCCCACTCTCCTGGGAACCATCTTTGTACTGATGCTGCATCTGCACAGGAAAGGCTCATGCCCATATATATTACATACACGCACACCTATTTCCAAGACAGCTACAAATTGCCACATGCATTTAACTAGCTAAAAACATAGAAATAGTTAAGCCTAGTTTAGTGGAATTTTCTTAAATTATATTTGAATAATAAACAGCAAGAGTAATACTGCAAATTACCCCTCTGTTTTAATTTATATCTACAATAAATGTCTATAAACAGTTGTCTCCCCAAACATATCCCCAATAAAATCAAATCAAAAATAAAGGTAACACCCAGTGTTCTATATTTTGCAACTTTTTTTCCTGGTAAGTTAAAAATTAAAAAAAGAAAAGAAAAGAACAAAAAGAAGAGAAATGAAAACAGGCCCCACTTAGAGGTGCATATTTACATTCTTCAAACTGTAGCGGTGAAAAATAATTCTATTAAGTGCAGGACATTCCTAGTGTTGCAGTAGTGACTTTTTTTTTTAAAAAAGAAAGTCTTCATGAAAACAATTCTTTTGTCTTAACAGTGATGCATTCCAGGACCATGTGACATATTCTATCTTTCCTTTCACTTGCAGCCAGTAGTAGAGTCTGGATTGAATAGTTCCTTGTATAACGGAGGAAACAGTGTGTTCACTATGTCAGGATGAGATTGTTTAAATACCTGCAGTTTTTCTCCATGCAGGTTGCAAAGTGCAGTGATGGTTGGAATCTTGGCTACTAACTGTAAGACAGACAAACAAAGGAATAAAGGGAAAGAAATATTATTCCAAGGAAAAACTATCATGAAATTCTGGTTCTCAAATTGATTAGGTCTCTCAAAGTAATTGTGTTGCTCTAAAACCACCATTGCAGAAGGGAGAGAGACTGGTTTGGATTTGGGATCTTGAATGGGAAGGTGGACAGGAAGAGTCTAAATACTTTTTTTACTGGTAGAGTTTGGTATTGGCTGATTACCTTAAAAATAATCTCTCCCACACAGATCTGAACAGCTGTGGAGCACTTACTTTTTTTCAGCTCATGCCATTATAAGAGTGAGTTTGTGAAACAGACCTTTCCAGCAATGCTGCTGCAGCTGTGGAATTATGGCCTTGTAGGGATCCATCTGGTTCCCTCTCTGGCTATTACTTACACTAAGACAAAAACAGTCTTTTTCAACAGACTTCTAATAATTAAGCTTTTACTGCTTCCATTTTTTATCCTACATTTTAGTTATTTGTTTTTTGGGGGGGGGGGGGATAAGGTGAAACCATCCCAATTTGTGGGGAGGGAAAGGTAGATTCTGGGATAGGCTGCCATAACTGATTAGTGCTGAGAGTGGGAGCTTTGAGGTAAAGCCCCATCTTGGGGCCCTCATCTGGCTTCTGCCAGCCAGGAACACAACTGATAGTAACTTTCCACCCACAGATTTTTTTGAGTTGAAATTGGGCCACTAGAGAAGAAAGAACCCCCATGACAGCAAGCTTCCCCACTGGCAAGAGGGCACATCCAATATTATCTTAGGACTTTATCACACGGGGGAAATCTGCAGGTTAATCCACACAAATCCCAAACAGAAACTGGATTTGTGCCTCACGATTTCACACGACGCCACACAGAAACTGGACAGAAACTGGTGTTATCCGAGATCTTTTGAAATTCGGTAGTTTTGAGGAAATGCATTTGTGAAATTACAGTAATTTCGCATTTACCGTAATGTGAAAAGCAAATGCGCATTTGGGAGCATTTCCCTGCTTTTTCCCATGGTTCCATGGCTCCACAGTGAGCATTCCTCTATCTGCGCATGTGCAAGAAGATTCTAGTACATTTACAGGCTTTTCTCACTTGTGTGTGAACGTTAAATGCGCTTACTGTAATTTCACAATTAAGGCAATTACGTGTGAAAGCCAGTTGTTGAATCAAGGTTTATTTTCAGTTTATTTTCAGAATGCCTCATTTCCACTTTATTATCGCTTTCTGGCCCACGTGTGATAACGTCCTTATATCCCTCAGTCCAGATATTGTAATTGATCTGTTACCTACAGTTAGGTAAGGTAAAGGTATTCCCCATTGACAAGGTTGTCAAGTCGTGTCTGACCATAGGGGTGGTGCTCATGTCCGTTACTAAGCTGAAGAGCCAGTGTTGTCAGAGACTACTCTGTGATCATGTGGCCAGCATGATTGCACTGAACACTGTTTACCTTTCCACTGAGATGTGGTAGCTATTTATCTACTTGCATTTGCATGCTTTCAAACTGCTAGGTTGGCAGAAGCTGGGACTAGTGATTGGAGTGATTGGAGCTCACCCCATTTACCTACAATTAGTTACTAGGAAATCCAGCTATGCACAGAAACTCCTCAGTCCCAACTGCATTCAGGTGCTCCCTCTCTTCTCTCCCTTACCCATTCTTTATCTTTTTCATGGTTTTCAACTTCCCTGTGTGGTACTCTTCCATTTTATCCTCCATCCACTATCTCACAGGTAGCTACTCACTTCTTGTCTTTGAACTGTTTGAAGAGTTTGGGGGAACCTGCATATGGAGCTCCAAGGGTTCATACAGAGAAATGAATCTCACAGGCCTGCATTCAGCTTTGTATCACCTATTTATGGAAGGTCTGGCACCTAGTGGCTGAAGGTGGTACTTCACACTAAAGACAGATTTTAATTAACATCAGTTTTGGAAATATTACTTTGGGAACTATAAGAATCTTCCAGACAGCATGGCCTCTGGGAGATGTAATCCAAAAACAAACTTTCCAAACTTGGAGTAACTTCAATTAAGTTACTGCACATATGGATCACTTGACTGCTCTTGTGTGTCTGGGAAAGAAATGAAACAAAGGGAACATTCTCTGTAATTCAGACATATGCATGCCACTTAAAAGGTTCCAGTACTGTTACTTACTATGCAAGGGTGATTGAAACCAAGTAAGGGGGGGTTATACACCTCTCATAACATAGAATTATAAAGTTGGAAAAGACCACAAGGGACATCCAGTCCAACCCTTGAAATAGAAATGACTGAAATCCCCTTCAGCTACTTTTAATTTTTGTTTGTTTTATTAAAAAAAATCCCACTTCTCTTTATAAAATAACTTCAAAATGATAAATGTGTATAATGAACTTAATAAATAAACACAAACACAAATAATCCCAAGAGCCATTGAAATGTAATCAATCACAATATCAGTGAGACTTATTTTAATTTGGCAATTAGTCAGTGGCCATTTTCAAGCACCTTCCTAGTAATGTCACTGACCTTAAGGAGTAGAAACAAAAGAAAATCAAGTAGAATTTAGCTCACTTCAGATACATCTTTAACAAAAAGAATGCGACTCCTTGTTGGTTTTTTAAATACTGAAACAAACTGGTATAGTTTTCCCATACAGAAATTTCTAATTGCAACGAAACTCTGGATCTGAGCCTTTCTTTCTTCTGCTGTACAATACTGGATTCACAAGCAGCCAATCAGAATATATATATATATATATATATATATATATATATATATACTAATGAAATTATAATCAATTACACATTTGGGCATATTGGGCTGTCTATGTAGGTGTACATATCTGTTTTCACTGAAGATCTACCTTTGCCAAAGTCTCATCATCAAGATGATTCTTGTGGATCACATGTTGAAGTGCAAAATAAATCTTTTCCTGAAGCTTCTGGACCTTCCTTGGTTCTAACAGCCAAGCTCGATCTGGCCAAACAATAAAGTAACACAAAATTAATAAAATAAAGACATAAACTAAGTCTAGTAAGAAAATGGAAAAAAGATCAATAAGCATCACTATTTAATACAAATACTATTACAGAGTCACTATCTGGAGGAAGAGCAGTATTATAATTCCCAGATGCCAAATAACTAATATTTTGGTTTGACCTTAGGTTTCCCTTTAGCTATCGGCAGCCATGCAATCTCTTTCCTTGGCATAAAGGTTTCCTAATAAGAGCAGGCTGCTCACGTACCACAGCTGCACCATGTAGGTTCTTGGGAAAACATAAGCTCTGGCATTTTCCCACCTGATCCAGTGGGCCACTGTGTTAAGTCTATGATTGAGCCATTAATCTGTGAATCTTAAGCACTTGATTTTAAAGGATGCTCCACTGAAAAGAAAGAGAACTGCTTCCAGTAAATGTGTCTCCAACTGATATGCCATTTGGCCACACTGTTCTGATGGTGATTGCTGAATCTTTTCACAATTGGCAGATCTGTTTGGTTGCCTGTTTCCTAAATCCTTTTGTGTCTGGTTGCCTTCTCCAAGACAGCTTTTTTGTGGCCAACATAAGCTGCTGCTAGACAAATATGCAGGACAGATGCTGAATGTTTTGTATCCCTCCTCTTTCTCTAACTAAGAACCAATGCTTTTTGGCTGGTACAATGGGAACAGCATATATTCTCCTTTTACTCTGATTATTTCATAACTTGGAATTTTTGCAGAACTGCTCACAGAAGTAGCAGTGTCTAAAAGGAGAGGTAGGAAGCAGAAATATAAATTTGGTTCTTTTCCTGCAATTTAAATTCTGCCTTTTTACTGCAGTGCTGTAACAATGCTTAATGCAGATACACATGATTGTTTAGATGGGAGAAAACATTGATTCTAGAACATATTAGAATATTGACTAAATAAAACATATTAGATAAAGCTGGATGAAAGTGTAATGATAAATAACATTGAACAATATGGATACGGATATATGACCATACGTAGTACTCTAGAAGTGGGCAGAAGGTATTCCTGGTGTATTGTGGTTGCTGTTTGCTTCAAATTGTTTCTGACTTATGGCAACCCTAAGGGGAATCTACCAAGGAGTTTCTTGGCAAGATTTGTTCAGAGGAGGTTTGCCATTGCCTTCCCCTGAGGTTGAGAGCATGTGACTTGCTCAAGATCACCCAGTGGGTTTCATGATAAAGCTGGGAAACAAGAGTAGTAGTTCAATGCTCAAACCACTCCCTAACCACAAATATACATTGTGATATGTATGCATCACAAACATCACAACACATTACACAAATAAAATTCACCCACCAAATACCTGCCTAAATAAATATGTCTTCAGCTGCCATCAAAAAGAGAGCAGGGAGAGGTCTGAAGAGCAACCACAGAGAAGGCTCTCTCCCAAGTCCTCACCAACTGCACCTGCAAAGGTGGTGGTACTGAGAGAAAGCCCTCTCCTGCCAGTCTTAGTGCTCAAGCTGGCTTGTACAGAGAGATACGGTCCTTCAGATAGTCTGGACCCAAGACATCCAGACTATCTGACTATCTGTCTAGACAGTCTGGACATAGGCACCACATTAACATTTCTTTTTGTGTGTGTGTGTGTTGGGTGTCTGTGCTTTCTTACATACTGGTTATGCTACATTTGATTCTATATGTCTACACTTTTCCCCTGATTGCCACAAAGATGTTAAGATTGGACTCCCGAAATCACCAAGGAACATAGATGAATTTGCTGGAGCAGCAGTTCCCAACCTGTGCTCTGTGGAGCCCTTAGGGCTCCATGTACACTTCTCATGTGCTCTGTGGCTGCTCCAGGAAAATAAAATAAATAAATATTGGATGAAATTAAAAAATCAGAAACAAAAAGTAACACTACACCTAAACACCATTAACTTGTAAGACATAGGGTAAGTCTCTTAGAGGCTCCACCATAGAAATTAATTCTAAAAAGGGCTCCACAAGTCAAAAAGGTTGGGGACCTCTGTGCTGGAAGAAAAGGTATTTCCCTCAGCAAGTATAGACAGGAATTTAGGAATTATAAGGACAGAAAAAGTTCTTCTATTTGACACAAGTAAATGGAAGTGTCATAGACTATAATGGAAAGAAAATGACATTTGAAATACAAGTAAAATTGTATGTATTTGTGAGAAAAACAACACTCACCTGGACTTCCCTTCCTACTTAATCAGAAGCAGAAGCACAAGGCAAATTACATTATTTCAGACTTCACTTATTTGATGTACATAGGCAGAAAACATACAGATATAGGCTGAAAAATGACAGAAAATGGCAGAGTTTGTATGCAGGGTGAAGAGGTAATGAAAATTAGTTGGAGATAACTACCTGGTGATATCAGAACAGCAGAAGAAAACAAAGCAATTTCTTCCTCAGTTAGCTGCAAGGAACATAAATTCTTTGCAAAGTCAAATGCTTCATTCACCAGATCATCTGAACCTGCTCACAGAAGAGAGGATGAAGTCAACATGAAATCCATTACCTCCTGGCAGTCATCCACATATGAGAGGGGGAGAGGAAAACATTCTATGCAATATCCATACATACACCCTACTATTGGTGCTTTCAGGAAATGTTATAATAATAGCAGTCTGCAATCTGTTTTGAATGACTGATTATTGAATGATCATTCTCAAGATAAAAGCTGAACTGAAATTTACAAACATACTTTCAATGAGGCTTGCCATGTGATATCCAGGTGCTTTAAAACCAATAATATGGCCTTGATTGGCAGGTTTCCCTGCCTTTCCCAGAGTCCAGGGAACTGCACAGGTTTCTGGGCAGGAGAGGACTCAACTAGTGAAGAAAAATAGCCCTTGCCTCTCTGTGCCTCAACATGACCTACAAATGGCATTCCCTGATATGTCAAGGAATGTTCTTAGCCATCTGGCTTTGGCAGAAGCATCTGAAATGATCAATAGCCACAGGTTTGGATAAATGACCCTGTCCAGTCAAGGCTCATTTCAAAAGTGCAAATTGAGATTACTCCAATCACCATCCTGCTGACAAGGAAATGGCTTAGTGAATGAGACCAATCAGGGCTTAACTGTCTTGTCTACCTCCACTGAATGGAGACTTTGCAAAACTGGCTCAGACTGGTACACCTCACATTGTGAGACTTTGTGCACCTTCTGGAGATGTTGGGCAACACATCTGGATTTGAAAGGGGGTTAATATGTATATTTAATTGGCTTTGTCTTGTGTATGCATCCCATTGTTCTCTACTGCCTGGACCAGCTAACAGTTATATTAAGAGTGCCCAGAGGGCATGTTTATCTCTGCCCTTTTCAAGCACATGGTTTTCTTTTTTGAACCCTCCATAGACAACACTGAAGTCATGTTTTGCCTCTCCCAGATGTACTTCCTTCACTTTCAGGAGACAGCCCCCAAGTTAGAAAGAGGTTAAATATAGAGACAGATAATCTCTCTCTCTCTGAGGACCTGATTCTGCTCCTCTGATCTCCAGCCATTCAGATTCCTCTTCACATCAGAGAATGAGAAAAACTATGTGTGTGTTTTATTCTAGAATCAATTAATCTCTGCTACATCCCTCTTGGACTGGTTAGGACTAGAGTTTTAGCACTCATGCCATTTTCCCCAGTCTTTTACTTTGATAAATAGCTTGCATTGAATATAGACTACTTTGTTGGTTTCTACTCCTATCTTTTTCTGTCTTTTTAATAAAGAAATAATCAGATAATTATGCAAATCAGCTTGCCCTTCTACCTCATCCTCACTTGGTTAATTGTCCATTTTTAAAAACTTCAACTGAAAGGTCCTGCAGAGAATTAGTACCTGGAGGAGCATTTCTCCCCACAAACCAAGAAACCCAGGGCACTGCTCTTAACAGTAATATAGAGGGGCAAACGCCATTCTTTTTCAGTTACTCCAATTATTCAGCTACTCCAGAATACTACAGCCTGGGCAAACAACAACAACAAAAACCAGCCTACCCAAAGCCTTGAACATCTGCATTCCTCCATATTTTCCTTCAAACAGAACAGTGTTGTTGAGTGGATTGAAGGCACGGCACATTCTTACTAAAACCACTTCCAAACAGCCTGGAAAGACATCAAATGGCCATATTAATACATATAAGCATCAAGCATTTTTGGAAGCCAATGTTATTAAAGCACAAGTTTGTGTCTTCATCTCCAGATCTCGATACGAAGAACAGAACAGAACAGCTTTCTCCTGTAGTTGTGTTATGAATATTATTGAGTATTTATTTACTTATTTAAACACTTCTGCCCCACTTTTTATTGCATGATCCCAGGGAGGTACACAACATGAATCATTTAAAACATTTCTAGTTTAAAAACAAATAATTTGAACAAGATAAGAACATTCTAAATATAGCAACAGTTAAACCACTTTTTTCAACTACAACAAAAGAATGGTAATGGACATGTAGATGACACATATTTTGGGACCATTCTATCTTATTGAGAGCTTGAGCCAATGTACAAATCAATCAATAAAAAGAACAATATCTATAATTGTTGCTACAAATGACAGAAAAAGCCTTTCCTATCTTGTCAAAAGAAGATAGATTGACAGAATTATTATAATTTGATGGCAATTGTTGAATGAATACTAAAGCACGATAGAGCAGTCTCATTGTGGAAACCAATCTGAAGTCAAGTAGCCTTTGTACAACCTTAATTTGTGCATATTTAATTTGACCCCTTCCTCTGAATTTAACTGTAAAGAAAATAATGAAAATGTTCTCCCTCCAATACATTTTTCTTAATCTCATTATTACTAGAGCAAACTGCAACAATTTTATGCAATTCACAGCCAACAAAGTATCTCCAAAATATAATATCGCATAAATGTTAATTTGCCCTTCGAATGGCAACAACACAATAATAATGGGCACATGTACAGACTGGAGTACCAATGACACAATCACTACTGTTTTCTTGCTGTGTTACTGTTTTTCCCCACTTCACAATTATTTAGAGTGTAGTTCTATACATGTTTGTGTAGAGGTCAATTGAACTGCTACAATCCACATTGACAGAGTCAACATTAGTGCTAACCAACATATGTTAACAGATATGGAAAACAAAACAATGGCCAACAGATTTGAAGCGATCAATATACATCCCCATCTACAAAAAGGGAAATACCAGAAACTGCAGCAACTATAGGACCATGTCACTGATGTCCCATGCGAGACAAATGATGCTCAAAATTCTGCAACATAGATTCCAACCATGGACATCACCAGATGGTCAACACAAAAATCAAATAGATTATATAATCAGAAGGAAAAGATGGCGGAACTCTATACTGGTGGCCAAGACTAGACCAGACGCCGACTGTGGCAC
>CM034703.1:88369183-88381806 GCA_020142125.1 Phrynosoma platyrhinos
GTACTCACAGATTGGAGCTGATCCAGTATAATTACATTGACGGAGTCACTGGACACCTAAAGGGTGCAGATTTTATCTGCAAAGAAGTTGTTAAATGCATTGCAGCAGGCCATCGTCAGGTTAAGTAAAGGATTTGTTGTAGGGGGAACCTGCGTTAGCTCCCTCACCACCCTAAACAGCTCTGCTGGACGAGATTCATGCAGAAGAGAAGGATCTCTGCGCTGCATGTATTGCCTCCCGATAGGACCAAAGAAAGTTCCTATGGCAAGTTCTGTCGGATAAGTCGAGTCTTCCACCATTTGCGCTCTAGTCGTTGTCCAAACCGCTTCATTTTCCTAAGCTCTGGTGTATACCATGGCTTACAGTTTGAAGCGGGTTGGCAAGGACACTTCATGAAGGTAGGTTTATTATTTATTTATTTATTTATTTATTTATTTATTTATTATAAATCTGTATCACCTTCCAACCCACAAAGGCTCTTGAGGCAATGAACAAATAAAAACAGTTAAAACAATAGAGAGATTAATTAAAAACACACCCACATTAAAATGATCTTATAAAACTCTTAAAAACAATCCTAAAATCCAAGAATAGAGTATTTTCAAACATTAAATGCCCTGCAGAGCAACACTGTTTTGGTTGTCCACCAGAAGCTTAAAAGGGATGGGGCCAGCCTAACTTCCTTGGGCAGAGAGTTCCATAGTTGGGGTGCTGCTGAAGAAATAGCCCTGTTAGGTGTCCATTCCAACCTACCTTCATGAAATGTTGAGACAAGCAACAGGGCCTCTGCTGAAGATCTCAAATTTCTGGCAGACTCATATGGGAGGAAGCATCTTTCTTCTGATATCCTAGCCCCAAGCCTTTTAGGGGTTTATAGGTTAAAACCAGAAACTTGAATTGAGCTGAGAAGCAAATTGGAAGCCAGAGTAGTTCCTGCAAACTAGTGTTATATGATTTCTGAAATGCATACCTGACACCAGTCTAGCTGCTGCATTTTGTACTATCTGAACTTTCCTAATACTTTTCCAGGGGAACCCCATCTAAAGCACATTGCAGTAGTCTTATTGGGAGGTTAGACTAATTGGGAGGTTCAACTTGGCATAGTACATGAGAGTCAAATAGCACTGATTCTATGTTGGATATATGTACCTTTGCTAACTCAGAGGTACATATATCCAACACAGAATCAGAGTTAAAAGGGTTCTGACAAGCCATCTATTCTAACTGCTGCTTAAAAAAAGAAAACCCAGAACTAATGCACTTAATAATAAATAATAAATAATAAACTTTATTTTTATATCCCACCTTTTGCCAAGTCAATCATGGCAGCTCACAAAGTTAAATAAATAAAACAAACCCTACATTGAACAATAATAACATGATAAAACAAATTAACCCCCCCCTTTAAAAGAGATTAAATACAATACTAAAAAGTAAAGTTAAAAAGTGACTGGTGTTCTGGCACCAGAAGATATATCAAAGAGGGAGAGGCACAGCTTGAGATAGAATAATCTATTCAAGGAAGGCCTGCTGGAAAAGATCTGTCTAGATGGCTTTTTAAAAATTGTCCAAACTGGTTATTTGACAGATCTCCTCTGGCAAGGCATTCCATAATCTGGGAGCAGCGACAGAGAAAGTCCTCTGGGAGCTTACTGCTAATCTAGTTTTCCTCAGTTGTAGTAGGTTCCTCCCAGAGGATCTGAGGGTGCGGCATGGATTGTATGGAAGTCAGCTTGGCTTTATCCAAATGAGTCTTAAGATAGAAGTGAATGCAACAGTGGATGATCTTAATTTGAAGACTGCAAGACAGTCCTTTTTATGGAGAAATGAGTGACTGTGGGATTTATACTTTGGCTCAACTGATACTGAGGCAATCTAAGGCCCGGGGCTGGATGCGGCCCCCCAAGGCCTTTGGACCGGCCCCAGGCCGGTCCTGCCACCGCTGCTGCCACCGCCACTGCCACCCCCCACCATGATGATATTGATTATTGTTGTTATGACTTGTTCTTGGGTTTGTTTTTTTTTTTGGCAAAATCTCCACAGGGGTTTTGCCATGGCTTTTCTTAGGCTGAGAGAGTGTGCATGCATTTTTAAAAATTTTTTAAATTTTTTAAAATATTTATTTATTTATTTATTTATTTTTGGTGCTTTAGACCCCCAATTGTCTGAGGGACAGCAACCCGACCCCTGGCTCAAAAAGGTTGCTTACCCCTGCTGTAGATCAATTGAAAGGTCCAGACCAATCTCAATATGGCAATCTACCAGCAAGTGAACTATGGCAATGTTTGCAATTGCAACACCTTCTGGTGTCTGTACATGCACCAACATCTCTTAGTGTCTCAACCCTTCTTGTGTTGTTATTAATAATAGTTTCAGAGTGACTGAATCAAACAAGTCTAATTTATAAAAGTTGGCTGAAAAACATAAATTTGATGTTAATGGAGGTAGAATTAAGTGGGATAAAAAGTAATGTCACCCAAACCATTTTGCACATTAAACAATGAAAAATTGTTCTAGATTTAATATCTAAAACCTCTTAAGATTTAAAACTATTTTTTATCTGGAAAGAAATTGATGCGTTGAGTTTAATGGCAACCACTATGTATTTTTTTTTTTTTTAAGAAAGAAAGGGTCTATTTTGGCAATTTAATTCACATAATGCTTCCTTGTGGCATTATGTGCAGTGTTACTAATTTTTGTTGGATATATTAACCATGTATTAATTTTGTGATTTGTAGATGCATTTTTTATTTCGCTGCAACATGGAATTTAACTGTAGGTGAATATTATTGGCTCCTGTGTGCTTTTACTGTTGCTTAACGGCTTATACTTCATGGTTGGAAAGTGATGCATTCACCAGCCCTGAGCTGACAAGGCAGGATAGTCCCTGGGCTGGCACAGGGATGGAGAGGTGGTTACCTGCCCACCTTTTCCTCCACAATGGACTGAACACTTCTTACTTTACTCAGCTACTGCCACTAATGAGAAGTGCCCCCCGGTCACATCTGATGGGGAAGCATGGTGCTTGGCCACATGGTTACTGCCAGGTGCCCCATTTCCATATCAGCCATAGTGATGGGGGCGGGCTTGTCACTAGCAGCAATATCTGAGTAAGGCAAGGTGTGTGCAGGGCTGTCTGTTCTGCAGGGGTTTGCTGCGGAGTTTCCAGAAAACTCTGTGGCAAACAGTGGGTCATTTAGACCCACATTAAGGCCCCTTTGTCCTGGGATCAGGTCAGATCCACTTGATCCATGTCTGTCAGTTCCAGACCCAATCCTAGCCAGGGCTAATGGCCAGTGTTGTCTGAACAGGACAACATGAGGCCAGGTGAACATGAGTCTTTTGGTCCATGCGGACAGCCTCACCATCTATTGCTCAATAAAAACACGTAAATAACAGGTATCCAACATGGAATCCCTGTTCATTGTCTACACCTCACTGCTAATGTAGCCACACCTATGTGTGTCTGCACAGAGAGCAAAAATAATTGATCAGATTTTCCCCCTGAAAAATAATAATTTGGCTTTGTATTCTCAAATTCTTCTCCAAAGAGAAGATATTGAAAGTTTATCAAACCTCTAAAATTCTGGCCAGGGAGGAACCCTATCAGCCACTCAAGTAGAGTATCATTTCAAAATTAGTTAAACTGGCCTGCTGAACATCATTTCATTTTGGCTATATTGGAGCACTATTGATTGGCAGAGCCACTATTTGTTTTATGCCTTCATAGCTCTGCTTTTCTGCTTCTGTTTTGTTATGGAAATGTTATTTGCCTTGAAATGAGTTGGTTTAGCAGCTGTTCCTGTGCTGAGTAAATTGGGTACTTGATGTTACATCATTCTATGACTGCATATTACAACCATTTCTCAAGATGATAGCAAACGTCTATCTAGGTGTGCAGTTGCCTTAGGGTGGGCAGCAGAAGCAGTGACTGCTGAGAAGGCGCTGTGTGCTGACATTTGAAAATGAGCCAGGTGCAAAAGAAAACTTGGGATTCTTGTGCCGCAGGCCAGCAAAGCTGGAGTACATCACAGAAGGGCTTTATTTGGACTCAAGGGACTGGAGTTTGATGGCTCATTCTGGTGGATTATTAGAGTTGTATAAGCATCAACAGCTGTTTGCTTGCTTAGTTGGAACTGATAAAAGAGGGAAAAGGATTAGTGTCAGAATGGAAGTCAGTGATCTTTTTCAAAGAGTATTTTCATATATGCTAGCGACAAATAGTCTCATTTAACGTAGGCTTTTCTCATAGACCCACCAAGAGCAGAGTACATGTTGGTTAGAGTAGATAGGTGGGTGGGGAGAGATTTGCTTTTCCCTGCATATATAAGGAGCAGTGCAGCCTTCAATAAAACTAGGATCTTATCTCAGCAGCAGAACTTCCATTATCAAAACCGTCAATTATCCAGAATTCAGTACAAACCCTCTAATGTCCAGATGGGCATTGGAACATACCCATCATGAAATTTCTTGTTAACAGCTAGTTAGGAATCTTTTATGTAGCAGGTCTATCTGTAGGTGAAGCTCAGCTTCTATTGTCCAGACTGACTGGATGAACCTCTACTATCAAATTATTCATTCACTTCCCCTGTTTCTTTAATAAGTGCAATTCTCTATCTAGCATCCATTTATCAGGCTGCTCTAACCTCTGCCTCATCTTAAATCTGAGCATAAAGCATTCTTCATCTTTCACATTCTTTCATGTAGCATCAAGGTGAGCTGCTATATCCCTAATTAAATTCTGTTCTTTACCTCCTACCTTGATCCTCCTGATTTTCATGTCCTTTTGCTCCTGTTATTTACACTGGTTCTTTCATTTTGCCTTTTAGCCTTAGTGTCATATCAAGGGTCAGTGCTAACATCAGGTAAAAATTGTTTCCATTCAGGAAAGAAACCCATGAATTTTAGAAATATTTTCAGAAGGTGAAGTCTGTCCAGATAAGAAAAATTGTGTTACTATTGGGTCAGTGGATTGCCCACCTGCCAGCGCTGTTTCCCATGTCCCAGCACTGCCATACAGTCTGCATGCCCAGGGGATTCTCTGGAGTTTCCGCTTGATCTGGAGTAAAAGGGGACTCTTTTTACTTTGGAGAATTGCCCTGGAGCACAGATTGGGCCTGTGTTCTGTCTGTTTTGACTCTGTACATCATCTGATCAGGACAGTGTGGGAAAAGGGTGGGAATGTTTCTTTTAGGCAGTGCAGACACCACCTAAAATAATTCACAATTGAAGCATTGGGTAAAACATATATATTTTTTAGAGCTCATGCCAAGCCCCATTCTCACACTAAATGTTTTCCCATTAAACAAAATGTGGGAAGGAGCTATACCTGTGTCTGCCTATGAGTCAGGCCCAATGTATGTGCTATACTTATTAGCCATGCTTAAAATGTTCTTGCCTGGTGGCCTATGTTTACACAGGCATAAAGCAGCATCATTCCGGTATCATTCCGGTCACGGGAAATGTAATTCCCATTTACAACTGGAAGTAAAAAGAACGGGGATGATGCTGGATAATGCAGCATGATGCCGCATTGGGACGGGGATGCGACGGGGATGGGTGGGGTTTCTCTGCGACGTTGTGTGAAAACACGGGGAAGAGAAGTGCAATGGGACGGGGATGCGACGGGGATGGCACTGCTTCAGACCCCGTGTGATAAGGTCCATAGAATCAGCCTATACTTCTGCATTTTGGTGGAGATGCCAAAAATCCGAGCTAGCTGCATTCAAGAATATATTAATGTGACTACTGGTATTCAAACAAAAGAAAGAAAGGGATGTACTGGTTTACTCACAAAACAATAAAAAAGCAAACAAACAATAGAGTCAGGATATAAATAAATTAATATACATATAATAAATATATAAGTAATAAACAAGGGTTAGACTATTATAATAAACCTCCCAAAGATTTCAATAGCCTGTATATTAAAAAAATCTAGTCCTAATAATTTAATAGCAAAAAGTGTTAAAGTCTGTCGGGCATGAATCTTTAACTGGAGAAAGACTGATGACTATAGAAGATAACGTGACTTCAATAAAACAAGGGCCAGATATTTCAGTCCTGCTTCAGGTGGCCAATATTGTAATGATTATAATCTTGTATTTCTTTCCAGCAAACAAAGCCAAACACACTAGTGTAAAATTCCTCACAGAATAAGAAAAATAAACTTGTATCTTACCTTCTTACACTGATGTCCTCGTACTGTTAAAGATCCTCACCCAACATTACCCTATTGCTACCAAATTGTCTGGACATTGTATTCTTTTTAATACACAGGTGTTCAGAAATAATTGCAATTTATATTGAATGGTTTATGATAGCAATAAGTATAAATGAATGTATTTAACATTCCTAACATTTGTTGTTCTTTACATTCCTAACATTTAGTATCCCAGACAGTTGCTTGAATTGCAGGTAAAGGATGTATATCAGGGGTAGGCAACCTTTTTTCTGCCTGGGCCGGTCACCAGAAGTCCTTCTTTTCACTGGGCGGGGGGGGGGGAGGGGAATGGTGGCTGGCGCATGCGCGCACGCACGCACGCCCCCCGCACACACTGCTGCCGCCGCCGCTGCCGCCATACATGTCGCAGCGCCATTTTGATTTTCAAAATGGCAGGCACGATGCATTTGCGCATGTGTAGGAATACTGCGCATGCACAAACAAGTCGCGGCTGCCATTTTGAAAATCAAAATGGCAGCCGCGGCACGCATGGCCGAACAGAGGCAAAAACGCGCCACGGCAGCGGCAGTGGCAGGGGTCTGCCTGGGCCGGTAAGTTCGGCGACCCAGGCCGGAACTTGTCCGGGGGCCGTAGGTTGCCGGTCCCTGATGTATATGTTCTTCCAGAGTTGTAGGAGAGACTCATAATTGTATGAGCGACTCATGTTGTAGGAGAGACTCATAAGTGACCAAAATGTGATTCTTGGCTCCATGTCCACAAGGAAACAAGTCATTTTATCACAGGAAAATGAATGATTTTCTAAATTTGTCCATAATTTATGTAATTGCAAATAAATAAGTATCCCATGTTGACATCATAATTCTGGTTAAGTTATGATGAAAAATGATCTAGGAAAAATAACAATGTGTGGTTTACAGCACTGATATCACAAAACTGAAGTTACATAGCATACAGCTTTCAAAATAGGAGCTGACCTTTTCTATTTTTGATTCAGTAGTTTCTTTCTTGACACCATAGCTACTTGTTTTTATGCTATAACAGACTTTTCAAGATAAGAATATCTTCAAAGGTTACTTAAGAATTAAGATGGGAATTTTGCAGGTTTTAACAAAATACTGGTATCTTGGACATGCACAGAAATTGAATATTGCTAGTCAGATCTTAAGCTGCAGTTAAAAACAGTAACTATAGACTTTTGTAAGGAAGTACCAATTCACTTTTGTAAGGAAGTAGTGATTTTATACATCATGCCTGTTATATTTCCATTGCTTAAAGCTCATTGCTCTCCCTTATAGGTTTTGTAAAGGACCAGATGCTCATACTTCTCAGCTCCCTCCTTCTCTCCAACTGTTGGAAAGTGTGAAGGATTTTGCCAAATATAGGCTGTGTTTTACAATAACTGTTTTGCTTTTCCACATGAGTGTCAAAACTCTTTATTAAACTGCATTCTGCTACTACCTTGAAATTAGAGTATAATTTAGGGCTGGGAAGAAAGCATGAGCACACAGATATGGGCTCAAATTTCATGTTAACATGAAGCTCCAATTTGTCACCTTCACATTAAAAAAAAAAGAAAAGAAAAGAAAGAAAAGCTATGCCTGGGGAGGCTTTAAAATCAAGCAGGATAAATGCAGAGAGGCTGCATAACCCTTTCTACTCCAGCTATTTTTTCAGCTCACACTTTCCTAAAGTTGCTTCTGTACCTTCCACCAGAAAGATCTGAGTTTGGAAATAATTTGCTAAAGTAATTTATTACTCCTGTAATTTGTTACTCCTGACTCATTAAGTGTTTAAAACTGTATTTTACAAAAATTGTTATTTATATTATTGAATTCCATTGGAGGGAAATGTGGATGGCTATTTTTTCTATTTTTTTTAGCAACTTTAATTGATTTCCATTAAAATGTTACATTGATATTAACATGTTAACAAGCACTGATGCAAGAAGCTGATTTGAAAATTTTCACAAATGGATTAAATCCATAAATGGTTAATTTTTTAGATTTGTGTTTATGGCAACATATAGTTTTAACACTAATTTTTCCAAACTCTGGGAAAGACATGGGGAAAATACAAGGATCCTACTCATCCCAAGTTGTTAAGGATGGCAATTGGTGTTAAAAATTGTACAGTTTTTTATTATTATTTTAGATTTTGTATCTCCACTGCTATTATTCAAATGGTTGGTTGACTGAAAATAAGCATCAAAATAAGTATCATACGATCAGAGCTATGTATGAGGTAATACCATCTTATCCTATTGAGGTTATTAGAACTTTCAATTATCATGGTGTCTAGATAATTATATTCCCCATTTCTGTATACAACTAAGATGTGTTTTACTGTAACTTTGTGCTGACCGAATGGTCGTAATAAATAAATAAATAAATAAGCATCTTCATTAGGACACACAACAAATGTGAAAAGGTGGCCTGGGGAGTGTAATGGCAATTGCAAACATAACTGGAGAGGAAAAGGTTAATCAACTCCTCTCCACTCATCCTTCTGTTCTAACTGGAAACATGCCCAGGCTGATTTTGGCCTTTGAAAACTTGGAGGCAAAACCATGGGCTTCCAAGGGATCTTTTCATCTGAAAAGATAGATTTTCAGCTCAAAATGACCAGAAGGGAAAGGATTACAAGGACTCTCTCCATCTGCCCCTTTTCTGTGCAGTCTGATGACTGATCTTGGCCCAAACCTAAAACCCACTGTTAATTTAAAGTCTTAGATAGTCCATAGAAACAGTGCCTTCCATGTAGAGTTGCATCATGTCAAAAGAAAGATGCCAAATGAATGAGCCCTGCATGCTGGAGTCATTACTGTGGAGCACTTCTGTCCCTGCCACAGGGTCTTTTAAGACATGCCAGAAGTATATAGTCTATATTGCCTCCTTGCAAATTCTTTTTTACTGAGATTTTTAATTTTTTTTAATGACACTATATACTTCACTTGAGAATACAAGCTGAAAATTGCTTGGAATTTCATAAGTGAAATAAATGCACATAACAAAAGAGAAACAGAACCCTTTTAGGCTTTTGAAGGGGAAAAAAGTCAAATGATAAAGTGACCTTATTTATTTATTTATTCCCCAGAGAATAGGATCTATTTTTAGCTGTGCTGTTTGCCACTTTAAACTAGAAAACCTTAACACAGGAAGAGAAGGGAATCACAGTTTTTGTGGTGTGCAGTACTGAAGTAAAATAAATACAGTTCTTAATAGTGAAATTTCCTGTGGGTGGCCAGAACATGGTGGGAAGCAGTTAAAATTGGGAGTGAGCATAGCAGAAAACATAGTAAAATGTTATGATAGAAGAGGAACATCGCTGTAGAATGGGATTATTATTATTATTATTATTATTATTATTAGTGAATTATGGGTTCATGGATGGGCCACAGCTTGTTTTCTTTTAAGATAATTTGTGACAATTTGGACTTCCTCTTCTTTCTCTAGTCAGACTGCAACCCTTCATTTTGATATTATATGATTTTTTGAGATGATCCATCATTTTTAAACAATAGAAATGTGGAATAAAAGTGTCCAGGAATGGCATTTTAAAAAATGATAAAATGGATAAAACAGGCACAAGTCTTTTTCATGAGATCTTCAGAATTTCAGAAATGTGGACAATCCATGCCTTTTTAACCTCTTGCACCCTCCAAATCCATTTTCTTTTTAAAAACCATCATCAACAATAAAATGTTTACACATATTTGTTTTTCCATGACATTTAGAGAATAAGACCAGTAGGACAGGACAAAGATCCTTGAGAGGGAGAATGGGCATATAGGTCAGGGTGATATTTGGCCACATAACACAGTTCAGCATAAGGCTCTCTTTAATCTTGGACTTTTTCTGTCCAACTAAGAATAAACTGTTCAGAGAACACTGTGCTAAATGTGTCCCTGAAGCACCTCCATGTTTCATTTGTTCATCTTTTCTCTTGAGAGGGCCTTGCACTGCTAGCATCTACTTCGTATGCATAGGGAATCACAGAACTTTGAAGTATGTCTCCTAAAATACTGATAATCATCCTCAATTAAAATTAGTAATGAATTTTAATTTGCCACTTACCCTTAGGATACAATTGAGTTTCTAAGAGCTCAGTTCAGTTTATACCCTAACTTCTCTTAGGAATCCATTTTGAATTAATGCTGCAGCTTCACTCACTGGGGTTTGGAAGTATTTATTTCTTTTTTTTTTAAATGCATATTCTCTCATTCTTGTCTAAAACTAATATAACTGACACCAAATTTTCAAAATGTCTAGGCCATTTGTGACAAATAGATTGCTTTTTAATCCATCTAAAAGCAGGTGATGCTAAGGGTGTATAACCATAGGGTTAGGCTAAATAACTTTTGGAACTCCATCCATTTCTACAATTCTGTGATTCTAACAAACAAACAAATATTTCTTCTTCATTAAGTTGGAACCGACAAACACTTAAATAATCTAAACTCATAAATGTTGGACAAATGTGTACAACCTATAAGTAATTTTCTGATTGGCTGCCTGGTCTACCTACATCAGAAATATAGCTGAAAACAAGTCTGTCTCTTTTAGGAACCTAACTTTTGTTGGTTTCACATTCATAAGGAAGTGAAGCACCATTTTAGGATTTTGTCTCTTGCAGTGAGTCAACCAAAACACCAAAGATGCCTCTTCCTCTGACACTTTCCTTTTTTCTGTAAGGAAACCCACAGGTGCACTGAATAGCAAGACTCTACTCAGATTGGTAATATGTCACCAGCTGAGACAGTCCTCAGTCCTAGTGTTCATCTTGACTAGAGCAGACTCACTGAATCAGTGTGCTGATTCACACTTGAACAATTGATTAAATAGGTCTAATTTGGCACATGGACTAAGAGTTCCCCACCAGTGGCTGAGAGCCATTTCAGAAGTAGTATTCCTTATCAGTGTATTAAAAACTATGTACGGGGAAAACAATTTAGAGGTGGATGGCTGGAATCCTGTTTGATAGTCCCAATGAGAGTTGACCTATTCAATGGATTGTTGAATAGTAAGTCAACACATAGGTAAATCCTGTTGATTCAAAGAGTCTACTTCAGGTAGGATTAACAACTGAATAAAGTCAAGTGAATCACAAAGAAAGATTGTGAATTTTATGAAGAAAACACCCAGTACTTGTGTTTTGGACATAATACTCTGAATCTTTTCTTAAAGGTATATTTTGGAAAACAAATGTCCAATATTTGCAATAATGCTCTTAATAACTAATAAATATATATATATATATATATATATATATATATATATATATATATAGGTTACTTGACAGATGAATTATTAAAATATGGTAATAAATATGTCTCCTGGTATGATCAAACATGTGGTAATTTTCATAGAAGATATGTGATATAAAATATAGTTTAGGATTTGGAATGGCATACTGTGGGATGCATGAAAACTTAGTGCTTGTTTATACACTGGGTCATTTTATAGTTCTGATTCCTGTCCCATTTCCTGTGTCAGCTCAGAAAGATGTTATATTTTAACAAATAAAGGTTGAATTAGCTGTAACACTATAACTCAGAATTTGCACCAAGAGATAAAACATACAGGTTGTACTTCAGGAGAAAAGTAGCTATGGGGAAAATTTAAAGTTGACAGATGGCTGGTAACATTAAACAGCTCCTTCCCTCCTCCTAAAGACAGATGTGTTGGTGATCCTGAAGTAACTTCTAATTGTTCTGCTAAGGATTGTAGAATAAAACTTTGAATTTTTTAAAAGTAGAGGGGGATAGGTTTGCCTGACTTCCTGATCTCACTTTGATATAGATATAGATTAGATTAGATACAGATATAGACAGTACTGTGAAAGGGAATACATTACCTAAATATATGCCTCAAATAAAACACTCTCTCTTTCTCTCTATGTGTGTATGTGTGTATTAAGGTGAGATCTCAAACAATTCCAGGGCAAATCTACTTCAACAGATGCTGTCTGGATTAATAATCATTTTCCTATTTTTAGAATAGTTCACCAACGTCTACCATAAGTCTGAAGTTATTGTGATGTGATACTGATTTTGGTTTTTCACTTTTCATTTGTGTTTCTGTTTAATCTAATTTTGAACAAACTATCAGAGGCATCACTATGCAATATGGTCATATAATGCATGGCAGTGCTTGCATTTTTCATGTCAATTGTAATGTTAGCATTTATTACATGTAACAATTTGTTTGATTGGTATTTCACTTGTGTGGCCAGAGATTTTGGTTGGCTACTACAGTGACCTCTAAGGAGTTTGTTATAAAAATAACTTCCTATCATCATTTTCAAAAAAAAAAAAAAAAAAACAAAAACAAAAACAAAAACAAAAACAAAACAAAAAAAAACAAGCTCCAAGGAGCCTTTGTTGCCTAATGTGATCCTAGGATGTTATCACACAGGGGCAAATCTGCTGGTTAATCCACAC
>CM034703.1:88390798-88402202 GCA_020142125.1 Phrynosoma platyrhinos
GCGGGCGGCGGCAGTGGGGAGGGGCGGCGGCAGGACCGCCCTGGGGCCGGTCCAAAGGTCTCTTTGGGCCGTATCCGGCCCCCGGGCCTTAGGTTGCCTACCCCTGGATTAAGGACATAATTCAGTTTCATAGTGGGAACTACACATCAGCTTCAATCAATTCCATGATCTGGTGTGAATACCATTCTCAAACTTGTGTAAATGTAAGTGGGAATGAGCTCAGAGACTCCTGCAGTGGCCTCCAACATCTCTAGGACAACAGTGAGTTAATATAGTAGGTAGGGGCCAATGTAAACAAAACATATAAAAAAACTATATAAAAGAGATGTTGGGATGAAAGATTCATTTGAGGAAACCTCCAATTTTAATAGGTAAAGTGGAAGTTGCACTCAGAGCACTTGGGAGAAATAAATCACCAGGAACAGACTGCATACCAACAGAGCTGCTTCAGTCTCCAGAGACAGAGGGCCTTTGCAGACTGCCAGAAATAGTGCACATTAAATTGAGGCACAGCCCTGGCTCAGTGCTAGGGAATCATGGGAACTGTATTTTTTTCTGAGACATTGAGCCTTCTCTGTCAGAGAGCTCTGGTGCCACAATAAATTACAATTCCCATGATTCCCTAGCACTGAGCCAGGGCAGTGCCTCAATTTAATGTGCACTATTTCTGGCAGTCTGCAAAGGCCCAGAATCTACTCTATTTTTAAACTAAAATCTTTCAAGAAATATGGAAAACAAAACAATGCCCCACAGGTTGGAAAGACTCAATATACATTGAAATATTGGAGAAAGTGGATACCAGGGATTTCACTAAGCATCCATTTTCTATGCAAGCAAAGTGATGCTCAACATTTTACAACTTTTACCTTGTATGGAGTGAGAAATGTCAGATGTCCAAGCTGGGTTTAGGAAAGGAAGAGGCACTAGGAATCATATTGCAAACATATATTGGTTAATAGCGTGCACCAAAGAATTAAAAAAACAAAAAACAAAACCCTCACTGTATTTTATAGACTATAGCAAAGCCTTTGCTTGTATAGCTCATGAAATACTATGGATTACTTTTAAAGAAATGGGTGAGCCACAACAGTAAATTGTCTTGACACATATCCTGCACTCAGGGAAAGAGAGTGCCAACAGGACAGAATACGGAGAAGTGAAATGGTATCTAATTGGCAAGGAGGTCAAACAAGACAAAATTTTATCACCTTATCTGTTTAACACAGGGGTCGGCAACTTTTGTTGCCGGTGGGCCGGGCGGGGGGGAAATGGCACCGGGGGCTGTTGCGCACACGCTTGTGCGCATGCACATGACTTCCACCATTGTGCGCATGCGTGTGTGCATGGGGCACCATTTTGGAAGCCAAACTGGCATCCCACATCACGCGCGCAAGTGCTCAAAGGGTGTGTGTGTGCCATTTTGGAACACCCAACAGCATGCGTCCACTCATGTGTGGTGCGGCGGCGGCAGCCACAGTCCAGTCCCAAGGCCTCGGTGGGCCAGCCCCAGCCCACGGGCCGTAGGTTACCACCGCTGGTTTAACATATATGATGAACATATTGTATGTAAAGTTGCATTAGACTCAGATGAAGGAACATCAACAATTTAAGATATGCAGATGACACCATACTACTAGCAGAAAATAGCAAAGATGGTATGATTCATAAAGAAAGTAAAGCAAGAAAATGCAAAGGCAGGTTTACAGTTGAACATTAAGAAATTTGATAAACGAGGGGGGGGGTGCCCCTCTTTCAGGCAGCAGTGGTGGCGGTGGCACCACTGAGGAAGATGAGCCAGTGGGATGTCATGGTGTCACCTAGCACCCTGTCTGAATATGTTTGGTCTGTATCATGGTAATCTGGGGCAGTTACAGAGCATCATCCTCTAAATTAAGGAGGCAGTGTATACACACCTAGTGAAAACATTGAAATAGTTCAAGCATTTCCATACTTTGGATCAGTCATTAATCAGAATGGAGACTGCAGTCAAGATATCAGAAGAAGACTAAGAACTGGAAGGGCAACTATGAAGGAACTAGAAAAGACCCTAAAGTGTAAAGATATGTTACTGAATACTAAATTTAGGATTATCCATGCCATCGTATTTTCCATTTCTATGTATAGTTGTGAAAGCTGAGCAGTAAAGAAAATTGATAGGAAATAAATAAAATAAATAAACCCATTTGAAATGGGGTGCTGAAAAAGAGTTCTATGGATTACTACAAAGACAAATAAATTGGTTTGTTGTTGTTGTTAATTATAATATTCATGTATATCCTGCTTTTCCCCCAGATTGGGACTCAAAGAGGCCTACAACAATTTAAAAACATTGCTAAAAATTCACAAAATACAAAAGTTAAATTAAACTTTCAGAAAAAAATTAAAACAATGTTTAAAACATATATTAACACGCCCACTACCCCTGCACAATGATTAGCAATATCCTAGAGCAAATCAAGCCTAAACTCTCCTTAAAATTCAAGATGTCTAAACTAAGACTGTCATACTTTGGCCATATTGTGAGAAGATATCACTCACTGTTTGCTATAGTATAAGGCAGTAGGAATAGAGAAAGATCACATTCCAGATGGATAGACCTGCAGACTTATTGCATTACAAAAGTAAGACAAGAGGCAGTGAGACAGAAGTGGCTTTCTGTTTACTTCTCTGCATGCCTTCAAAGTACAGTACTTCCATTCTATTCCTGAGGGAGACAATTGTAAAAGAATGCCTTTTGTCCCACTGGAAAAATCCATTTGGCAAAAGGTATGCTTTTACAACCACCTCCCTCTGAAGGGAGAACAGAAGTATTATGACATATGTGTGTAGGTAAACAGAAAGCCACTTCTATCTCACTGCCTCTTGTCTTACTTTTGTAATGCTATAAGGCTGTCAAGCAAGGAAAACACATCACTGAATCTGCAACACTTTAGCAGGACTGTTGATGATAAGGTGACCTGGAGGTCTCTCACTGATAGCTGACTTGATGCCATAGTCGACTTGATGGCAGTTAACAATAACAACAAAAATGTTGTCCTATATGTAGTTTGAAGAAAAAGATAGAAGTCTCCTGTTTCATCTCCTTTTTGTTTATGAAAATCTCCAAACAATTACTTGCTGTCAAGTTTCTAAGACTAAAGGTTTAAGTAAGTTTGGAAGATGAAGATAAGTTCAAAATATTCAATAAACATGCACAGAATATAATTACACAGGCTGAGAATACCCTCCAACATTCCACAACTGTGATGTGTGTGGCCAAGCAAGATCAGAGAGTGGTGAAGATAGAAAAAAAAATTAAGGAGGAAAAACATACAGTCTAGGAAAGACTGCAGCCGTTGGCTTTTGCCTGAGTCTACAGGGAATGGCAAGATTTTGCTGCCTCCTCCTCTCCCCTCCCCCTGCTGAGTTAACTGAATGCAGACTACTTTTATACTTTGACTCAGTTTGCATGCAGCAATTGAAGTAAGCTAGGAACAAAAGCAGGAGGTAAGAGAAAATGGGATATTTTAAAAGCGGCTGAAAAAGAGGGACAATGAAAGATTAACTGGGACTGTCCCTGTCAAATCAGGATATAAGAAAGAGAAAGTTAATAACTGGTGGTTGTAGCTACTAGTGCCATAGAAACATTGCTTACTATATGTAACTTTTCTTGCTGTGTGAGATATAACAATAAGATTACATTGTTAGTTATCAAAATTACTGCTGAATGAATGATACCTAACACATGAAACCAAATATTCCAAAGACTAGAGTTAGCATGAATCTACCTCTTCCCGATCCTAAATGTAGCTTTGATGGCAGAAATCCAGAGGAAGATCACAAATGAAGTTGTGCACTGTAATTAATTTTAGACCCAGTTCTATTAATGATCCACCTTCAGAGCTCTTTGTTGACAAGAAAGTGTATGGTTGTCAAAAAGATCATTAAACCCTCCTGATAATGAGCTCGTTTGATATATGCTCTCTATTTAGTAATTATCACTTGATTGATTCATCAGTGGGTTTGGTTTTCCAGCTTCATAAACAGATTATGAATTTCTCCATTTAAGAAATGTAAATATTTTAGAATTCTGTTAAATGAACTGAATTCACAAGAAACCCCATCACAGATACCTATAGAACAAGCCCACCCCAAAGGAAACCTCATGGATCAAAACATGTACATACCATTACTGTGAAAATTAAGTTGAACATTAAAGGTAGTATTTTCTTACCTATTTCCGCCATGGTTATCCCTGGAGCTAATTGCCCATTGTTGCAAGAGCTATAGGTAAACAAGTTTGGTACAGAAGTGAGGTCATAAATAGGTTCCTGCTTTATCTGTTTGATTCCAGTCATGTCCAAGCCAGACTGATCTGGGGAGGGTTGGGCAGAATCCACATTATAATAACCCTCAGACTTCGGCAGGTCAATGACATGCCCATTTGAATAAGTGCCACCAGTTTCATTGTTCAGGTTGCTCAACCCATTGCTGATACTGCTGCTGTAGACACGGGCCAAGGCTTCAGCCTCGCCGCTCTGCTGCTGCCGCTGTTCCTGCAGTCGCTGTTGATGCTTCTGTACCTCAGCATACAGACTGTCCCTCTGTTTTTTGGACATTCTTCCAAATTTTACAGCTGCAAAAGACAAAAACTGCCATTACTGTTTTGTGTGTTTCACATCCTCCAACATCTCACAGATGAAAACCAGGACACAGCTTTCTGAGCAAATGCAGGATATGGTCAAGAGGCAAAAGTTATGAATGAGGGAAATCAGACATAGTAGGAGAGGTTATAGCAGTCTGCTTTTGCCTGAGTCTACAGGAAAGGACAGAATTTTGCTCCCTGCTCTCTTCTTCCTCCCTCCTGAATTAAGTTATTGCAAACTTCTTTTGCACTTTGAACTCAGTTTGCACCAACTGAAGTAAGCTGAGGACAAAGGGGGAAAGTGGGAGGAGGAGACTGGGACATTTTAAAAACAGCTGAGGACAGAAGATAAATTGGGATTGTCCCAGTCAAACTGGGGCAGTTGAAGTGTATATTTTTATGTTTTTAAAAAGGTATGTTAAGCTCCGTATACAAAATATGGGGGGGGGGGAGAATGCTCAAAGAGGCTCGTGCATTCCTCCTTACAAGAGTTTTGTGAGACAGCTTCTTAGCTGATGGCAGCATGATTTTCAGTGGGAAGAAAGCATGAGGGAAGGGTTAACACTCTAATTTCCATAAGATGTGGCCCCAGTCCAGACTGGGGCCACTAGTAGATGCGTAAGACGGGAGATAACGTTTGTGGGGGGATGCAGACAGGCAGCCCTGAGCTGCCCCATCGGCTGCCGGATGCCTTGGCCCCGATCCTTCCTTTTGCTGGCCTGATGCCACACACCATGTGTAATGGAAAAGTGCGGCAAAACGCTGCTTCTTTCAGAGCCAGCAAAAGGGCACCCTAAGAGTCAAAACGTCAAAATGCTGAGCATGTCAAAACACTGCGCTGGAAGGACGTCCTGATGCCGCACACCATGTGTAATGGCGTGCGGTGTCAGGATGCTGCCAGTGTGGGGTTGGGCTGCCCGGTGATGGGTTGGGCTCCCCATCTCTGCCTCCAGGCCGGCCCTTTGGACAAGTCTGTAGAGGCCCTAAGACTCCCCAGAAAGTTCACAACATCTGATACATTAACTGAAACACACAAGCTATTTTTTTTATTTAAATATTATAGAAAAATCTATGCTTTTAATCAAGGATTTCAAAGCCCCCCCCCCCCTTTATGCAATGAGAGTTCTACTTTTCATGTGCTAAAAGTATAGATTTGCTCTGTCCCTTCCAAGCACAGTAACTCTAGATTCTAGAATTTGGCTACCATGTTACTTGTCAAAGTGACTTTAAGATTATTTTCTGCAGTTAGACTCTGTACAGAATTCAGAGACAGTTCACTTTGCATTTGAGGAATAGACCAAGTCTATGCCAACTTCTGGTACAATTTCTTTCACACTCAAATTCCCTTTGCATACTAGACTCTGTATAGTGATCACTTTGAAAGAGCATTCAGAACCTGCAACTGGGCCAGAATAGAGCAGCCAGAATGGTAATTTGGGGGTGCAATTCTGGATTGCTATCATGCTGATTATTATACCCAGTAACAGTGTGGTTTTACATTTAAAGCCCTAAATATTCTGGCTCCAGGAGAATTTTCTCCATTATGTTTCCCTTTTTACCTTGAGATTTGCTAGAGAAACAACAGCAGCTATAATGAGGACTTCCTAGATGCTTATGTCATGTGGCTGATCTTAATATTCATTCAAAAATGTGTTGCTTATCCTGTTTAGCTTTACTGAGAAATTATATTTGGTCCTATCAATGGGATTGCTAAGGACATTTTGTTATTTAATGCCAAGTAGATATTTTAATATTGAACTTGAGTTCCATATATTTTGAACTGTTGATGATATTATGTTTTGGTCAAATTACCAGCTTAGACAGCTTTAAAAAAGCTGTCAAGACGGATCTCTTCCGGTAGCCTTTCCTGACCAATTTCCCGGCCAAGGATCGAGTTACCATACTCTTCCCCTGTACCCGTTACCACATTCAGCCACATTTAGCCACATTCGTTTAGTGCTAGTGGTCTGCTTGCTAGACTGCCTCCTTTTATTATTTTATTGTCTATTGTTTATGTAAACTGTTAAATTTGTTTTAATTGTTTAATTGTTTTAATTCTTCTCATATTTAATACTATTTTAAGGGGAAGGTGGGTCCAGGAGGGTATCCTGTGATATTTTATCGATGTAAGCCACCCCAATTGCTTTGGTAGAGGGGTGGGATAGAAATAATAATAATAATAATAATAATAATAATAATAATAATAATAATAATAATAATAATAATAGGTTCTCAGTAGAGCCAATGTTGTGTAGTGATCTGAATGTAGTACTAGCATACTTGAAGACCAGGGTTCAAATCTCAGCTCAGCCATAGAGATCCACTGAATGACCTTGGGTAAGTCACACACTCTCAGCCTCAGAGGAAGGCAAGGGCAACCCCCATCATAGGTTTGCCTTAGGGTCAGCATAAGTCAGAAATGACTTGAAGGCACACAATAGCAGCAACAACAAGGATCTCTGCCATTGATTAAAAATGCCAAGTAGTCATTCATTTGGTTAAATATATTTTTGTTTGCCACCTTATGCTCTGCTAAGGAAAGCCAGACTGCAAATACTTTAAATAATTTTAAAATCCAACATAAAAGATTGAGTGCACACACACACATTTGTCTATCTGGGTTTTCATCTGTGATGCCATGAAGAGCATGCAGTATGGAAAACTTTGGTTAGCAAATCAAATTGATAGAGCATATGATACCATTACCACAAAGTGGTAACCCGTTGTTCTCTTACATGTACCTTGTGCCTGCAGGTATTTTTTTGACAGACAAAGCCTTGGGGTCTATGCTGTGATCTTCACCCCAGTCACTTACACCAAAGTAAGTTCCAGTGAAATCAATAGGACATATTTCCAAATAAATGTGCCAACACCCTGCTGTGAATAATGAGCAGGCCTGCTATTTCTTTTTTATCTCTCCACGCTCACCAAAGAGCAAACCAGAGCTCTATAAAAATGTACAGTCTTCAGATTTGTATCCTGTGTGATTTATCAATTTTCCTCAAACCTTTAATCTGTGCACTAACAGGATTAGTACCTTCTGAAGATAACAAGCCCTAAAGCCCTATTATCACAACCTGTCAACAGGCTTGTTATCTTCACACACTTATTTTTTGGGGGGGAAAAGAATGTTACAGGTTACAGTTGAAGCCTAAAGGAAAATAACAGACTTGAAGGTAAACACTCTATAGGAATGGCATTTCCTCTAAAGAAGCAACACTCATGGATTACTTTACTGCCATATATTTGCAACATATAATTTTAAAGTACTCAATGTGTTCATACCTCTTAAGAAGAAAAGAGGAAAATTGTGCCTCTGTTGGAATAAGTCATCTTCATAATGCAAAGCTACATCTCTATCATTTGCAGCACGCAAAGCAAGTGCATTCACAGTGTTATTTGCAGTTTGATAGTCTCTCAAAAGTCTAAGGAATAGGGAGCCTGTGGCCCTCCAAAAATTACACTGTGACCCAAAGGATCCTTGACCATTGGCTGTTATCTGGGGCTGATGAGAATCAGAATTCCCCTTACATCTGGTTTCTTTATTCCTCATAAAGGATGTGCTTGTAAAAGGGAATGTTTAGAATAATAATAATAATAATAATAATAATAATAATAATAAAAAATTATTTATACCCCGCCCAATGGCAAGCCAATCCGGGCGGCTTACAATTTAAAACTACCCCCATAGTTTCAACTAAAACATCTTTTTAATAATACATGTCGTAATGCCACATGCCATTTTGGCAACTCATTATGTAGGAAATTTTATTGGCATCCATGTTATGGGCTCTTTAACAGGGCAATCCCATGCAATTCTATCCAGAAGTAAATCTGAATTTCCCTCATTAAGCAGGGATAGCCAGGGTGAAAAATACTTGGTTTTCCACTGGGGTGACCTCCCCTTCCTCACAACATCATCATTTGGTGATTCTTCAATTTCTGTACAGGATTTCCCCCCATCTCCCAAGGCTTAATACTGGTAATTTTGGAACTACCATTTTACCTTTGGTCCTGCCCACCACTTGTGGTCCCATAGAAGTGATCTGAAATTGAATTTAGCCCTCATGAACAAAGAAATATTCCTTTGAGGTACAGGATTGCAAATTACATTTCTAAGCGATTAGAAACTATGTTTAGTCAGGAAAATTAAAGTCAGACTTAAACACTGCATAAAATCTGCTTGGTAATTTGTGGTCTATGTTACTCTACTATCTAGGGTTGCCAGTTCAGGATCATCCCAGGCCCTCAGGTTTCCAGGACAAAACCTGATATCTAGGGATGTCCTTAATGATGTTATGGCTTAAGTACCAATCACAGTTGTTCACAGCTCCCCCCCCCCCTCTCTCTCACACACACATATGCTCCTCTTTGGAAACTAATATAGAAATCTTAACTAAAGGGGCTGTTCTAAGATCAAGGTGAAATGAGGGGATTATTCCTTCTCACTCAGTGAGATAGGATAAGAAATATTTAATCTAGTCTACTTGCTTCTAGCCAGCAGATGAATGCAGAGTAGAATGGAAGGTGAGCCCTGGCATCTCAACAACAGGTGGTAAAGGAGGAAGCTAACTGACTCAATGCATAGTTGCCTTGGAGAGTATTTGCAGGTTGCAGCAAAAAATGAATTTATTGTTAACTGCTGTCAAGTCACTTCAGACCTCTGGTGATTCTATATATAAGAGCCCCCCAAGACACCCTGTGAACAACAACAGATTAATTATCGTACACCTTACAAATAGTATTAAGCTGCTTCTTTGGTAATTGAGCTAGAGATTTGCACACAATGCTTTCCTCTTCTCTAGATATTACCCACCAAAACTGGAATCTGCACCCTTGTCTTCCACCTAAAGATGACTTCTGAAAACTGGAGACTCCAGGTCTGGCCCTGAGATCTCACAGTCTTACTGATGTCAAGGCAAGAAAGAGATACCTTTGGCTCATGGGCCAGATATGGCATTTGGGGTTTCCTATCCAGCCTGCAAGCCTTTTCTGAGATTATTTCCAGACAGTGATTGGCGATATACATATATTAAATTTATTTCAGCTTCAGTCCTGCATAGAATTAAGCTATACTTTGCAAGTGAAAAAGCTGTTGGAAGGGGCTATACTGTGCTTTGCAGGCGGGAAAGCAGTTGCACTGGGGCTTACACTTGAATAAACATGCATGGCAATGCACAACATTAAATTAGTCAAATGTTTAAAATTAATTTATTCTCATTGTTTTAAAGCTCTTTGAGATCCTGTGACATAAGTAGGATAAAAATATTTCAATAAAGCAGTTATATAAATTAAATTGAACTGTGCTACATATGCTTTGGAAAATGGCTACATCAGTAATGTCCACCAACGAATCTGGACTAAAATGATACTAATTGAAAGGCAGTGTGCTACAAAATAGTGATTTGTGCTCATAACAGAGTGCTCAGATGTCTGCATACACATAACCTCTCTTGATTTCTGACAAAAAGAAAACAAGGAAACATACAGCAAATAAGACAGTACTTGCATGCCACAGTCATCTCTTCCTTTTCTACTAATTCCATATGTGAAGTGTGTCAAATGTAGAGGCCAATGTATACTGGACTTATTTTTATTTAAAATTTCCGACCACTAGCAATAGTTTGTTTACCTATAATAAAGTAACAGCAATATTTTTTTTCCTGGTGGGATTGGTAGTAGCAGAAACATTTATACAACAAAATAAATAAAGAGAGTATTTTGTAAGCAAGGACACATGTTCTTTCATGTAATGAGAATTTTCCATTCTGTTAAAATGAAATTAAACTGAACAGGCAAATGGATCCTGCCATTTCCCTATTAATACATATAGTAACAAGACATATCTGACTGTGTCATAGAAGACGTGGGCTCTAGAAACAGAGGAAGTAGCAAAGCTGTCCTAGTCCCATATTCTTTCCTCCTCATGTGACCTGGTTTGTGCTGGAATGTTACCTTATATTATGAGATAAACTTCCTTATATATATTTTGACAGCATGTCTACCAAGTGCCCTGATTTGGCACTTTTAAATACAACATTTTCTAGAGAAAAATCTGTGATACGATAAATACATTACAGCAAGATTGTAAAATTCTGTGGCTGTATTTGGGCATCACACTTAACTAGTGGTAGGCAACTCCTGGCAACTGGGGGATGGCAGTGGAGCCCCAGAATCCACCAGGAACTGCAGTTAACCACTAAAAATGATGTAGCAGTGGTAACAAAATGTCCACTTATTAAAATGTAAACTAGGTGTGCCATGCACCTTCTTCTGGAGAAGTTCAGTTTTCCATGAAAAATAAATAGGATTTGCCCCCTGCACCTTAAGAAAAATCATAGAATCACTGAGTTGGAAAGGACCCAAAGGTCATACAGGAAGACACCATCACAACACTCCTGACAGATGGTTATCTAGCCTTTGTTTAAAAACTTCCAAAGAAGGAGATTCCACCACACTCTATGAACATTATCACACGTGGGCCACAAAGCAAAAAGAAAGTGGAAAAAAATCAATCCGGAAATAAACCGAAATAAACCCTACATTACGGAAATGGCTATCAGACGCAAGTAGCATCATTTCGCAATTAAGGAAAGCTCTCCTGGAAACTGTATTTGCTGTTCACACACAAGTGAGAAAATCCCGTACATGTACTAGAAATGCTCTTCTAGCACATGCACAATACAGCCGCAGCTGTCACTTGCCGCGGCTGTCACCCCTTCCCAAGTCATTCTTGGTGCAGCCGGCCCTCTGCACGGCCGGCGCTCCGAGGAGGACCTC
>CM034703.1:88404395-88416889 GCA_020142125.1 Phrynosoma platyrhinos
GGACTCAATTTGCACTATTTCTGGCAGTCTGCAACCCCCCATAGTGGGTATACTGTAAAAAAAAAAGTAGTTTATTTCATAACGTAGTATTCCAACACACACCAGGTTGGCAGAAAGTTGGCTTAGGATAGCTATGCTACTTCTTCTGGGTCTAGAGCCAACATACGCTATGACATGGTTATGTATATCTTATTACTGGATGTAAGAATGAGGAGATGGCAGGATCCATTTTCTGTTCAGTTTAATTTCAATTTAACAATCAATTGAGGGAACAGAGAATCCTCATTACGTCAAAGAACATGTATCCTTGCTTACAGAATACAAGCTTCATTTGTTTTGTTCTGAAAACAGTTCTTCTACTACCAGAGAAAAGAAGGGAAAAACAAGATTCTCTCCCCTGTCGAGTTGAAGTTAAACTACTTTTGCAGTTTGAACTCACTTTACAACAAAGGAAGGAAACTGAGAACAAAGGAAGAAAGCAGGAGAAGGAGATTAAAATTGGGACATTTTAAAAGCAGCTGAAACAGTGGGAGGACAGATGGTTAATTGGGACTATCCCTGCTAAAATGGGACAGTTGAGGACATGAAAGTGTGTGTACCTTCCCACCTGGCCGCGTGGGAGGAAATGGGTGGAAGGAGTCTGCAGGCCTAGGAGGAACTAGGTACCCTCACATGATGTTAAACTATAGGTTAATCTGATGCCCAAATTGGGCCTCTGGGCCAAGAGATTTTTTTTAAAAAAAAATCTGCTTTATCTACTATTAATGAATTTTACAATCCTGAAAGAAGGGTGTACCTTTAAAGATCAGATATAAATCAGTGAATAGTATATGGATTCACTATGCAGATCTGCCTGAAAATAAAAAATAACTGGAAGGGAAAGCTTTTATACACACACATACACTTATAGTATATTTTGCATTTCCTTCTCTATCTCTGAAGTGCCTGTGAAATCCTAGCCCCCTGAGTTAGGTTTCTTTACAACCTAATTAGTGGGCTCTGTTCCAACCAACTGTTTCTTTCATTTTAAAGAGCAGTTGGCTAATTTAGAGAACCTACAGCCTGGGCATTTAGTACCACAGATTTCCATTTTATTACCTGAGCACCTGAAGGAGGCCATCATTTGGAAGTTATATATAATACTTTAATTGTTGACTGGGGAGTGAGGTATCTTGTATACGAAAGTTATTCTATGGAACAAATCTGGTTGGTTGCTGTAATGGGAAACTTAACTGATATACTGCTATTTTAGCCATAGGTGACTGTGTGTGTGAAGAGAGGAAGTCAGTTATGCTGCTGTTCTGGACTTGACCTTAGAAATAAAATTGTTCTGTTAGATGTCCATTTTGGCCTGGCCGCTTTGAAATAACTCTCTTTGAAATAACCATGATGTAAGGGAGCTAAGCCTTAAAACATAAAAGAATTGTTTGCCATGGCAAAGTTCAGTTTCAGAAAGCTTAGCTTCAACTGACAGTCATAGTCCAGACTGTGTGGTAACCAGGCAAAAGTATAACATAAGATTAGATACAACCAAAATATCATGACAAACTTAAGTCCCAATGACTCCAGTGGGTATGCTGTAAGCATGAGTAAGGCTGGATCTAAACAATAAACGAAGGGTGTGCAACTTCAAAGATTATTGCACTGTTCTTAAATAGTGAAACAGATGCAGGATTTTAATTGTAATGGTGGGATCCTAGTGCATGACCTCGTGGCTGGGCATAGCTATTGTATAGCTAATCCTTGCTTACATTTAAAAAGAACAGGGAAGTCCCATGGATAGCTGTTAATTGCACTGTTTACCCATTATTGAAGCATGTGTGGTAAGTTAGTCCTGGAGAAAGTCAGAGATTGATGGTCCCATGTAGTGTGAGTGGGCATTACTCCCTTCTCTCCCCCTCTCTGTTCCCAAACATCCATAGACATTCTACTTCCGATGCTGAGAAGAGAAGGAAGTCTTGGCTCTTTTTCTCAAAACAGGCCTCTCTATGCCCCACCCCACCCACCAAGAAGGAATGACTGCTTACTCAGGAGGAGGCACTCATTTTTCTTTGGCAGGAAGAAGGGGAGGCAAACAAGCTTATATATGCCCTTAAGAACATCCTTGCCCCAGACATCACATCCTCATCATCACCATCATAACCAAACCAAACACCTGGAAAGTTTCTGAAAGTCCACTTCTGGGGAACTTTCATACTACAGAACTATCCACTTCAACTACTGTGATTTCATCCTATGGAATTCTGGGATTTGTAGTTTGGTGAGCCATTAGAGATCTCTGGTTCAGAATTCTAAGAACTCCTCCCTAATCTGCAGATCCCAGAATTCCACAGGATATGGCCATGACAATTGAAGTGGGATTATATTACTGTAACTGTAGTATTAAAAAGGGTCCCTTTCTCTTTTTGGGAACCCGAAAAAGATGTGTTCTGTGTGACATGTTTTAAAAGAATTGCCATTCCTTGAGGCTTCCAAGAACAGCAATTCTTTTATTTGATGACTTTTTTTAGTGGGAAAGGGTTCAGGGTCTGCCAGAACAGCCAGTGAATACACATGCAGCCTGCAGGCCACATGTTGTCCACCCTTGCAGTCGATAAGTGGTGCAGTGAAAATCTTTAAAAACTTCTCCAGCTATGTGCTGTCTCCCATTCCTAACATAATGGCCATACAGAATTGTGGCCTAATAGTTATCAGCAGTTCTATTCCAAATCCCCTACCATAACCTCTGCTGTTAAGAATCATTTTATCTTTCTCATGTTGCCTTCTTGTCCTTAGGTTCTTCTCTGCTTGCATAATACACACCCTATATAAATGCTGTAGGCTTTGGGAACAGCAATGATCTATGTCACAAAGCAGAAAGGTGCCTTTCTTTGGGGGTGAATGCAGGTACAGTGCAGAGCAGTTTGAAAGAATTGATCTATGAAGCAGAAAGCAAGCACTTTACCATCTCTAGACATTCCTAGGGCAAGACACTTCTGCAGTCGGCAGTGTTGGCAACGATTTCTGTTGGTTCTGTCAATTAAACAGTTCCTCTGCCTTGGGCAGGAGTATGAAGCATTGTTCTGTTGACTCCTCCTAAAGAATCCCTGGTGAGAAAAGAGAGACAGACAGCTAGATCACTGTACACCCTGTGAAATGGCAGCACCATTAGCACTGTGAAAAGGATTTTTGGTGTGTTGCAGGTTTTGAAAATGCACAAGTTGCTTGTGACATGTACAAGTAAGGGCATAAAATGAATGTACTTTTGTACCTGGTCTGGCCTCCACACTCAGCCATGGATCTCACTGCATTCCCTTGGTCTGCTTATACCAGAGGTCAGGAATAGGGTCCTTCCAGAACTTTCAGTATCCATCTTAATTGGGACTGTTGCTCAGGGCTGGTGGGAAATAAAGGCCAAAACCATCCACAGAACCATGGATCCCCCAATCCAACTTACACCTTGTATTTAAGCTACCTTATACAGTTGTTGTGAAGATCAAATCAGGATATCCTTTCAGGTGTGTTGCTCTGAGTTCCTTGGAAGATGGATGAAATAAAATGTGAAAACAAATGATGGAGTATAGAGAACTGATGGAGTACAGCGAAACAGGGCTTGGCTCCAGAACCTACTAACTCTTTGTCCTATAGTCTATATTAAATTTTGAATTGCCCAAATATGTAAAGGATGACATTTACCTCAACTGAGATCAGAGAGCAATGGTTACAGGTCTGAGGGCATGGCAGCCAGAAACCTGGACACACCTCTTTTTAAGAGACTGTTATAGTACATCTTCAATTTGAAGGAAGGGTGGGGGGGGGGAGACTGTTCACCTTCATCTAACCTTGTCCAGGTGTATGAGCATAAGCAAAGACTTGCAGTTTTGATTTATGTAATCAACAAAGCAGATTTCCCTCTTTTCTCAGCCAGTTCATTACTGACATTTTAAGCAATCTGCCACTGTAGGACAGGAAAACCTAGCAAGGAAATGTCAGTGCAGGGGAAGTTGCTTTGTATTCAGAGCTTGGACATAATTTCTTACAAGTAATATAAGCCATCAGAAGTTACTTTTGTTTGACAACATTACTAGCACCATTACTTTTTAAAAGTAACCTAAAGGCCAAGATCCAGTACCATCACTGCTAGAGTATAACTCTGTGCCAGTATAGCTCTGCTGGTGCTCTGATGGAAATTGCTTTTTTCCCTCTCCTGGCTGTACAAGGGCTCCTGGAGGCTCCCAGGAACAGTACACCCCCTCACACACATGTTGGTTCTCCATGCCAGTGTGCCCAGGAGTCATCTAGATGCTTCTGGCACACTCAGGGGTAGAAAAGAAGCAACTGTCTCTTCCTGGCCAAGCGCAGAAGCTGCTTGCTCATTCTGCCTTACTTGCGGGCACACCCCTGCACCTAGTCATTGACAAAGCAGAAGAGATGTACCTCCAGTTCCACTTCTTCACCAGGTGCAAAAGTATTGCAGAAGGAATCATAGAATCATAGAATCATAGAGTTGGAAGAGACCACAAGGGCCATCCAGTCCAACCCCCTGCCATGCAGGAACTCCCAATCAAAGCATCCCTGACAGATGGCCATCCAGCCTCTGCTTAAAGACCTCCAAGGAAGGAGACTCCACTACTCTCCGAGGGAGTATGTTCCACTGTCGAACCGCCCTTACTGTCAGGAAGTTCCTCCTAATGTTGAGGTGGAATCTCTTTTCTTGCAGCTTGCATCCATTGTTTCTGGTCCTAGTCTCTGGAGCAGCAGAAAACAAGCTTGTTCCCTCCTCCATATGACATCCTTTCAAATATTTAAACACGGCTATCATATCACCTCTCAGCCTTCTCTTCTCCAGGCTAAACATTCCCAGCTCCCTAAGTCGTTCCTCATAGGGCTTAGTTTCCAGACCCTTCACCATTTAGGAGATACAGGATACCTTCCTTCTCAAGATATAAAAATACTTATAGTGGTATAGGTTATGTAACAAGCCATTTTTTCCTGAAATATTGCTTTGTAGGGCAGAAGTATTTTTGTTCTGCTCTGTTTTTGTCTATTTGTTCCTTTTTAAAAGGTGTATTTGAAAAAAGAATGGGAAAAGTAGCTAAACATTACACATTAGTAACAAACTAGTAATACATTACTCTCCAAATAGACAGTAATGAATGACACTAATGAATTATTTTGAAAAACAGAAACAATGAGCAAGGAGTTGTGAATTGCTTTGCTCTGATTATCTCCAGTCAGACTATTACATCTATGTCTAGACTGTCTATGCTGTATTGAGCTCAGTGTTGTCTGTACCAGCTGTTCCCAATCTGGATGGGAGTTATGGTCCAACACATGTGAAAGACATCAGATTGGGGAAGGCTCATCTACACTGACTGGTAGCACTTTCCAGGGTGCCAGAAAGAGCTCCCCCCCATTCTACCCAGAGATGCTGGGAGTTGAACCTTGGATCTTTTAGATGCAAAGCCTGTGCTCTACAGCTATAAGCCTTCATCAATATACACTCTGCCTTCCATATTCAAGGGGATTAGGGATGCAGGATCTCCATGAAAGTAAAAATAATAATAATGAATATTGTAAGCCCCCCCCCCCCACATGCATGCTACAGATTCCATTCCTGCTGACAGCCATGGCTTGTACCTCCCTTTCCCAACTTGGCACCATGATGCCTTTGCCAGATTTTCAAAGCCTCTCTGGGCCTTTGCAGACTGCTAGAAATAGTGCACATTAAATTGAGGCACTGCCCTGGCTCAGTGCTAGGGAATCATGGGAACTGTAATTTATTGTGGCGCCAGAGCTAACTGACAGAGAAGGCTCAATGACTCAGAAAAAAATACAATTCCCATGACTCCCTAGCACTGAGCCAGGGCAGTGCCTCAATTCAATGTGCACTATTTCTGGCAGTCTGCAAAGGCCCTCTGACCCTCTAGGATGCTGAAATTGATTTAAGCAGTCAGTGGCTTCAGAATAGGCCATGGAGGTTAAAATCCCACCCTGCATCTGCTCATCATACTAAAATGGTACAAGGGGAAGGCTTTTAAATCTTTGTTTTAGCTCCCAGATGATGTTGAAGGATTTGTGGAAATTAGCAGCTGGGGGAAGTTTTAAGCCTCCCCTACTTTTGTATGAGGGTTCCGGACTGGACTTGAAGACCCATGAACTTACCTGAGGCTAAAAATAAAGAGAAAAATAAAAGCAAGATGCACATTATGAATTTAATATCTTGCATATAGAGTTCTGAGTTAGGGATGTAAAGCATACATCTGAGAAAAAACACACTCACAAATTATCATCCTCAGTGAGAAAGGGAGGGAATAGTCAATCACTTTTGGGGGGGTTGGTTTTTTGTTTTTGTTTTTTTTTGCATTTCAGGTCTTTTGTAAAAAAATTCTTTGTGCAAAATGTGTTTTGTACAAAACTCCCAATGTTTTTGCATAATATCATACTTTTTGTCTAATATGTTGTGCTATGAAATGGAAAACAACTTGTACATGAAAAAACAGTTTTGGGATTCTTCATCCCTCCCCAACTCCCCAAGAATGAAATGAGAATATTTACAATCCTACATGAGTAGACAGTGAAAGGCTCAACCTTCAGATTGTGAACTATGATTTGGATTAAACAGATGTAATTTGCAGCATTTTATTTTTCATGTTTCCCTCCCCACTTTGGTAGATGAATAGCAGATGGGGGTGGAGACAGGGAAAAAACAAAGTTTGTTTTTTGTAATATCTGAATTCCTCTTATCCTAAGAACTCACATATCAGTTGAAGTGGGAGTTGTGCTGGAAGGTTGCATATATGTGGGCCTCTTCTTTGTTCCTGCAGACTCAGCAGTTTGACTAGTATGAATAACATGTCTCCTACAACATTTTGTATGGAGCACATAAAAAGCTTGGTGAAAACCTAAAATAGTTCTCACTGTGACAGTGAAACAAAAGCTAGCATTTCCCCCACTATGCTATGGTTGAAGCTGAAGGGATTACGGTAATTGATCTGATACTTTAAAACCAGTTCAAAAACAATAGGGTTAAAACCTGCTTGGAATGGCACAGCTTCTCCTTATCTCCATGAGCTGTCTACATGTGGCTGAGCTGAGCAGGATCATCTGCCCACAAGGCAAACACAAGGTAACCATTAATGCTAATCACATCTAAACAGTACTACTGGTTAGACAGCCCAAGAAGACAAGGAATTCCTTTTCTGCCAAAAGTCATTTTAGCTCAAATTATTCTTTACCCTGAGTTTTAAACAACTGGATCAACTGGACTCATTCAATTAGCACAACACAGCTTCATAATGGGTGCTGTTTCAATCACAATGCTTTTATTTTTACATTTTAAAGCCACCTTCAGGACATTACCAGTTGGATAGCACCTAAGCATTTCAAGCATATACATAGATACAATAATGAATCTCTCAGAAAACTTCAGAATGTAGGATCCAGATTAAGAAAACTTCACAAAGGCCTAACTGAATCAATTTGTAAAATTAACTGTGATTAATGTAAGCCCTGAAGATTTCAATATGAGCATAGAGGAAATTAGATTACAACTAGCTGAGGATCAAACCATTCTTTTATTACTTATGTGCAGCTCCTGCTCTATATTTTTTCATCCCAAAGAAAGTGCTCAGATCACCCATCAAAATCAAAACTCAGGGCCTTTGCAGACTGCTAGAAATAGTGCAAATTGAGTCCACTTTAAGGGTTAGGGAATCATGGGAACTGTATTTTATTGTGGCACCAGAACTCTCTGACAGAGAAGGCTCAATGTCTCAGAAAAAAAAAACAGTTCATACGATTCCCTAGCACTAACCCTAACCCTTAAAGTGGACTCAATTTGCACTATTTCTGGCAGTCTGCAAAGGCCCTTAGAATAATTACTTTTTGAAGTACAACACCCGGAATCCTTCAGTCTGGATGGCCATACTGGCTGTAGGAATCTGTGAGTTGTAATTTGAAGATAACTTTTCCAACCTGTGATCAGGCTGATAGCATTCAAAGAAGGAGAAGTTTAATCTCCTTCTGTTCTGAAATCGCTCCAATAAGCTTGGGAACGGAACGATTATACTTTGCTTTCTCTTCCTACATGTGGTCCAAACTGAGGCCTAATATGCCAACTCTGAAGTAAATAAAAAGGAGACAAAATGCTGCATCCTACTAATGTGTAGTGTGGTCCCACATCTGGATCCAATGAGGGAATGAGAAATGAACTCTGCAGCTCCAATTGCTTTAATACTTAGGTTGGAGAAAATACTCAGGAACTGCTACTAAACAAGTTTCCAAAATGAATGATTGGCCAATATATGGCATCTTTTAAGGTGTGCTATTGTTGTTGACTGGAATATATCATTATATTGCAGAGACTACTATGTCATGTTTCATGAACAGGAAAATGGAATTTCCACATTCTTGAAAAGATGCGGGACAAGCCCAGAGAAGCCTAGGTTGCATACAGGTTGCATACTGCCTGGCAATGGGTGAATGTGATAAGATCTGCCTTAAGAAAGTTACATCCCAGGTCTATCCTGGCAGCGAAGCTAATGTGATAATCTCCTATAAGTGTCTACTCTGCAGCTGCTGCAGTGAACTTTGAAATTCAATGATGGTATCATTGTATGTTGAATAATTACACTCCTGAAGCCTGAAGACAACTCGTACATGTTGGGGAATCAGCAGGGTAATTTTGTATAAAGGTTTTGTCTGGATCAAAAGGCTATATTAGCAGGTCTTGTTAATTATAGACAGGACGAAAGCAGGAACAGAAAAACAATGATGATACATATCATACCTTGCAGCCTTCACATGTGATGACTCCATAGTGTATTCCAGAGGACTTGTCACCACAAATTTTGCATGGTATCACTTCAATTTGTGCTGGAAAAGAAACAAAGGCATTAGTGCATGCTTGACAATGTGATTTTCTCTCTTTCTTCCCTAATTTTGAATAAAGGAATACACAGATAGGCAAGCTTTTTCCCCATCCAGCCATCATAAGTGACTGTGAAATTGTATCCTAGGCTGCTCTATATTCTCCAACATTTCACCCAGTTGAGCTGTAATGGCCCAGAGCTACTCCATTTTCCCATGCTCAACTACTTGTGTTCCTCTTGAGATGGTGCTCTACAGATTTCACTCTGAATTTACTTCTCCCAACATTAAATCCAACTTCTCCTTTTGTTAATTACATCTCATGAAAATCCCTTCATCTTCTCTGCAAATTAGTCTCTTGCTTCTCATCAAGCTTCTAATAATTTTTCAGGCAGTGATCTTGACCTCTTTCACAACCCTGGATAAAGTACTGTGTAATAACAAGTCCTCTCAATTGCACTTGACACGGTGTAGTTTAGATCATATGATCACAAATACAAACATTCTCTAGCTATGGTTTCCATGCAGCTCCATGTGACTGACAGCTACTGGTATATGATCACAAAGACATGAATGGTTTTTATAAGCCTCTGCAGGTTTGTGCATTCAAACAGCAAAACAATTTGTACTGGCAGGACAGAAGCAGGAATTTGAGTTTCCATTTCTATTTCCTCACGCTTCCATCTCCCAGTGTATTTCAGTTTCATATTAGGGTGGCCTTTGCACATGATCCAAACAGATGAAATACAGAAAAACAGAGCATACAGGTTTTTATAAAATATTCATCTGTTAATTTTTATATATTAAGATATAAATTTATAAGAATTTATTTATTTATTTATTTATTTATTTAATATCCTGCCTTTCTCCCAATACAGGACCCAAAGTGGCTTACAATATACTTTAAAACAAATTAGTTAAAACATTGGCTGGAATCCTGCTGAGGATTTATATCTTTGTGAGTGGACATGACTGCAGGAATTAGAACTGGACAGTTCCATAATGTCTATATCTAATAAGGATATAGACATTACTATGTAAGAAAGCCAACAAAGTGACCAATGTACAATGGGACTCATGCACAATGGGACCAATGTGCATCAATCTTATTGTGTATCAGTCTCTTTGTGCATTGAGACACTGGCGAGAGAGTTCCAAGGTACATCAGTAGAGCCTGATGTGCATCAGAACACTCTTGTCAGTGTCCTGTTACACATTTTTGCAATTCGTTAACAGGGTTCCTTACAGCCTCTACTATGCAGCAAAGTATAATTAAAATTATATCACATAGACCTTGATACAGGATTCTGGACAATGTATACTGCAAAAAGTGTTTTAAAACCCATTGAATAACCAATCCAATTAAAGCATTGATTTAAAACAATTAGAAGACACATTGAAAATATAGTAAAAAAAATTAAATAAATACAGCACATGCATTGTATTTTTAATTGTTGTAAGCCGCCCCGATTGCTAAGCAGAGGGGCGGGATAAAAATAAAATTTATTATTATTATTATTATTATGAACATCCTTCTGCCTCTACCAATTAAAAGCTGATGGTTAAAATAGAAATGAATGGCAATCCTTAAGAATGAATTGAAAGCAGAAATGGAAACATAACATGTCTCACCATAGTGAGGAAGATGGGGACTGGATGATCAGTGTGTCTGCTGTGTTTGCAGTCCAAGAACTAAATATATATGGCCAACTTCAATTTTCTCTCCTCTCTTAGGGTTCCTTTTAAAATTGACCTTGGACAGGCCTGCCTTCCAACAAAAGGGTACCTCTGGGTAGAGGAATGGTCTGAAGTCATCCAAGTAGACTGTCCTTTGAAAGCAGGACACAGAGCAACACTAATCTATTGGTTTTTAATGTGGTAAACTCACTTTACCATGCCATCATATATGGTGATGGCATTAAGTCCATGATTAAGCCTTACAGTCATGTCAACTTTCATTTTTGCTGAATAGAGAGCCAAACCAGGAGTAACATTCTCTTTAAAGGATGGTAAGATTTAAAGGAACAGGACAGACACATCATGAAAGATTGGTGTGAAACCATTCCCACATGTAAAAGAAAACAGAAGCCACAATGTTGATGCAAACATTTTCTCCTGTTAACCTCTGAGAAAGCCAGCAAAGTGACAGAAAAAACCATGGATGACAGAAAAAACACTACAAGCAATAAAGAAAAGAAGAGAAGAAAAACATAAGGGAGATAGGAACAAACTAATAATTATTAAAGTGACAGTACAGGGGCTTGTGCGGAGAGATAAAGAAAACTACTACAACGATCAATGAAGAGAAATAGAAGACAACAACAAAAAGGGAAGAACAAGAGATCTATTTCACAAGATCTGGGAAATCAAAAGAAAATTCAAACCAAGGACTGGGATGATCTATGACAATACAAATAACATAATTCAAGACCAGGAAGGAATAAAAAGACATTAGATGCAATACACAGAAGAATTATACAAAAGAAATAACAAAATGAAGGACATATGGAATGAATAGCCATACGAAGATGAACCCCAAATTCTAAAAAGCGGGGTGGACACTGCAATAAGAGAAATAGCAAAAAAGCAAATCACCAGGAACAGATTATAATTGAATTGAACAGCTATAATCCACATTGACAGAGTCAACTCTAGTGCTAACCAACATATGTCAACAGATATGGAAAACAAAACTATGACCAACAGATTGTAAGCGATCAATATACATCCCCCTCCACAAAAAGGAAGACACAAGAGACTGCAGCAACTATAGGACCATAGCACTGATCTCCCACACAAGCAAAATTATGCTCAAAATTCTGTAACACAGACTCAAACCATACATGGACAGAGAAATCCCAGAAATCCAAGTGGAGGTCAGGAAAGGAAGAGGTACGAGGGACCACACTGCAAACATATGATGACTAATGGAATGCACCAGGGAATTCCAAAAGAAAATCAGCATGCACTTTATAGACTATAGCAAAGCCTGTGACTGCATAGATCATGAAAGGCTATGGAATGCTCTTAAAAATATGGGAATGTCAACATATCTGATAGTCCTGATGAGGAATCTGTACTCATGACAAGAGGCTACTGTCAGAACAGAACATGGAGAAACAGAATGGTTCCCAATTGGCAAAGGGGTCAGACAAGGCTGCATCTGTTCAACTTATATGCAGAACATATAAGAAAAGCAGGCTTGGACACAGAAGAAGGAGGAGTGAAAATAGGAGGAAGGAATATCAACAATCTTAAGATATGCAGATGACACCATAGTACTAGCAGAAAATATCACAGACCTGGAACACCTACTAAGGAAGATCAAAGAAGAAAGTGCAAAGGCAGGCTTAACATTGAACATGAAGAAAACAAAAAGAATGATCACCAAGGACCTCCACAGGTTCAATCTAAACCATAAAGAAATACAAATAGTAAAACAATTCTCATACCTGAGATCAAACATTGATAGAAATGGGGACTACACTTAGGAAATCATAAGAAGATTAAGAATTGTGGGGTGGCTATGAAAGAACTAGAAAAGATTCTAAAATGCAAATATATACAACTCAGCACAAAAGTTAGAGCAGCCCTGATGGCACAGTGGTTAAATGCCTGTACTGCAGCCACACACTCATAGACCA
>CM034703.1:88416989-88432402 GCA_020142125.1 Phrynosoma platyrhinos
AGACATCCCATAGCACGATATGAAGCGGTATATAAATAAAGCTGCTTTGCTAAATGAAGCTCCTAGAATCATATAATAGTATTCCCTATTTCCATGTATGGATGTGAAAGCTGGACAATTAAGAAAGATGATAGGAAGAAAATCAATTCCTTTGAGCTGTGGTGCTGGAGAAGAGTGCTGAGGATATCTTGGACAGCCAAAAGGATAAACAAATGGGCCCCAGAGCAGATTGAGCCAGAAACCTCCCTGGAAGCCAAGATGACCAAACTGAGACAGTTATACTTCAGATACATATGAGAAAGGAGGACTCACTGGAAAAGACAATAATGCTGGGACATGTGGAGGGAAGTAGGAAGAGAGGTAGGCCACATGCTAGATGGATGGACTCACAGGTATGGGGTTGCAGGAATTAAGCAGAGCAGTGAAGGACAGAGGGTCTTGGACATATCTCATCCATAGGATCACCATGAGTCAAGATTGTCTCAAGGGCAGTTAACAACAAAAAAACAGTGAAAATGATTTTATACAAATTAGCAAAATTGGGTGATGACAGGGCCAGCCCTATCATTCACTGCAGTAAAATGACTGCTGAAGGCAGCAGATGGCAGCAGATTTTTGTGCCATAAAAGGGCAACAGACTCTTTGTTATTTCATTTGTTATGATTATTTTTACTGTTGCAAAGTATATTTGTATTTTTACTGTTACAAATCTCTTGTGAGATTTTCTGCATGATATGCCAACATAAATTGATTGGCCTAGGTATTATATGCCTTGACTCTGGAGATCTGGGTGTCATTTGCTGTTCTTCCAGCCAGCCAAATACCTCGGGCTGACCTTGGGTGATTAAACAGTGGTTTCATTAAGTTTGATGTCACCCTCATTGACCCCTTTGGATGGGGTGTGGATGTGAAGGAGTGTGTCATTCTGGGGAAACCAGCATCCTACTGCCACCATCTCCCCCCAACATCCACCTTCAATGAAAGGAGTCACTGCAAACAGCCTGCTGCCCCCAAAGAATAATGGCAGAAAGGAGACAAACAGATCAGAAGGGGGAGATTGTGGGAGAGGGGAGCAGAGAAAAAAAAATCTGTGGCTTCATCCCCATCCTTACCTCCTCAAAGGGAGTGTCACATAAGAAGAGAGCCCCCTTTCTTTCCAGTAGAGGGGTCTTCAGACACCTTGCTGCTGGCTGGTGTCATTCCCTTTGTACCCCATGCAGTCCCTAGTGACACCACTGTGATATTAAGATCTGATAATCATTTGACATTCAAAGATTCAATATCAATCAAGAAACCCTGTGTATACAGTATACAGGAAGGTGTGCACACCAACCAGGAAGGAGTGGGCAATTTACAGTATGCATGTCACTCTCCAGGGTGGTTTTGTGACCTTGACTTCTCCCAGGTCCCCACATTTTCCTTGTTATGAATGAATTGCCAGTCTTGGAGGCCCCAAGCAGTAGTATACCATCAGTGAAAAAGTTTGCCTCCCCCAAGAGAATGTTTAGCATCTTTAAAACAAAACAACCCCCCCACTGTTTTTCCAACAGCAGATGTAAATATTTGGTCACTTCCATTTTGTTGATGCTTCTTACCATTCATGGAAGTCTGTGTGGCTGCTAGAGGGACATGAGGTAGAAAATCAGCCCTCATAGTTTTTCTTTAAAATTAGATCTTGACAAATGTGTGATGTATGGGGAATGACTCTAAATAAAACATTTAGTAATGATTAGTTTTTGACTAATTCATACACTACAGCCCAAATGATGTATGTGCAAATGCTGTTTATAAATGAATACAGCCATTAGAAATGATTTGCAAACTCAATTTGAGAACACAGAGATGCATAGGCTTGTTCATAAAGCACACACTTCATGCACTTTAACTACTCTTGTAATCTAGCATGATTAGTAAACTATCATGAAGAAGTTATAAATAAACCTCAGGGCTGCCTTCCCAATTTGTCTATCTCTGGAAGTGTTAGACCACACATCTCATTAACCCTAGCCAGGTTGGCTATGTTTGCTGGGGATGAGGGTTATGTACATTTTGATTTTTGTAGGTACAAGGTGTTCTGTCTCAGGAAACAAAATATCTTGGTCTGGACATGGCATAACTATTGTGTGTTTGTGTGTGTGAAAGAGAACATTAATAATTTTGCACTTGAAACTCAGATGACCACTATTTCATTGCCTGTGATAGGCCACAGAAGACACATCTTTGCTATCCTAGAGAAAAGAGATTTAAAGATGTTCAGAAACACAGACTCTGTGGCGTTCTCCTAGGCACTCTGCTTTTGTCTAGAAGACAGCAGGACAGTTTAAGGAGTTGTAACAGAAAACTTGACTCAATTAACTGTACAGGCCTGAAGAAAAAGAAGCTTGTGTATTCTCCAAAACATCTTGAATTACTGTAATTAACACCCAGTGTACCAGGTTTCATTTGCAGATTTAATGATTGCCAGCAGCTCCTACACCTTGTTCACATTGCTTCTTTGTTTAACAATCTAGAACTAGATTTCCCTATCCCTTTTCCTCATGCAGGTAGTCAAATAAAAGACAAAATAGTATGGTCTGTGCTGCTTTCCATTCAGCTAAGGCAAAAAGTGAATATACCCCATGGGGTGTTAGAAGGAGCTACATTTAAAGTTTTGACATGATATATTGCAGAACAATGGGTTGAATCCTAAGTTGTGTTTGATAAATGGAAGAGCACCTTCTGTCCACATGAGGATTTACAAACACTGTCAATGAAGGCTTGGCAGAGGAAAAGAGGGGAGATTCTTGCTGATTTTCCTCCTCTCTGAAGCCTTCTGCTTCATTCCCAAACTGTGCCATAGTGTGCCTCATACACTATTGTTGACCAACCATGAAATAACAACACCAGACACAAATATGTGAGTTAAACAAGGGCCATTTTTATTGACATAACCACCTATTTATCTGTTTGAGGCCTGGAAGTAAGCAAACTGATAAACAAGGGAAAACAATCTGGTGCTGGTCCAACTGAGCCCCAGATGTCAACTTACCACATCTCCCCAGCTAGAGATCTCCCTCCCATGCTAAGAGAGAGTAAACCCGAGATCAGCCCCAAGGGCAGTCTCCTTCCCCCACACACCGATCACTTACCTTGTGGAGGCAGTTCCAGAGGCCAACCCTCCACCAAAAATAGGTGCCAAGGTGTACACTCGGCTAAAAATCTTCTCCCCATGCTGCCTGCCAAGGGACACCTCTTTAATGACACCACCTCAAGCCAATTGTCCAACTGCAAACAGATACATTATGGGGTAGGTGAAAAACTACAGGTAATGGTGTGTGTGTGTGTGGGGGGGGGAATTCCTACCCAGCCCCTACATGACCAGCAAAGCTCACATTGCACAGAGGGTGGGTAGATAGGTCACAAATTAGGAAGAAGAGCCATTCTAGAAGGCAACAGGCTTAAATAGCCTTCTCAGTTGCCCTCTATTCTCTTCAGAACATTTGGAAGATAATGGAAGCATATATAAGCATATAAATCCAGAGGGTAAGATAAATGCATGAATTGAGAGATCAGAGGTGAGGCCAGTGTATGCAATCTCATCATCTGTGCCTCATGCATTCATTTTTGTTGAAATTGTAATGTATTTTGGGCTTCAGGAGTTTCTGGGGTTGCCATATTCAGTCAACAGTATTCCATCTTCTGGACTATTTGTGCTCTAGAATCCTCACACTGATGGAAAGCTGTGAGCACATCTGAACAATGCACTCATTTCAAAAATACACAAAATGTATGTTGCACACAATTTAAACAAGGAAAAAATGCATTTAGTCAATATGTACAATTCAAAACATGCAAAATCAGACACATTTTAAAAATAAGCAAAGAAGGATATGGATTTGTAAGTAACCCATGATATCACAGAAACTTGGTCAACATAAGGTGGAAGGAGAGAGCCTCACACAAAGACTAAACATGATGGCTTGCATACGTAGAGTTATGCGAGAGGTCCTGCCCCATCCTATATCACCAATTGTTTTGGAAGTGTACTCATGCACTTGAAACGTGCATATATGGCTTTGCATTTTGTTTTCAGTTTCTGGGACAGTCATGTTCCTTGAATGAAATTATACAAGACACATATATTTTGGATGCGGGATGGTTTGAAATAAATATGGGAAACCTTTAGGGGTGGTTAGTTTAATATTTCTTTCCTTCTATTTTTTTAAAATCAGTTCCTGCAAAATAAATGTAAAACTGTGTTCTTCAAATCATTAGGCCTTAAAAATTCAAGGCTCTTTCTTCTTGATACACTACACTTTCCCTAAAGAGATTACTATTGTAATCCCAAATATTATGTGATGCAGGCCATCTCATATGAGCTCATCAGATCCAGTGTTCTGCACATAATCTTCACCAGCTTTAGCTAGCTTTTATATAAACAGCCCAGGGTATGGCTGCCTTGGGAATGATGACTACACAATAATGGTCACACTGTTTAATATACTGTGTGTGTGTGTGTGTGTGTGTGTGTGTAGATTATATTTTATTCTGTGTCAGTTGTGTGTGAGCGAAGTTCCAAGTTTTAGCCTGAATTTTGAAGGCGGTATCCAAGCTGCTGATTTTATCCCCCAAATAGATGTAGCATTTTATATAGCTCCTTTAAAACTTGGACTAAACCTCTGAGTGGATTCACCATCCGACTGACATGGAAGCCACCAGATGTCATTGATTTAACTTTATTGGTATACATTTGGCCTTCCACATTTGTGGGTTTAACATTCTCATGGATTTGATTATTGGTGAGTTTGACTGTGCTCTCCCTTCTCCTCATGGACTGGAAGGGCAGGCACTCCTCCTCCTATCTTGGTCTTTTTTCCCTCCTGGCTGGAGGAGGAAAAATCCCAGGACAGGAGCAACTTGGACGCACCTCCTCCTCCTCTCCTGGTGTTTTCCCCCCTCCCAGTGGGAGTGAGAAAAAGTCAAACCCAGTTTGGAAGGGTGCACATGCACTCCTCCACCTCCATCCTGGGCTCCCCACCCTCACCCCGTATTCACAGTTTTCCCATTTTCGCAGGGGTATTGCATTCCTAACCCCCACAAATGTGGAGGGCAGACTGCATTTATTTGCATTTATTCAATTATTCAATTTCTGTACTACCCAGTAGTTGAAGCTGTCTGAATGGTTGACAGATCAAGAATGCCATAAATATATACATGTAACAAGACAATGGAAAATGCAGAATAAATTAAAAAAACAGCAAAAAAGTAGATCAGCATATTTTAAGCTCTGTATAATATTTTGAGCTCTGTACAACATATTTTAAAAAGTGGGACAATTAGCAAACCTGGGAAATTAAAAAAGGACATCCCTTGGTGCCTCACAGACCACAAGTTAGACATCTTTGAGGAGCCTATTCTATAATCAAAGTGCCACTTCTGAAGATGTAGAAAAAGACAAGTGTTGCATTTCTTTCCACGAAGCTGCAAGCTGAATGAGAATAGCTTTAGTAAGGTTGCAGTCCTATGGTCCCTGAGAAAGTTCCCTTGGTTTCTGGTACTGGGGGTCATAAGATAGATAGTTCTGTCTCCTGAGGGCAGAAAGAGAGATCTGACTGTGGAAGGGGAGTTCCAACTTTGGATGCCAGCCTAGTCTCCATAAAGATCTGGGGGGGGGGGTGTCTATCAAGAATCAGAGCTCTGATGCTAAATGAACCAAAAAGGAGATAGATTGAGATAATAGGAAGGTTGAGATATGGTCAGAATTTTGCAGAAACAAAGTTATCTCAGTCCCCAGACAAAGGGAACTGTGGAACCCATGCCCCATATTTCCTTTGACTGTTTGCAATGGAAATGGAATTGCTGAACAGATTGATTCAGCCAAGCTAGCCACGGATGTGAGTTTGCAAGACCTGAGTAGAACAGCTGAAGTCTGGGGAGGTTGGAGGAGATGCTAAGTGGAAGAGGGGGAGGAAACATCATGGAAATCACACCTCTGCAGAATTGAATTCCCAGGGGACAAATGATGGTTTCTGCAATGGACAACATTGCATATAAGTGGATACGAAGTGTTAGTCAGTTATGTAACCAGCCATGTTGTAAAATGTTATGCTGTGAGATAGCCCAAAGATGAAACATAAATGAATGGTTCAAGCACTGTGTTTAAAAATAAATGCCAATTTTGGACTGCAATAGAAAACAATTTCAAAAAGCCAAATACATGGTAAAACTATGGTCCTGAAATATTACTCATTGAGTATAATTTAACATTTGAACAGAATTCATTGTACAAATCAGGCAATAAATCTAAATCTCCCCCCCCCACAGCCTTTTCAATTGGTAAAAAGGCAGAAAGCTAAATCCTCCAGGTAACGATTTAAAGCAACAGTATTTCTCAAGTGAAACACATGGCTAACATATTTGTATACGCTCCTTACGAGATCTTTTGGCACACATGTTCCAGTATTCTTGCATCACTACTTTTGAACACTATAAACGTTCCCCTTTGCTACAATGAGGTAGCAGGCTCTCTCTCCTTGTTTTTTCTATATACAAATCAAAGAACAGGAACCCCAATGATAGTATGACTTTAAATCTAGCTTTAGACTCTGCATTTTCAGACTTCAGTTTGATTCTTGGAAGGTTCTGCTGCTCCTTACAATTTTAACTATTGCTTTTCATTATTATCTTTTGATCTAACTGAACTTGTTTTGAATTTTCAGCTCAGGAAGGCAAATGCATAATTGTCCCTGATTTGTGCATTTCTAAAGAACTGAACAAAATTTGTTTGTGGTCAGTTGGGTTTGTCCTCTTCAGAAATATTCATACCATAAAAAAACCCCATAAGAATGTTTATTTAAAAAAGCTATTTACAGCTTTCACTAAAACAAAAATAAACACTGGAAATAAGCACAATACCAGTTATTCACAATGTGATTGAAATACTAGAACCAACTGTGTCTAAGTGATTCTTTCCCCACACACTTGTAAGAGATGTGGTAATATTGTCCTTTTCTTTTGCTCCTGATATGATAATCCAACAGATTGAAAGAATGAGGAAAAAATGAGACTCACCGCTTATATCTGTTTTTAGGCCAAGCTTATTTTCACACATTTTGATGAAATTCAAAAAGTAGATTTAAAACCAAAAACAAAACCTCCTGAACTGTGGTTTCAGAGAACTATCCTTTTTGCTGATCTGTTTATTAGTGACTGCACCTGTGCTGAGCCAAACCTGGAGTCTTATTAGTTTGCAATAATAAGATTAAATGAGCAGTGTGTTAGTGTCAGAGAGTGCTCCATTTCATTAATCAAGGCAAGAACCCGCTAGAGGAAAAGTTGGATAAATGGATATCCTTTGGCTCTATGTTAATATTTTCTATGATCTCAATAACAATAATGCTATTCACTTCAGAAGGATGATAACAGTTTTAGAGAATATGAAGGCTATAGTTGGGCATGTTACTTTTATTTAGGTCAACAGGATTTTTTAAAAAAAATACTTTTAATTGCAGTGTGTATGTTTGTGTATGTGTTAGAAGGAGTAATTCAGGGAGAATCAGAGCTGAGCAAAAGCTTTCCATCCTGCATATTATGGTCCCAAACCAAAATGGGACTCAAGTGCTCACTTTTGAATAAATAACAATATATGTTTCATGTGAAGTTTGATACTTGGCAGGGTTTTCTTTTTCTTTTTTACCCTTTCAGCAATAACCGTATTTTTATTGGGAAGGATTTGTGACCAAGCTAAAATTGTCACGTGATCATAGATTTTTCACATTCACAAGAAGAAACTGAAATGTGAATGGTGGAATTATTCATTTGATGGTGCAAAAAAGTGAAAGGGAGAATGTGCAGTGTCCAAATTTAACATTTGCTTGTGTTAAACCAGCTCTCCTAAATCTGGTGCTCTCCAGGTGTTTTGGACTTCAGCTGCTGTGATCTCTCACTGCTAGCCATGTTAGCTGCACCTTCCGTCCTTTTGATGCATTTATGCTAGTATAGAAATCCCAATGTAAGTGGAACTGGCAGGAGGAGAAAGGCTGAAGGCATGGCAGCTGTAAAAAAAAGTAAGGCAGCAGAGAAATAGGCTGTTTGGAACAGGCAGATTTTGGGCAGACTCCTGTTAGTGACATATATGTCACCCATGTGCCTCATTGCAATAACCTCTTGTGCCCCGTGCTTGGAAAGGCATATTCAGGGGTAGAGCCAGAACTGTGCAGGCAGACTGTTATTTTCTGCCTTCTGGATGGAGGGTGTTTGGACTTTGTCCAGCAGAGAATGAGGACATCCCACATACCACCTGGGAGTGAAGGAGAGGGAGTTTGTCTGCTGCTCAGTGACTGCACATCCCATCTTCCACCTCTTTCTTCACCCAGAGACTCCTTTGCCACCACAGAGAAAGCTGCCTCTTGGCAGGATTGAGGTCCAGCCAGCAGCTCCCAGCAACTGCCAGCTGCCTTGGGTTAGCCCCTGGGCTGTGGACTACTTTGCGGGCAGGTCTTCCACTCCAGGTTGTTGAGGAGTGACTCAAGGGTGGAGGCTTGACTCCTTGTTGTTTCTTTGATAAGCAGGGAAATCAACTGACCAGTTCTGTGAGGAATGGAGATATACAGCCAACCAAAGGAGGGAGGTAATTCTATTCAGGGAGCAGCCATTGAAATTATACAGGGGATTGGGAGATATGGAAATGGGAAACAGTTGCACTATCATAGGGGTAGAATGTATGATAGGGTGTTAGTCACCTCCAAACTGTCTCCCATCCCAAATAATCTGGATAGCCAAGGCAGCTATCTCCCCAGGTTGAAAATGCTGCTGCTGAATGCCAGGTCAGTGAATGGTAAAGCAGCTGCCATTCAGGACTTGATCCTGGAAGAACAAGCCGACCTGACCTGTATTACAGAGACCTGGTTGGATGAGGCTGGGGAGGTTAATCTCTCTCAATTTTGCCCACCAGGTTTCTCTGTGCAGCAGCAGGCAAGACCTGGGCAGGTGGGGAGACGGAGATGCAGTGGGAGATGCAGTGGTCTATCAGAATAATATCCCCCTGCTGAGTTAACCAGGGTGGTCTCAGGGGTGGTGTTGGAGTCTCCTTGGCTTATATTGCAGCCCATTTCTGGCACAATTCAAAGTGCTGGTTTTGACCTATAAAGCCCTATATGGCTTGGGTTCAGGCCTGTATGAGCCCCCAGAGTATTGAGGTCATCGGGAGAGGCCCTTCTCTCTGTCCAATACCCTCTCAGGTGCATTTGGTGGGAACAAGAGAAAGAGTCTTCTCAGTGGCCACTCCCAAGCTCTGGAATTCCCTCCCTACAGAGGCCAGGATGGCTCCATCCCTGCTGTCCTTCCAGCGGCAGGTAGAGGTATTTTTATGCTGCCAGGTATTCACATGACATGGATGCTCTTTTGTATTTTTAATATTTTATACTGTTTTAACCTGGACTGTTTTAGATTTGCGAGCCTCCTTGAGTCCTTGTATTGGGAGGAAGGCAGAATAATAATAATAATAATAATAATAATAATAATAATAATAATAATAATAACAACAACAACAATAATAAGCCTTGGTGGCACAGTGGTTAAATGCCTGTACTGCAGCCACTCACTCATAAACCACAAGGTTGCGAGTTCAATACCAGCCAGGACTGAGGCTCGACTCAGGCCTGCATCCTTCTGAGGTCGCTAAAATGAGTACCCAGCTTGTTGGGGGGCAATCAGCTCACAGTTGTAAACCGCATAGACACCCCATAGTGTGGTATGAAGCGGTATATAAATGAAGCTGCTTTTGCTTTGAATAATAATAATAATAATAATAATAATAATAATAATAATAATAACCTCCACTGAAACCCTTGAGAAAGTGCAGCTGCTATCACTAATAGTGCGCTAATGGGATCTTTCCCAAAGCATCTACTGGGAACCTACCTGAGGAAGGGTGAGCTATGGGCCTTTACAGACTGCCAGAAATAGTGCAAATTGAGGCCACTTTAACTGCCCTGGCTCAGTGCTAGGGAATCATAGGAATTGTATTTTTTTCTGGGACATTGAGCCTTCTCTGCTAGAGAGCTCTGGTGCCACAATAAACTACAATTCCCATGATTCCTTAACAGTGAGCCAGGACAATTAAAGTGGCCTCAATTTGCACTATTTCTGGCAGTCTGTAAAGGCCCAGTGTCTACTAAACTCCAACTGGAAGACAGTTACCTTTTCCTTGGTTTGGATAGCTGGAATGAGTTCCAACCACTGAATGAACTACAATGAATAAAATGAACATTTTTTCTTTGTGGCATGATGAAAAAGCAAAAGGCCACTTTATAGAATGTGTGGCCATGTTAGGATTTCATGAACAAATTTCTTAGTAAAGACAATTTTCCTGAGAGAAATGCATAGTAAAAGTGAATAGGAAGATAGGCCATAGAAGAAAAAAAAAACTTGCAAAAAATCAGTATCAAGAAAAAGTTATGGTGGCAGGCTCCTATCTGAATGGGAGGGACAAAACAACCCAAGTTTGAACTTGAGGTGTCCAAAGTGCTGAATCCATATTCCATAACTTGTTCCATTTATTCCATTAAAACTATGGTTCATTAAAAGTATGATCTAAACCCGGCATAGAAGCCATGAACCACTGCTGGTACAACCAGTTTTAACTTGTGTTCAACAAATATGAGTGAAGACAGAGAGAAGACAGAATGGATGGTACTACTTTTCCAAAAAAACAGTTTAATTTATATAATTAATTAATGTACATATATGTGTGTGTGTGTGTGCACATGCGCATGCAGGCATACACACACACACACACACACACACTCTATACTTGGAGTAGAACAGAGGAATCAAACCAGGAATTTTTGCAAAGAAGCAGATGTTAAGTGTTTGATATTAAATTGTACATTAAAACTTCTGCCAAAGTGTTGTGTTTTGTTTGATCACCCTTAACCATTTTCCTCTACTGCTGCAATCCTAAGCAGATCTACAAAAGGTAAAATTTACTGGGGAGTAAGCCCCTCAGAACACAGTGAAATATTTTCTAGTGAACATATATAGAATTCCACTGGAGCCCTACTTTGTATACAGTTGCAATGTAAATGTAAAACAAACCCTGTGCATCTTGGTGGCTTGAATGCTGGTAGGGGTGGCAAATCCACTCCAGGTTTTGTATTTGAACTTAAATAGAGAGATCCAAGGAGCTGAATCTGTTTTGGGGATAGCATCCTTGGATAGCTAATTTAAAGTTTAGATTGAAATCTGGGGTGGATTCACTACCCCATGACATCAGTTTCCACTAAACAAAACTAAAAAAATTATCTTCTGCAAAATTATATATTTCACAATAGGAAATGCCTTAAACTGGGACAGAGGAGTTCCCAAGGTCTGAAAAAGCAGAAGCTGAATCCAGTTAAAATTCTGTTCCTACTGATTCCTGCAGAAAAATATTTGCTGTAGCCCCTGAGCAGTTTCAGAGAAGGCTTTTATCATACCATTGCCCTGGGCTTTTGCAAAATTTTATGGGGACTTCATGTGATGTCATTCACTCACAACCATCCTCTGTTCTTCCACTGCTTCTCCTATATCTTTTGCTAGTGTGGAAATTCCCTTAAGGAGAGGGGAAAAAGGCAGAATAGCTGCTTAGTGTCTTCTAATTGTTAGCCTGAGGATCTCTCCATCCCAAAACACTCATAGACATTAAAATGGGCAAGATTTAGATGTGATCATCCTGAGATCAGCCCAGCTATAAATCATGCCAATCCTGCCATTCAGACTACTGCTTTCATTAAAAGGTGAATTCACAGAAGTTATCCTGTGATAAATTAACAATGTATAAGATGTATTGAATATTTGCCTCTCATGTTGGTTCTCCCACATTCCTGAATATTTTAATGCAAAAATAAGGCAAAAAACCCAGTTTGTCAGCCATTATTTTTTAGAAAGGAATTCTCTGAGCATGTGCTGCTTTGAATTTTAAAGGAACTTTAGTCATGGTGCCTGCATAACTTCAGGGATTATGTACCATTGTGTCACTGAAAATAATTCTAGTTAACAGTAAAAGAAAATGAGCATGTGTAACCATCTACAAGCCCAGCTTGTTGCTAACTGTGTGTGTGTGATATAGCAATTTGTTTGATGCTTTTGAGGTGCCAGCTGTGGTGAATCCTCTTGCCACCTTTCACCTTAGCACTGATTTTTTTTTTAAGATGGCAGTCCTGTTTTTGTTTTTGTTGTTGTTATTCCACTACTGCCACCCAAATATGTGTAAAAGGACCCACACTAAAAGCTTTAAAAAGTTAGTAGCGCAGTTTGGGTTTGAAAACATAGGCCAAGTGATGTTTAATTGAGAATAAAAGTTTATTCTAGAACAGAATGGAATAAATATAACTTGTATCAAAGCTTGTCACTAAAGTTTCTCTTGGTTACATATAAACAACGTTTGTTTCCAATTCCCTTTTAATATTTCAGCCACACAGGCTAGCAAATATCCCTCAGGATATAACACAACAGCAACTCCCTTCCTTAGAGTTCTGTATGTGTCCTGTCTGGACTCCAACTAACAAAATTTACACTTCCCTCAGGAACTCCCACAAATGCAGCTCTCTCTTTCTCTGGCCTAACTCTCCTCAATCCCCAACTGCTCTCTCCAACTGTCAGCTTGAATTTTTTTTCCCCAAGTGCTCTCAGCTTGAATTCTATTGGTTGACCCTCAGCTACCTCCTGATTGGCCTGCTGGACATTCTAATCACCACAGCAGCATACCCATATTCAGCAAGATGCCTGTGTAAAGTCTATTTGCTTCTGCCAGTGGTAGGCAACCTTTCCCCTTTAAGGGCCGAGGGACTTCAGCTCCCAGAATCCCAGGAGCTATTGGCCAACATGGGACTATTGGCCAACATGGCTGAGGCTTCTGGGAGCTGAAGTCCCTTGGCCCTTAAAGGGGAAAGGTTGCCTACCCCTTCTGTCCTCATCATTTGCCCTTCTCTGGGTATGCATTTAGTGGCTCCCTAAGCTGTGAGGTCCCAGGTATTGGTTCTGAGAACCAGCTCAAGTGTATTATTTATTTATTAATTGTGATATTATTTATTCTGTGTTTTAATTAAGATGTTTTAACCTGTCTTGATTTAATACTTTTTAAGGGGTGGGGTGGGTACTGAGGGTTTGATTGTATTTTGTATTTTAATATGTTAGCCGCCCCGATTGCTCTCAGAGGGGCAGGACACAAATAATAATAATAATAATAATAATAATAATAATAATAATAATAACCACCACATGGAAGAGAAAATTGGTCAAATCTAGAAAGAGGAAATGGGGTCTCTAAAAAGGAAGGCAAAGGGCCTAAGCAGACTGCCAGAAATAGTGCACATTAAATTGAGGCACTGCCCTACCTCAGTGCTAGGGAATCATGGGAACTGCAATTTATTGTGGCACCAGAGCTCTCTGACAGAGAAGGCTCAATGTCTCAGAAAAAAACCAAAAACAATTCCCATGATTCCCTAGCACTGAGCCAGGGCAGCGCCTCGATTTAATGTGCACTATTTCTGATAGTCTGCTTAGGCCCAAAGATACTGATTTTCATTAAATTTGCATATGGTCTCTCTCTCTCTCTCTCTCTCTCTCTCTCTCTCTCACACACACACACACACACACACACAAATTGAACCAGCGTGGCATAGTAATTTGAGCATTGGACTACAACTCTGGAGACCAGAGTTTGATTCTCTCATGGAATTGGCCATGGAAACCAACTGGATGACCTTTGGAAAGTCACACTCTCCCAACTTCATTGAAAGGTAATGCCAAACCTCCTCTGAACAAGAAATAAGTGCTAAATAAGTGTAAGTGCAGGATCATCTCTCACCCACGGTAACAATGAAAATTCTGGGTTACTACAGCTCTGGAGATCAGGGTTTGATTCCTCATTCAGCCATGGAAACCCACTTGGTGACCCTGGCCAAGTCACACTCTTTCATTCTAAGAGGAAGGCAAAGACTAACTCATCTGAACAAATCTTGCCAAAATACCTCTGTGATAAATGATTGCTAAATGAATTCTAAATAGGTAAACAGGTTCAAGGTTATATGAGTCTTAAGGGCCTGAACAGGCTGCCAGAAATAATCCAGCTTGAGACCACTTTAATTGCCCTGGCTCAATGTTAGGCAGTTATGGGAATTGTAGTTTTTGCTAAGGCATTGAGCATTTTCTGTCAGAGAGCTCTGGTGCCACAATAAACTACACCATGATAGGGTTGATAGGGGATGTGTGTGTGTATGTGTTTAAGCAGACTTTACCAGACATCCCTTCAAATATAGCTCTTAGCATTCTTGACCACTGGTTAAGCTTGTAGGCATTTATTTATTAGTTTAGATTAATTCATTCTTATGTTACCTTTCTCCTTGCATGGGACCACAGGTGGTTGGCTACAACAAGATAATCTAAAAACTTGATAACAACAAAGTTGAAACACAATTAAGCAAACATCACATGAAAACACCATTAAATTTTAGATACAAGGTTGCCCTTTGTTAATGCTTTAAGTTTTCAGGTACTTTTTATTTTGTTGTTGTTATTTACCACTAGGCCACTTCTGGTGATCCTATCAATGAGAGAACTCCAAGATTCTTGGTCATCAACTGCCCTGGTCAGGTCTGTGGCTTCCATAATTGAATCAATCCACCTGTAGTGTGGTCTCCCCTTTTTCCCTATTGACTTTCCCCTATAGTTGTTAATACAATGTGAGCCGCTTGGATTGTCTGGCAATAAGCTGGATACAAATAAATTTTTATTATTATTATTACTATTATTATTATTATGAAAAAATATGGCAAGAATGGGAACAAGCACATTGATTATCAATATTTTTCATTTTTTCTGTAAGTCTGAGAGATCTATTTAGCTGTCAGTCAGTCCATCCCTCTCTCCCTCCCTGTTCCTCCCCTTGCATTCTTTGTTGTCTAGATTTATTCAACAAGGCTGTTTCCAACTCTAGATTTGTAAGAAAAACAGAAAAACAGAAGCTCATTTTTTATTTTACAGTATGAGTTATCCTGCATTTCTGATTAAAAACAAATTCTGCAGATGAAGGCTTGGGATAGGAATCATCTTTTCATTATATAAAGCACAAGGCTTTGATGTTGGGGGCATAATTTTCCTGACTTGAAAAATAATTGGTGTTTAATTTCCTTCCGTTGAAACATTTCATTCTGACCACAGACAAAAATATATTTTAAAACTTTCGTCTCATCTGATAATTTCACTTGGCTCCTTAATAAAAATGCTGATCAAAGAAATGTCCTAAATAAATTGGAAACCTTTTGAATTATCCTGTCATTATGTTATGTAATTTTAAAATATGAATCTAGCATAGCAACAGAGGATAAATATTACAGATGCTGTTACTGCCGGACGAGGTCCGTCAATTGACATCTCTAGACAGCTTTAAAAAG
>CM034703.1:88440872-88459861 GCA_020142125.1 Phrynosoma platyrhinos
CAATGAAACAGCCACTGGGCTTTGACAGCTAGCATGATAATTGTGTGCCTCTTGATTGGCAAAATAAAGGTTTAGAAGAACCTTTGTTTTATAATGTTAGGAGTAGCCACCCCACCCCCACCTGTCCCAATTTGGCAGGAACAGTCCTGATTAATCCTGTCATTTCACTTTTTCATTTGCTTAAAAATGTCCCTGTTTCTCTCTTGTGTTCCTCCCACCTTCCCCCTTCATCCTCACTTGCTGTAAACTGAGATCAAGGTGCAAAAGTAGTTTGCATTCAGTTAAATGGGGGAGGGGAGGAGGAAAAGAAGGACAAGAAGGTTGTCCTTGCAAGTACGCTCAAGCAAAAGCAAATTGCTGCAACCTCTCCTAGCTTCCATGTTCTTTCCCATTAGTAACTTTTGTATCTTGACCACACTCTGATGTTGCTCATTGACATGTATCTTGGGTTTCCTCTGTGAAATGTTGGTGCATATGTCACTATTTTTTTGCCTGGTTCTGGTTAGCAGACTCTGCAGATTCTAGTAAGACGCAAGCAAGCAAGCAAAAAGCAGAGAGACAGAAAGGAGTGTAGTTTGAGCATTGGACTATGAAACTGGAGACCAGGGTTCAAATCCTTGCTCAGCCATGGAAACCCGTTGGGCAAGTCAAACTCTCAGAGAAAGGCAAAGTCAACCCCATGATAGGCTCACTTTTGGGTTGCTCTAAGTTGAAGACCCATGGCAATGAAGTCTGAAAACCTAATGTCTGCTTGCTCTTAATATAATGAGGGTGGGTATTGCTGTAGATTTGATTGTAGTATTTAAAAAGTGAAATATTTTAAATCTTCCTTCTGGGTTATTATTTTTAATGTTAATATCATTGGCATGATATGACAACCTGATCATCTTATTTTTGACAGAGGACCTTATCACACGGGGTCTAAAGCAGACAGAACCCCGTCCCATCCCCGTCCCATTGCGGTTTTTTTCCCCGTGTGTTCACATGACGTCGCACAGAACCCCATCCCATCCCCGTCCCATTGCGGTTCTTTTTCCCGTGTGTTCACACGACGTCGCACAGAACCCTGTCCCATCCCCGTCCCAATGCGGCATCATCCCCATTCTTTTGAATGCCGGTTTCCTGGGGAATTACAATTGCGCGACCGGAATGATACCGCAATGATACTGCTTTTGTTCATTGCGCAATGATGCTAGTTGCGTCTGATAGCAATTTCCGTCTTGTGGGGTATATACCGGTATAGTTCTGGATTGATTCCATACCGCTTTCTTGCCACTTTGAGACCCGCGTGTGATAACATCCAGAGCACAGTACACAGGGAAGTGAGTTTAACACTTTGCTCTACAGCTGGAGTTTAAAGAAAAATATCCCCTCCTATACCTTAATGGAAGGAATTTCTCATTGTTGCCAAGAGGATCTTCATTGCTGGGGCTAAGCAGCCATGGCAGAAGGGAAAGAGACTGTCACTGAACTTAGGTTGAAAAAATCACCCCTCCCATAGTTACTGTTAACATTTTAAATGTCACAGGGGGGTTGCAGACTGCCAGAAATAGTGTGAATTGAGTCCACCTTTAGGGTTAGTGTTAGGGTTAGGGAATCATGGGAACTGTATTTTATTGTGGCACCAGAGCTCTCTGACAGAGAAGGCTCAATGTTTCAGGGAAAAAAAACCAATTCCCATGATTCCCTAGCACTAACCCTAACCCTAAAAGTGGACTCAATTTGCACTATTTCTGGCAGTCTGCAACCCCCCACAGTTAGCATCACATCTAGTTTGGTCTAGCTCAGGGGTAGGCAACCTTTCCCCTTTAAGGGCCGAGGGACTTCAGCTCCCAGAATCCCAGGAGCTATTGGCCAACATGGGACTATTGGCCAACATGGCTGAGGCTTCTGGGAGGTGAAGTCCCTCAGCCCTTAAAGGGGAAAGGTTGCCTACCCCTGGTCTAGCTCCTAATATCACAAGAAAACAGCCATCATCTACTTTTAAAAAATACATGTTATTATTATTATTATTATTATTATTATTATTATTATTATTATTATTAAAAAGAAAAGAAAAGAAAAGTGTGGACGCTTGCACAGAATTAGTACACACTTACAAACCTGGATCTTATCTCATGTATGCATGTATCTATATCAGGGGTAGGCAACCTTTCCCCTTTAAGGACCAAGGGACTTCAGCTCCCAGAACCCCAGGAGCTATTGGCCAACATGGGACAACCAATATGGCTGAGGCTTCTGGGAGCTGAAGTCCCTCGGCCCTTAAAGGGAAAAGGTTGCCTACCCCTGATCTATATGCACAGATTTATATGCATCACAGATATTCAGATCAGCCTGCAGTATAAAATAAAGTGCATATAAAAATACTGCAAGCACAACAACCAACAAAACATGAATGATGATATAATAAAGATATTCAGTGCTTTAAGATCACTGAGATCATATCACTGGACAGTAGCTTCTTAACTTCGCACTTAAAACAATAAAGGGAAGCCAATAAATCCTTAAGTGATTCAAGAACAATTCATGCTATGCAAGACCACTGGCATATGGGCTCATCTTGCATGGAAAAGTTCCGGACTGCCATTTTAAATGTTGTATAATTCCCTGGAATTTCTGTCACAGTGTTGCTTCAAAGCATTGTGGCAAATGTATAACACCAAGTGGCACTCAGGCTCAACCATTCTGGTTAAGGGTATGGAATATGGACCCCTTCAGTCTTTTGATCTACAAGACCAAACCATTTGCTGTACTGTCTAGGTTTATGGGGCTTACATTCTGAAACATTTGAGGGTTGTTAGGTCCTAACTATCCTGGACTCTGAGATTTCAAATCTCCACTTTGCCATAGGAACCCACTAGGTGATCTTAGGCAACTCCCACTCTCTCAGCCTCAGAAGGAGGCAAAGGCAAACCCCTCTGAACAAGTCTTGCAAAGAAAAGCCTGTAATAGGGTTGCCTTAGGAGTTTATCGTATGTGGGAAATCCCGTGCGGAAACGGGGGTTTAAAGTAGAAAACCCCCACAAAAGCTGATGTTTTTTCAGATGACGTCGCTGTTAAAAGGAGGTTAAACTGGGGTTAATCCGAACAGAAACCCCTCATTGACTGCTTCTTTTTACTTTCGGGTTTTTCCAAAAGTAAACAGAAGCAGTTTCCATTCAAATTAACCCCATTTTAACATCACTTTCACACTGGGGAATCCCATTAATAAATTGCTTCTGCTTTTGCATTTTTTTCCCTAATAAATAATAAATAATAAATAATAAAATTTATTTCTATCCCGCCCTTTGGGAAAACCCAATCAGGGCGGCTTACAACAGTAAAACAGTATACAATACATAAAATCTAAAAATTATTCCCTCCCCCCTTAAAACAGTATTAAATCTAGATGAATTAAAATTCTACTTAAAGCAGGGTTTTTGCATGGGACTCCCTGTGTGATAAACTCCTTAGGATCACCATAAATTGGAAATGACTTGAAGGTACACAGCAACAACAAGAAGTTTGGGAGTGGGGGATTATTCCTTTCATTAACCAAAATGGGAAGCTATTGCTTGCTTAGTGCTTGCTTACACTTAGCATGTGGAAGTAAGTCATCAGAGAAAAGAGTTTAACATTCCAAGGGTGCTTGGAAAGTAGTATATGTAATGCACTGACCTTGTGTTGAACTTATAGTTGTAATGTACTTATGAGGCTTGTTGCACACATTGCAATATCATCTTGTTCCCTGTATCTCCTGCTATTACTCCCTGAATTACATTAGTATTCTCCTGCACTGTTAAACAATTGCAGAATATGGAATGTGATGCCAGAGGAACATGAGAAAGCAAGAATAATGGGCAAGCTGGGAGTGTGTGGGGGGGGGGGGGAATCAGATCAAGGAGGAGCAGAACTGTGGGCATTATTTTGCAATCCGAGAACCTGCTTTGTTAACATATTGGTATGAAAACGGACTTCCCTCATATTCTGTTGCATCTTTCTTCAGATCCAGGGTCAATATAATTGTGATTAATGTTAAAAAACAACAACAATTACATACTAACCAGAGTCAACCAGAATATGTGATAGATGCATGATTGGATGAATAGTTAGCACATGAATATATAATAATACGTACATTTCCTATAAATAAACACCAAAAAAATACAAAGAATAACAGGTAAGTGAGCTGTCCATCTAAGGGTATACCAAGAATAATCAGGGGCTGGGTGGGAGGGGAGAGATGGTCGTGTTTCATCATAGTCAGCTACTCTCATATATAAATGGTTACAGATTGCTTGAGATGTAGTTGGGAGACCAAGTCTAAAATTTCCCCCAGCATGATGTTCTTTGAATGAATTTGGACCAAAACTTAATTCTGGCCTGTCTCACAGACTTGCCAAGCATACATCTTGAAGTAGAGATAGTAAAATCTCAGAGCCCAAAAGGCTGCACCATCCATTTTTGTTGCCCTTTTGGCACTCACAAGTATCACGGTTGTACCATAGCAGCCAATATTTTGGCAACCAGAAATGATATTGCTGGCATTGGTTGATTGGGTAAAGGCATGCTGGGGTTTTGGGAGGGATTTCAAAATGTGGCTCAAGGGCTGCATGATTCTCTTCTTTGTCTTAGAGGAATTATAGGCTATAAATATAATAAATAAAATCCACACTGGACTTCACTCTGCATTTTAAAAATCTCTTCATCCATTGTAGACATAAGAGCTGTCCAATTTCAGCCTTTCCTTGGCTTTTTAAAAATTCTCTCCCTATCCTCTGCCCAGTTATCAGCTGTCCTATCAAAACAAATGTCATCTCATTTATGTTGTCCAATCAAAACAGAGATCTTAAATATTTATGTGGCTCAGGGCCTCTGCTGGCTTCTGTTGCTAGCCAGCACAGTACCATCTAGCTTCTCCATTATCCTATGGTTTCCATATTTTGCTTCAGTTTTCCTCCAGGTATTCAAGGAGATCTAATGAGGTAGTAGGGTAGTAGAGCTGACTCTTCAGATAGGAAGTCCCTTTCAAACTGTGTAATCTCAACCAAAATATTTGTTAAATGAAATGGCAGAGTTTGGGTTACAGTCTTCCAAGAAATAACAGTTACACAAACCCTCAAACCATTGGGTGGCTCCCTTTGGACACACTTCTCCCAATTCTGTATGCATCTTTTTAAATTGTATTTTTAGCTATTGTTATTTAATTTGTTTGTATGTTCGGGAGATGGGTGGGCGGGTGAAAGAGGGATGGGGTTTCATTTTGATGTATTGTTTTGATGTTTTATAATGTTGTACGCCACCCCGATTGCTTGGCAGAGGGGCAGGATATAAATAAAAATTATTATTATTATTATTATTATTATTATTATTATTATTATTATTATTATTAATTCTGGAATGGGGGAAATACACATAACCAGCCCAATAGTCAAGATTTATGCAGGGGTTGGAAGTAAGGCAGAAAATGCAGTGTAATTATCTGTAACATTTGGGGTGGTGATAACAATATCAATGACAGTGCACTGCACTAGAAATTACTTTTACAAGAAATTTTGAGTTAAAATACACATTTAAATATGTATTTTGAAATCTATCTTATCTATCTATCTATCTATCTATCTATCTATCTATCTCTATCTATCCATTCATTCATCCATTCTCCACCATCACAGCATGTTTGGTGAAGACACAAAAGAGAGACTTCTCAGTGGCTGCTCCCCCAGCCTCCTATTTCCCATTTCTTTAAGTTGGCTTCCTCTCTGCTCTGTTTTGCCAGCAGACAAAGAGGTTTCTGTTTTTCCCCCTGACTATTAACTATCTGTTGATGAAGGTCTTTTAATTGGGGTGTTGGTTTTGTATTTGTATTTTTAACATTATTATATTTTAACTGCATTTTCCCATCCCCATACTCAAAGGTATACCAAATACTACAGTATCAACTACTAAAGACAGACTGTAGTACCAAATGCTGAAATCAAACAACAAAGAAATGCCTGTTTGTGAAGCTCCAGAAGAAATCTAGTTAGTTACTCCTAATCCAGAAGAATCTACTTAGCCACAGAGAGAAGAATGCTAGATGTGATGGCCCTTCTATGGAATACACAATGTGGTCATTGTGTATATTGTACATACACAATCAAAATGAAAGAATTTAAAATTTTTGTAGATAAAAATGTTATAATTTGTCCTATTTCAATACTTGTAGCAGCCTATTTGTAATTTATGCAATCAAATGTAAATGCAAGACATTATATGTTGGAAGAACATCAAGACCTATCAAAGAAAGAATAGCAGGACATTTGTTCTATTTTCTAAAAAATAAAAGATTAGGGGCTCCTCTAGCTGGTCATTTTGAACAAATCAAACATTCAGCAGCTGATGCATGTTTCTTGGTATTGGAGAGGTTAAGTAAAATGAGAACTGTCTAAAGAAGAAAGAGAAATAATGGATTTTGAAACTTAAAACTTTAGGGTTTGAATGAAGATTTAGAGATACAATGCTTAATATAAGCAGCCTGGATAAATAAATAATATAATACTTTTTAACAATTCTAGAATGGAAGGGTAGGGATTGAGTGCCTTTTCAGTTTATTGCATTAGTTAGGTAAAATAGAGCTGAGCAATTTTGATGACAGATTACACTGTATGTCTTTTCATTGGTTCTCATTGATGAAGTCATCTGAAAACAAAATCCATAAACATAAATCCATCAGTAAACCTATTTCCTTTCTTCTAATAATCAAATATCCACTTGTATAGAGAGTGCAGATTGCAACTCCAGAAATTTCTGAAGATGTATATATTTATAGGTATAATAGAAACTGTTATAAGAAAATGTTTTAAGAAATGTTTTATGCATTGTCTCAAACATTAAATACATAGTAACGGTTTTTCTATTTATTTTAGAATAACCCCTGAAAAAGACCAAATGACGATAAGGCCAGAACTCCTTGGGCTTTTTAAAAAAAGCAGTTAAAAATAAATAAAAGTTTTTGACTATTGTATAGCACATGAGACTTTTTCTCCTCTCATTCCTCTACTGTGAATACATGCTTTCCATTTTTTGTTTTGTTTTGTTTTTTCCTTCTTTGGAAGACATCAGAGATTCCTGGGCTTTGGTCCAAACTGGTTCTCATAGTGACTTATTTGATTGTATGGAGAACTGGACTTAGTGCTTCCCTCACATGGCTTCTTTTTGTTAGAAATCTATCCTTGAACCATCAACAAAATCCTACTGTCCTGTTTTGATGTGCAGGTGTTCTTGACCTCTCAAAAGCTAAGCTAGTGGAATGAATTTTCTGCCAGGTTCTACCAAACTGGCAAGGCTTTGAGGACACACCAGTGTTGGATTTATACATGCCATCCAAAGACCAACCTAGCTACATCTCTAAAAGATAGACAGCCATGCAACAAAACAACAATAACAACTATCAACATGACAGTGTGAAATAGATGCAATCTACATTAGTGAAGAAACTACCCACTCTGCTGAAATCTTTAAGGTATCCTTGAAATTATGAGTGAAGTAGATTAGGGGGAAAATGCTCTCATAGTATTGGAAGCTCTTCTAAATCTACAGCCAGTAAGTTGTTTATGTGTCTGTGATGAAAAGCAGCCTAGAAGAACAACAGATTGGGTAAAAACAGTCTTTACTACTTTTATTGGATTTCTTTCTCCATGTCACCCTTCCACTGCTGTGGATGAGTGAGAGAATGGAGAAGAAATCACATTATTAGAGCTGGGTTTGAGAATAAGTTACTACTGAAGCAACCTTTGGAAAAAAATAGGCACCCTGGCTGTCAGGTTGCAAGGTCAGCTGCAAAAGAAAGCATCACTGCTGGGTTTCTAATCTTGAGTCTTGTGCTCATTAATAATACAAAATACAACATCAAACCTTTCTAAAACAACAAGCCAGGAACTTCACTTTAATCACTCTGTCAGCACTTCTTATTTGTGCTCCCAGAGACCAAGACTGTGCTTGGCGACAAAAAGAGTGCATCCATTTTTTAAGTTGTTCTTCTAAACACACCAAAGGGCTTCTGTTTCCAACTGCAGCCAGTGAATAATGCATGTGAAGGCCAATTTTTGTTAATGCTAGGAGGAAAGGAAGAGATTTTAGCTGACTGAAAGGTCATTGCTGTGGACTGGGAAATAAACTTAAATGGAGGGATGTAACAGTAATAGTAATTGTATTGTTCAGCTTTTTGATTATGATCTCTCAGAGTACATGGATCCACACACACATGTTCTTTCCAGTGTCTGTTTTCCCATAGCTAAGGTAGTAAATGGCTACTGGTCTACTGCACACTGCCTCTTTAAAACCACTCCTGGAGTAAAATCAGTGATAATTACTTTCTCAAACAAAAGAGATAGAAAGCTTGTGACAAGAGACATTTTGTCCTAATTTCTCAATAAAGGCCAAGGGCCTAAAAACTGTGAACATATCTACTTTGCAGACTTAAACTGATTTAATTTAACAATCATTCTTCCTTCCAAAAGAACCCCGGGGAACATATGTGAGTTGAGCTAGGGATCTCCAACAGAGATTCTCAGCACCCTAATTAAACTGTCATTCCCAAGATCATTTGTGGGAAGCCATGAGTATCAAGCTGATATAAAACTGGCATACCTTTGTAGAATAGATATGTCCTTTGTCTCAAAGCCATTTTGAGTGGGTGTCTCACTGCACAGCAGGTAGGGATGGAAAAGGCATCCATTGGGTTTGCATTTCTGTACAATAATATCCATTTCCCAAACCTGGCAATGGGAAGAAAGGACCCTCTCCTTAAAAATTGCAAAGCATGTAGTGCTGTCCAGGGCAGGGGGTGCACATAAAATCATGCATGCATGTCTTTGTAAAGTGTGCATGTGTAAAAATGTGTGCATTAAAAACATAAAAATACAAATGTCTATGTGGAAAGGATACAAAAGTTTTATAGAATAAAGGATGGAATGAAAATCCTGATGGGAAATTGAGATACTCAGTGACAACAAGACTGAAAGATTTTCATATCCCTAACAGCAGGGTAACAGATTGCCAAAGAATATATAGCAAGGAATGTTCAAATATGCTCAACTAAAGGAGATGTTCTATCAACCAAGTTAAATATTTAAATCAGCAACTAGAACTTGCTGTGCCTGTTCATGAGTGCTTGTGATATAATGTAAAATCCAGTATAGAGCTGCCAAACCTGGCGTAGGAACATTACAGCAATCATGCATTAGAGATGGAAGGAGCCCAAAGCACCTATGTTTCAACTGCCTGTACCAAAGACAAGTCAAGTCCTCACAAACACCAGCACTCAAAATGTAGGATAGGAGCTAGTGGGTTTGTATGTAGAAATTCTACTGTAAAATTTCTAATTCAAGTATAAAACTTTCTTGATATTAGTTTTCTTGCCAAGAATGACTTCCAGGAGTGTGAAAAATCAAGGGAGAACTCAAATGAGTACATTAGCAAGTACTACTTTGAAGTTCCATATATATAGCTTTTTACTAGCCCTCAAATCTGTAAAGGGCTGTATGTGTTTCTGTATATGACAAAATGAGGGTCACCCTGAAATAAGATGTTCAGTGTTGAGTATGGCCCTTAACGCTACCCCACATGGGCATTCATGCTCCACAGTGAGAAGTCAGGATCAGAGAAAAGTCTGGCTACCTCCATGTAGCAGATGCAAAGTGATGAATTCAGCACTGTGGGTGTCCCAGCATTTCTCTAATGATTGTACATCTGGTTATAGAGATGTAGTTGCCTTTCTGATCCTGTCTGTTTGCTGCAATGCATGGAATTGCCATTAGAAGTGGCTTCCAGGACTTTACAGTAAGTTGGGGGAGGGAAGGTGGCTCAATGAAGTGCAGCTTTGTATGAGAATATTTATGATATGTTGGTCAGATGTTGGACTGAGGCCAGTTTTCATCACAGAAATTAGTTTCCATATCATAACAATTAACAACAGAAGCAGTCCCAAGATAAATCATAAATCATATGCTAAATGTAAATGAGGTATCTTCTCCTAGGAAGTGCTAGATGATCAAAGGCAGGATGCAGCAAGAAAGATGTAATCATCATCATCACATATGGAGCCCTTCATATATCTAACATTGATAAATACTGTATGTAATTGGGAGTTTACAAATTTCCTTCCTGCTTCCTAGTGAGGGGAAACTTAATTTCCTAGACAAAGGGTGAATAAAAGACAGTGTAGAACAATCAAAGCAGTCTTTCCTTTTTCTTTTCTCTGTCAGTAGGATCATATTTGACCATGGGAAAACACTAAGCTACTTTCTATAATATTCTTAAATCCTTGAATTATAATCACATTACAGTTGTCAGAAATAGCATCTCTATTAAAATGTCTTAATGGTCTGCTTATAATGACCTTTTTATGCAATAATTTAATGCTCATTTAGAAGGAGGAAAAGACCATTCTTTATACTAGATTCTGCTTCTGCACTGTTCTTGCACATAATGCAATTACAGTAACTTTCTGCATTTCCAAAGTACTAACATTTTCTATAACCATGCAGAGAGGAGAAAAACATCCTGAATTCAAAGTACTGTACATGATAGTCTGATCTTAGTACCGTATCTCTTATCTTATGAAATGACAGTGAATAACAAGAGACAGTACTTGCATTTTCATTTGGGGTGGTTATACCTTCCTTATTATTTGTTCCTAGCCTGACGTTTCCTTGGACACTAATGATTTCTTATCATGCAGCTGAAAATATCCAGGGAATGTGGTAATACTAGGCCTAGTAAGAATCAGCCAACCAGAGAATAGAAACACAATATTATTGCCAAACAGGTGCCCAACTATGGTACTTTTCTGGCTCTGATAATGCACTCTTACTGGGTGCAAGTTTGGCTGGTACATCCAAGAGAGAGCAAAGGGAACTTTAAAATACCTGCAACTACATGATTCAGTTCTTATTACTTTTCCATTAGCACCTGCTGTGCCACAACCAATCCTCTTTTTCTACCTGTCTGGGACATTTTATATTTGCAATTCTGGGGAGGAAAATTGATACAGTACATTGGGGTATCACTGAATTTATGCACACATGTGCATGCACATATACATAAAATTAAGCACTGGGAAGTGGACTTCTTCTCCTTCCACAAGTAGATCTACCTGGAAACCTGATAATAAAACCCCCTCTCTTTTTCTCCATATCTCTGTTTCATCGATCTAATGCTTTAATTGGCAGACAGTAATGTCTGATGCAAAAATAATGGTCTTTTAAATACCTGGGAATGAAAAGCAAATTAAGTTAGCACAGTGTAAGAGGCAAGTAATTGCATCATGTCAATTCTGTTTTATACAGTTTAGTCTTGAAACCACATGCACAGAAGAGGACATGTCTGAGAAAAAATATGAATCCCATTTCTTCAGGTGACTCAGATGTTTTTTTCTTTCTGTAAGGAAAGGGGATTATTACACACAACAGCAGGCTTTTAGCTGTCTCACATGCAGCAGCTAATGCCATTAGCTTGTATATATTTAAAGATTTCTCTTCCTCCCATTCTTTGAAGTGTCAACAACCAGAGGTGTCAAAAGACAGTCTACACTGACTGGTTTGGGAAATGGTTCTGTTTGAAAGATCAGTTTCAGCTCTTACAACTTGAATGAGAAACAGAAACAAAAGAAATTAAATAAGAAAGAGGTTCTAGAATGGTAACAACTATAGATTAGAGGTTTGTTCACAAAATAATGTCATTGATGGCAAAAATGAATGGATGTTTTACTGACTCACAATTGAGATGGAATTCTGTAGCCTAGCTGGTAAGCATCTTCTTGTGTCAGATTATATTAGATTTCATGGGGGGGGGGGGCAGTAGTAGCTGATAACTCCCATGTCAGTGGGATAGTAAATCTGCTATAGATCTTGGTCCAAACTTTAAATGAGCCATCTCAGGCCTGAAACACATGGGCAAAAAGCACCAGCTTCAGGCTGCATTGAGGGTGTGGTGTTTAGACAGTTCTGGTATGGTCCTTTTGGCCAATTTGCTTTGGGCCTATGGTGCCGAACCTATTTTGGGGACCCCTAAACCCATTTAGGGATTTGTATTCTCATGTCTGAAGGAAACCTACAAGACCTACAGACTGCCAGAAATAGTGCAAATTGAGGCCACTTCTTTCCTGGCTCAGTGCTAGGGAATCATGGGAATTGTATTTTTTCCTGGGACATTGACTCTTCTCTGCCAGAGAGCTCTGGTGCCTCAATAAACTACAGTTTCCATGATTCCTTAGCACTGAGCCAGGACAGTTAAAGTAGACTCAATTTACACTATTTCTGTCACTCTGTAAAGGCCCCTAGAGAGGTTTTCTCATTGCACTGATGACCTTTCCAAGGGCTTTAAAGACCATTATCTGTTTTACCTACACAAGTGGATCCACCTCCCATCAGTAAACTGCTGTATTTGTGGACAGGAGTGGAGAGCTTACTGATATCACCGCTGGTTTTACAACCTAACATGCTATTCTTTTAAATATAAGCATTATGCTGTTCATTATAGAATTCTCACTTCAAATGCAGTAAAGAGTAGCAGTTAAATTAAAAAGAGGATTAGAAGAGGGGAATATAGATGTAGAACTAAGAAGTATTGTCAAGCCCCCTGTCAATTTTATCTCTTCACTGAAGGGGTCATTGAGAGCTTGGCTGCAGAAAATATAGGCTAGGATGCCTGTCATTTTCACCACTGCTCTTTGCTGTAGGTAAATTTATTTACAACCCTGTATTTAACATGCTGGCCCCAGAAGCATGTACAGCCATTAATGAATCTAGGTTCTGATACCTTTTATTATTATTTTTTCAATGGAAATAGATTTGAAAATAAAATTGACATGTGGAGGATCAGTGATATTTGTCTGCGCCACTAGACCTACAATAGTCTATATGAGATAACAAGCTTAGCATTAAGGGAACTACCCCTACATGTAGAATTACTGCAGTGTCACATTCATTAATATCAAGTAGATACATGAAAAACTCCACAGAAATAAACAGAAAGCTTTACATATCTCTGTCACACATGCAAACCTGTCAGGGTATTATGACTAGGTACAACTCCCTGCTGAATGTACACAAAGGCTTGAATAACCCAATATGTTAAATAGTCATCACCATAAGCTTTATAATATACAGCCAATGGCCTTTACAATGCATGTAATGAAACATGTACAAAACTAAAATAATAATTTTAAGAATATTAGACATAGTTTAAAAACTATTTTTACAAACCCTGTAAAATCAATGAATAAAAAGTGTGAAATTCATATTTATTATATGGTATGTTCCTTAATAAAGTGAGGACAGAGTTTCTTAGGTGCCAGTGCAAATTGGGCTACTGAGCATGTAACAAATAGCTGTCTATCAGCTACTAATTCCCCCACGATTTTCTGAGGTGTACAGTTTGTATATAATGGAATAACGGGTGACACAAATTTTTGTCGGTACAGAATAAAGGGGGAGAAACTTCAAATAATGAACTATATTCTCTTTCTGATTACAACCAAATATACATTTTCTATCATCTATAACTGAAATACCTTGAAATCTCCCTTCAAGATATGTAGATGGTATCTGCTGGAGTCTAAGGTCTATAAAAACTCTTTGGAGCTGAGCTATTTCTGTATTAAGGATATAAACCTTAACTTCTCATGGCACAATTGTGCCAAAATATGTCAAATAGATTGTATGGGTTAAAACATATGGAAATAAAACTCTCAAAGTAAGTGTGCCACTATGGGCCAAACTACATTAAACATATTTTCTTTTTCTCTAAGGCTTAACCCTTCCTCACCTACCAGAACCAGCCCAGATCAGTGCCACACATACTTTTGAGGGAGGGTTTTGTGTGTGTGTGTGTGTGTGTGTGTGTGTGTGTAAAAAAATAAACTTTATATGTGAGCTGACATAAAGAATCATTTTAAAAAGCACAAGAACTAGGACTGGTGTGGGTGTGTGAGGTTTAAACTTAAAATAAGGCAGCCCATTTGCACAAATAGAGCCTTTTCTCTTTGTTAAAAAACATATAAGGGAAGGTTAATCCTGCCCAGTTCACCAATCCCAGTTTGGATTTCTGCCACACATACATGTTTTCAATTTTTTTTTTACAAAGATATCTAGCTACATGCTACATTTAATGTAGAGTGTTGTTTGTTAATGCTGAAGTTGGAATTGTCAAAGATAATGGTGAAACACCCTTAGTAGTAGAGATCTGAGAATGGCTGCCAGGAAGAAAGCAGCTCATATACAATTTGGTTGTGTAGTAAAATGTAACTTGTCAATTATGTTTTCACAAATCAATTTTATTTGACCTTTTGCATATTGCCAGTGACACCATGCCTTTTACTGAACTTGGAACATAAAAGAGGACTAAATGTAAATGCTTTGGTGGTTATTTCATTCTCATTTCCCTATTGAAAGCTTATGCTACCAACTTCTTTCTCTCATTTAGTCTCATAGGTGCTAGCAGAATTCATTGCATTCAGGAAAAAGCAGTTACCATCAACCTCCCCCTCCTCCTCCTCCTTCAAAAGCATGTAAACCTTGAGATTCAAATGATTGCATTCCCTTTCTCTGATAAATATTTGACTTCACCCTATGTCCATTTATGATAAAATTGTTTGCTGATAATTTTTCCCATTTATTCTACATTCAGATTGTCAGCCACTCTTACACCCTTTCTCTTGTTCTGATTCTATGCACAGTCTCCACTTATAGTAATTATTTTCATCACATGTGCCTCCATAACATTTTTATACTGCTACTTTTTCCATCTTAACACCTTTATTCTTTGTACCACTGCAGTGGATATATGGATTCCTTAAATTATATAATAAAAACTCCACCTGTTTTATGATTGTTTCAGGTCTAGATTATCAGTAGGATTTAATCAGCATTGCCAACATTTCATGACACTACCATTTGATTCTTTTCCCATTGATTACTGAAAACCCAATTCAATCAAAGAAGGAAGAAATCAGTTGAGATATATTGGCAGCCCCCCCCATACCTATCAACAGCCAAACGTATTCTATGCAAGAAGTGAAAAGTTCAGAGAAAAGCAACCATTGGTTAGCTTTACTCACAACAGAGGGGCAGCCTCTATCACCATCCTTGAAACAAAAAAGGAAATAGTGATATTTATTTAATCAATCTAAAGTTTGTTTAAAATAGTAATACAATTCAAATAAAAAGAAAATGCAATTCAAATAAAAAAGAAAATCCACAAAAACCTATCCACAAAGCACAAATAATAGCACTTAGTCACTTGAAGCAACAATTCAGCTGAAGGCAAAGACTGTTCTGAATTAAACAAAGCTTATCTGTCTGATGGCAAAAGGACAACAGCGAAGAGATCAGTCTAGCCTCCCATGGAAGGGAGTAACCACTGATACAGGTCAGGAAAGGAACATCTCAGCTCACAGTTCTACTTTACAATGGCAACTGATATTTTTCATTTAAAAAAAGAATAATGTAAATTGAGTAGTAAATTGTTCATTACAACAAAGCGTGAGTGTTTATATCCATGCCCTGGTGAGTGATCAACAATGTAATTGTTCTGAGTCTCCCAGAAGCTTGGGTCTAGCTATGTGTATTTCAGCCCAGTACAAGCATTTCATACCGGTACTGGCTTTTCATTCTGGTTCCTTTCATGATTTTGTTACATCATAGACTTGGCTTGTGCATGTTAGAGGCTCAAATTGTCTGCACTTTGAAATGTACTGCACTTCAAGTCTAGATAACCATTGAGTAAATAAATATCAATGCATTGTACTTCAAAATCTGAGAAATTTAAGAGTTGTGACTGTACAGTCATTAGAAAACTTGATACTTCAAGCAAGCATTTCGATTTGCAACACAGAAAGCCACTGAAATTCACGCAGAGTGTGACAATACTTCAGAAGGTTACACATCCCAAGGCCATTACAATATGCTTGTTGTATATCTATAATGAAAATACACTTTCTTTCTCATTAGGAGAGTCATTATATAAATGATGTGAACTGAACAGATTTGGTTTTGTATTGCCATCTGCATTTGAGTAGAAAAATAATGATAAAAGCTGTTATGGGTGGGGGGAGTGTGTGTGTGTGTGTGTACATGTGACATTGTATATATGCGGCCTTCAAAAAGAGACCTGGTGTATGGAAACTGAAGCATTACCATGCTCTGTGTACAGTAGGAATGGAAAACTTCAAGGGGGTTGAACTTCCAAACTAAAACCAAAAGGATATATCACTGTTATCCATTCTGCTGCAGCTACCATCTCAATTGCTACTGAAATCTGCTCACCACAGTGGCTCAGTATGATGTGGAAGATTACAAAGCATGTCACCATACCTTACAGACATGTGAGAGTACACTAGAGTGCCTCACATGATGTAGTGGACTACAGAGATGTTCTGTACAATGATTTCAGCATAGGTTCTCAGTATAGGTTGGAGTGTTGTGTGTGGCTTCCAGCTGGGTGGTATGCATAGAATTTGCTGTGAAACTATATGAATCTGGACATGCAAATATATCAGAACTATTTCCAACTCTTGACATAATCAGGACATTTTAGGAAATATAAAGGTTCTATAGAATATGTTCTGCAGGACAAGTTGGACCTTTTAATAACCTTTACATATCTCATTCTCATCTGGTATGGCAGCCAAAGAAATTGCTATAAAATTAATGCTTGAGAAAAATTTACTGACTATTTCTAGTTGAAGAGAAATGGACCTAAGACCAATTAAATAGACTGAAATTAAGACATAAAAACATGGTTCAAATTCAGTACCAGTGTCTTCTTACAAAACAGTCATATGGTTACCATATCTGAGATTTTCACTTTTAGTATTAGAACAAGTTTACTCATTGTTCTCATTTCTTCCCATTGCAGTGCTTTAATTTCTTAACTTCCCATTTAAAAATTATTTAGGTTTGAACTACAGGACCAACTCTGCTATGTCTTTAGTTCCATAATAATTCAATCCTAGGACGTTATCACACGGGGGCAAATCTGCTGGTTAATCCACACAAATCCCAAACAGAAACTGGATTTGTGCCACGCGTTTTCACATGACGTCACACAGAAACTGGACAGAAAGTGGACAGAAACTGGTGTTAACCGAGATCTTTTGAAATTCGGTTGTTTGGAGGAAATGTAAATGTGAACTTAAGGTAATTTACTGCAATGTGAAAAGCAAATGCGAATTTGGGAGCATTTCCCTGTTTTTCCCATTGTTCCAGTGAGCATTCCTCTATCTGCGCATGTGCAAGAAGATCATTTCTAGTACATTTACAGGCTTTTCTTACTTGTGTGTGAATGTTAAATGCGCTTACTATAAATTCGCAATTAAGGTAATTATGTGTGAAAGCCATTTGCGGAATCAAGGTTTATTTTCCGTTTATTTTCAGAATGTCTCATTTCCACTTTATTATTGCTTTCTGGCCCACGTGTAATAATGTCCCTAGATATGTTACATGTTCCACTTAGACAATGGGAACCTAATCCCTGGTAAGCATGGGACTACAGGCTTGTGGTCCTATCCCATGGTACCAGAGACAGCATCTTAGAGGCTGTACTGAGAGATTGTGGTGCTTTTTCAGATATTTGGATTCCAACCCATTTAAGGTTTGGAAGCACCAACACCTTGAACTGGTCTTGGAAGCAAATGGGCAGCCATAATGCTTCCTTCAGAATTAATGTGATGTTTCCCCATCAGGTTGTACACATGTTACAATCTGACCACCATATTTTGCATTAGCTGAATCTTCTTGGAGGGCAGCCTCAGGTACAATGCATTATAATAATCCAATCAAAAGGTTGCCAGAGTTCATTGCAGCCAGAAATGTCAAAACGGTAATCTTATTAATGGGTAGAATCCCACTGTTCCTACTAGTTTTTTTTTTAAAAAAGGACCCATAGATAGATGTTGGATGTTTCCAAGCCACCCAATCAGAATTTACTACCACTTGATACCTTTCATTTGCATATTGCTCATAAAGCCAGCTACTTATTTATCATAAGCTACAAAATGACGATTTCAGATTGCTTTTTAGAAGTCCACCACCCTGATATTTAAATACTTTAACTTTCTCTGATCCAAATCTCTAATAAAAGATAATATTCTTTCCTACTTTATAATTAACCCATCACTTGCTAATCTTTTCTTCAATATAAAATGTGGCAACTCATTTAATATGCTGACAAAATACTACCGTAACTTACCATCAGAGAAGGGGGAAAGGAGGCATGTTGGGAATGTTTTGGGCCAGTCTGGTAGAAGATCTTGATCCAAAGCATTTACAAGTCTGCTGTGGGAAGTCATGCAGAATCAATGCAGGTCAAGTCATTTCTGACTTATTTCTGACTTACGATAAATCTTCCCCCAAAGGCTCCAAACTAGCTGACAATCTACAAGGGGGTATTGTAAAGTAATAATTATCACCTGGATGTTATTGTGGTATATTGATGAAATTTGTCAGTGTCATCATTAATCCCTAAGTGCATGATGTTGAGAGAATCAGCACATTGCATCCTTTATTTTTGTTACAGGTTGTGCCAGAAGTGATAAAAGTATAAGATGTAGAAGATTGAGGCTTGTAGCATGATAAAGTTCCTGCATTTGAAGAGTAATAGTGCCTAAAAAATTCATGATGAGGTGATGGTAGTTTATGGAAAGATTGCCCATTTTATGACACTATTGCAAGGTGGAAAAGGAATTTCCAAACTGGTCACATGTCCCTCATAAATGAGCCAAGACCTGGAAGACCATCATTGCCAGATGATGCGGCCACAGTGAAGAAAGTGGAGTATTTAATCCTGGAACACATATCAACAACCATCCAAATGATCATGAATGAAACTGGTCTCAGTTATGGTAGTGTGTGGGAAATTATTCATGATGAACTGCACATGTTTAAGGTGTCTGCACACTGGGTTCCACATTTGCTAACCCCTTTGCTTCTCAAATTTGCAGATGACACCAAATTAGGAGGAATAGCTAA
>CM034703.1:88468084-88482047 GCA_020142125.1 Phrynosoma platyrhinos
ACCTTTAAAGTCCTAAATGGCTTGGGCCCAAGCTATCTCAGGGACCGCTTCCTCCCATACAATCCTCCCCGTGCTCTCAGCTCCTCTGGGAGGAATCTGCTGCAGCCCCAAAAATCAAGGCTTGCAGCTACCTCCCAGAGGGCTTTTTCAGTTGTTGCCCCCAAACTCTGGAATGGCCTGCAGGATGAGATCCGTCAGTTAACATCGTTAGACAGCTTTAAAAAGGCTATTAAGATGGATCTCTTCCGGCAGGCCTTTCCAGATTAATTATCCCTGCCTCGGGTACTCCCACCCCCAATGATCTTCGTGTGGCCCCATCTACTGATGGATGAAGAAGATTGCCTTGGGCCAATGTTGTGCTTGTAAAGTTTTTAATTTTTTAATTGTCTGAATTTGTAGTTTTAATTTTCATTTGATTTAATACTGTTTTAAGGGGGGGAGGGATTATGTTTTGGGATATATTGTATGGTTTTATTGTTGTAAGCCACCCTGATTGGGTCCCCAAAGGGCGGGATATAAATAAATAAAATTATTATTATTATTATTATTATTATTATTATTATTATTATTTGAATTTGCTAAATGGCCAACACAGCTACCCCTGAATATTTTAGAGTAACTTAGGGGGGTTGCAGACTGCCAGAAATAGTGCAAATTGAGTCCACTTTTAGGGTTAGGGTTAGTGCTAGGGAATCATGGAAATTGGTTTTTTTCTGAGACATTGAGCCTTCTCTGTCAAAGAGCTCTGGTACCACAATAAACTATAGTTCCCATGATTCCCTAACCCTAACCCTAAAAGTGGACTCAATTTGCACTATTTCTGGCAGTCTGCAACCCCCCTAAGTAACTATTTTAGTGGGGTGCTTACATACATTTTGAATATGTTGAAATATAAATAAATATATTTTGCCTTGGGATTTAAAAAGCTTTATTCCTACTTGTTGAAATGCAGTCTAAAATTACAGTTTTAGAGGTACACTTGGTGATGTTGTCAAATTTAATGCATATATGCTGCAGCTCTTTACTCATAAAAGGCTGAGGTGCTTCTTTACATGGACAGTGTGGGTGCATTTTAAAAATATGACTGAGGGAATGAATGACTTTTGATGGATGTAAAACTAAATTATAGCTTAGTGTTGTACCCACAAGCATTTGATCTGGGCCTTCCTGACTCCTTCTCTTGCTCCAAAATGCTTGGTAGGAGAGAAGCTCCTTTTGTTTTTCTGTTTAATTAACCCTCTTTTATTCCATGGGTGGGAACTGTGTGGTCCTTTATATGTGGTTGGGCAGCAGGATTCATCTGGTTGGGCAGCAGCTCCTAGCATTCCTCACTTATGCTTACTAGGGCACCTGGAAGTTGAGATTCAATATCTGGAGGACCACATAATTCCCATTCCTGTTTTATTCTTATATCTGAGGTCCAATGTGTCGTTGCAAACCAAGATTGCAAAATCGAGTCAGGTTGCTTTCTAAACGTTATGGTCTAAGGTTTTGTCCAGGTTTTACTACAATACATTTCCAGGTTAGTCCAGGTTTGAATATAATAAATAAACAATAATACATAACTTTAAAATGGAAGGAAAAAGCTTCAATCTCAGGAAGGAAGGAAGGAAGGAAGGAAGGAAGGAAGGAAGGAAGGAAGGAAGATAGATGAGATCTCACAAGTCTAAGGCTGTTTATGCAGAGCTTGGAATCGTACTTTGGACTACAATTCCCAGGATAACCTAGCCAGCATGACTACTAGCCAAGTTGGTCAAGAAGTTCAAAAAAGGAACTTTCCCAAGTTTCGGACAACACTGTTTTGAACTGAAGAGCTCACATGGGCTAAAGAACTGGTGGTAAGGCAGACTTCAAAGAGAGTCAAAAGTTACAATCCTATGTCCATTCATTTGAAAAAAAAAGTGCCAGCAAAGTCACTTGGATTTACTTTGGTGTAAATTTGCAGATGATGTGTTTCAAACTTCTTAAATCCAGAACTGTTACAAGCGAAGGGTAACATTTCACCCACTGAATTAAAGCTTGCACATAGCTCTGGGAAGCCAATTTCTCTTGTCACAAATCTGCACTCAAACATTCTCCTCTTCTGAAGGCCCAGGGAAGGAAGTGGACTGCACTTGTACTCTTGTTGAATTAATATGGCTTCCCACATTTTCACTCATACAATCACTCCTTTCCTGGTAGATGGAAATATTGCACTTTTAGTTAAGGTGTGAATTTGAAGGAAATAACATAGAAGCTATTCTGCAATAGTGTCTGGGAAACATTGCTTAATAAGACTTTCCTGCTTGGAGAGAAAAGATCAAAAAAGAAATATGTGAGAGAAATGAAACCTAGAATTGCCTCTTAGTGCTGTTAAAAAACAGCAACACCCAATGACACTTTTGTTTCTAGGTGCTTTGTGCTCTGACAATCATTCTATTATTTACCTCCAGAGTTTCATATTCTTCATCTGTCCTGATTTGGCAGGGATAGCCCTGACTAATCTTCTGTAGTACTTTTTCAGAAGTGTTAAAATGGCCCAGTTTCTCTATCATTCTCCCACTTCCCATATTTGTCTTCAGAATACTTCAATTGCTTCAGACTGACTTCAAAGTACAAAAATAGTTTGCATTCAATTTGATGGGGGGGAGGACAGGACGGGCAGGCTTTTGTCCTTCCCTGTAAGGCAAAAACAAACTCTAGCAGCCTCTCTTAGCTTGTCTGTTCTTCATTAACAATGGGGTCAAGCCGACTGACAGCTTGGAGTGGCCTCTGGCCACTCCAGCCCAAACCACTCCTCATTTAGCATGGGACCATGGAGACCAGATGTTGTAGTCCCTAGACTGGCTGCCATCATGGTCCTGAATGGGCTGCCGACAAGGAGCACGTTTTTTTGCATTCCTTTTGCCGGAGGCCCTGGGCCACCTTAAGTGGCTGTGATGTGGCTTTGGCCCAATCTGAGGGCATGCATCATCTGATTGACTCTTATGTGAAATATTGAAGGTAATGGCATTTTCTTTGAATACTTTCTAACCTGGCCCCCCACAAAAATGTTACTGTAGAGTTTCCATTACCTCCAACCAGCGTGGCTGGAGTGCACTAGGTTAGGTAAAACTGGTTATGTGTTTAAACAGGTGTGGAATATGCAAAGTGAGAACAATGAATCTGCAAGTGCATTTCTCTATATTTATTTTATTTATTTAAAATATTGCAAGAGGGAAATTTTCAGATGCAGAGAATCAGTTTGAATAACAGTGAGTGTCTCTATAGCTCTGGAGTGGTGACCTGCATGGAAGAGTAAAGCCCAATTCTAGGCCCAATATTTTGGTTTTCCTCTGCAGTCCCTCTCAAAATGGTGAGAGGAAGTGATGTTGTGTCACTACCTGTTGCCATTTTGAGAGGAAGTACAGAGGAAATGGAAGTACAGTAGCCCCTCCCAATTCACAGGTGATCCATTCTGGACCTCCCCGCATGAAAATCGTGACTTGCAAATCTTCAAGTCCCATTGAAAATAATGGTATGAGGCATATGCAGGCACGCACCACCATTTTGCCCATCCCCACTTGTCCCTCCCACAAAAAGCGAGATCGCAGACTTGAAGTCTGTAAAAATGGAGGGATGACTATATGTGCAGGTCATACAGGGCTCTGGGGATGGGCTTATGGGGTGGGTTTTTGGAGAACTTTCTGCATGGTTTGGGGGCACAAAGTGCCTGAAAATAACCCATTTTCTTTTTAAAATGAGGATGGGTTTGAGAACCTTTGGGGAGTAATGGAGACTTCAGAGCCACAAAAGTGGGGTCTAGGAGCTGAATGTGACTCATAGATAGCACTATGCCTACCCCTGCTATAGACCAAGATCTGTGGTCATCTAGGTAGGACAATAACTCCAGTTGTCAGTGATCATTTGTCATGTGGTAGGGGCTGATGAATGCTGTAGTCCAAAAACATCTGGAAGGCCATTGTTTACCTGCCTCAGACCACTGGACTTTGGAAGTAGTTATTTGAAGATACTAAGTTGTTGGTTGTTGTTGTTGTGTACCTTAAAGGCATTTTCTACTTATGGTGATACTAAGGCAATCCTATCATGGGATTTTCTTGGCAAGTTTCTTAGAGAGGATTTGCCATTGCCATCATCTGAGGCTGAGAGAGTTGCTGTTGCCAAAGGTGATCCAGTGGGTTTCCATGCCTCAGCAGGGATTTGAAACCTGGTCTCCAATGTCATAGTTCACTGCTCAAACCACTATACCACACTGGCTCTCTTAGTTCCTTATTCCAAACACAAAGGTTACATTACCACTGTCACATACCATGAGATAACCATGATAGAAGTATTTTAGTTACTTTGATAGTTATAGCAGCATGTGCTCACTTGATGGAAGAGGAGGAATATCACATGGTTCAAGTTCTGGCTCATACTATGCCTTGTGCTGCTACATAACAACAACAACAACAACAACAACAACAACAACAACAACAACAACAACAACAATTTTATCCCGCCCCTCTTTGTAATGCAAATGGAGTGGCTTACAACTTTAAAATATACATCCATATCCCACAGTCCCACCCCCCTTAAAATACAATTAAATAATGATGATTTAAAACACATTTAAAATAATAACACAAAAAACAAAGAAACAAATAACAGTACCTACAGCCGAATCAGGGATGAGCAGGATGGCTGTTTTTGATGGCTGGGATATATATTCAGGAAGGGCCTGCTGGAAAAGAACCATCTTAACAGCCTTTTAAAAGCTGTCTAAGGTGGTAATATGACGGATCTCATCCAGCAAGCCATTCCATAATCTGGGAGTGGTAGCCGAAAAGGTCCTCTGGGCAGTTACAGACAATCCTTTTTATCGGCTGCAACAAAATCCTCCCAGAGGACCTAAGTGCATGGGGTAGATTATACGGGAAGAGGCAGTCCTGAAGATAGGTTGGACCCAAGCCATTTAGGGCTTTAAAGGTAAAAACCAACACCTTGTACTGGGCCCAGAAACTAATGGGTAGCCAGTGAAGTAGGATCGGTGTTATATCGTCTCTTCCCATTGTTCCTGAGACCAACCTGGTTGCCATATTCTGTACTAGTTGAAGTTTCTGGACCATGTACAAGGGTAGCCCCATATAGAGTGCATTACAGAAATCAATACGAGAGGTTACCAGAGCATGCCTCTAACTTTCAAGGTTCTTAACTTCCAGGAAAGGGTGCAACTGGTGTATCAGCTGAAGCTGATAACAGGCACTCCTGACTGTCGCATTCACCTGATTTATCATCTGAAGTGATGGGTCCAGGAGCACCCCCAGGCTGTGAACATAATCCTTAGAGAAGAGTGTGACCCCATCCAGGACTGGAGGTTGCAACCCAATACCTGGGTTTGGGGACGCTACTGTAAGTACCTCTGTTTTGTCTGGATTCAGTCTCAATCTGTTTTCTCTCATCCAGTCCATTACTGCCTTAAGACAGTTGTTGAAAGGAGAGATGCCATCCGAAGTCAAAGCTGAAGACCGAGACATGGAGAAATATATCAGGGTATCATCAGCATACTGATAACATTCCACCCCACGTCTTCAGATGATCTCTCCCAACAGCTTCATATATTAAATAGCATCAGGGACAGGATGGTGCCTTGTGGGATGCCACAATTAAGCTCTTTCCTTGCATGCTGTTTTGTGGATTAAAGCGATGATAAAGTGCCACAGGCTATTCAAGCTATTTTTGAGAAATAGAAAAGTAAAATGTTATTTCTTTTCAGTTATATCTATAGTAGTAACTAATTCCTTTGTGTGTGCAGGAGGGGAAGGTATCTGACCAGAATCATAACTATAATCATAACCACAACTTTTCAATTGATTGCTTCTACAATTAATTTTCCAAGTTCTGTAAACCTATCATTGTTCTCATATTAGCTGTGTCCCATAAGTAGCTGTTTTAGGAGCTTATCACACTGCTAAAATAAACCTTACCTCTCCCGACTTCAATCTTAATTGGATATTATCACAGGGATTTTACTATTGAATCCACCACCTGCATTGAGCCCAGGTTGAGCCTGGGTCCCAGGGATGCTCAAAGCACCTCTTTTTGAAATCAAGAGTTTTCTGAGTTAAGAAAATGGCTGCTGGAGTGCCCTGGGACCGGGGTTAGATGCAGGCGGTGGATTCGGTGGCAAAATCCCTGTGATAGTAACCTTATGCCACCCAAATTAAGATTGAATTCAGGAGAGGTAAGAAGGTTTATTTATCAGTGCAATAAAGTCCTTATACTGAACTAGACTATTTGTTCCATCTTACTCTGTGTCACCAGCACTAGTGCATTATGGACAGTATTAAGGTAACACCATTTTTTTCAAGCAGGATATTGGAAACATCTGCTATACCAAATGATTGCAATATAGCAGGTTGAATCCAGAAGAAAACAACCTGAACTGATACAACAAGATTTCTCTTCTTCATATCACAGCCCCTTGCACATTGGAAAAGCTTCTCCTGCTGATCAGAGAATAGTCAGCAATGGGTGTGTGAAGTGGAATGAAAGGGATGATTTTTTTATTGTTGTTATTAACTGCCTTCGAATCAACCTCAACTCATGGTGATCCTATGAATAAGACATCTTCAAGACCCTCTGTCCTCAATGGCTCTGCTCAGGTCCTGCTTTACATAAACTTAAAAAGCTCCCATTTACTGAAGAAAACATGGATTTTTGTCAAATGATTGCAGATCATCATGATCGCTTTCCTTTTGCCTGGCTTGAATACAAAGATTGGATTAATTTTATTGGCCCATATTTTTATTGAAAGTAGGACATAATCAAATAATGTTTACCTTATTTATCAGTGCTAAATAAGTTAAGTTATTTGTTCAGGATCATCTGTCAACCACTGTGACTGTAGAAATGCAGGGTCACAATGACCATGGAGACTAGGGTTCGATTTCCTGCTTGACCACGGTGACCTTGGGCAAGTCAAACATTCTCTACCCCCAAAAACCCTGTGCTAGGTTTACTTAGGGTCACCATAAGTCAGAAATGACTTGAAGGCACACAATATTAAATTTTAGTGATCCAATAAATATTAGTTTGATCTTTTACAATGCTCTGTATTTTTAGATGTGTGTATGTGTTTTGCTTCTGAAAGTGGCAATAACAATTTTATAGTGATTTACTTTTCTTATCTATGTAGGGGGTAAAATATACATCACCAGCAAGCCTATATAACAAACAATGGCATGTTTCCATTTGAGAGGAAAAAATAGTCCCAGGAATTTTGAATAGAGGAATGGGGGAGTGTACGTAACCATTTCCTTCCCCTGTCATTCTTTATTTTTCCATTGCAAAAGTATCTCCAAAATATCCCTCATGCCCTGATTCCAAGTGCATGTTTCTAGGGGAAAATATTTACCATGCAGTCCTATACATCATTAGTCCCATTATCTTCATTCCATCCCATTGTAAGTGGTCATAGGACTGCAGCCTTAATTATCTCTTTTAATATATTCATACATCAAGAGGCTGTAGCTTTGAAAAGCAACTAAAAATACTTTAAACAAATCAACAAGCAACTTCAATTTGTATAACAGAAAGCTAAGAATGCATGTCTACCCAAAATCTGTCATTCAAAGGAGTTCTTCCTTCCATATACCTCATCCCTGCTGAGAAATTCTAGAGAGACCCTTTTACTGGTGTCTTTGCTATCTGATAATCTACAGCAGGCAGTACAACTTCTGGGGCTTACTTGGAAATAGTGCCCCAATTATAGAACTCCCTACTGAGTTAAATTTGCCTGTCAGCTTTTCCCCCTAAGAAGGTAGGTTAAAATAAAAAAAGTTCGATTTCAGAAACTATCCATTTGATTAAATCAGCTGCTGTGCTTAAAACTGCAGATTTTTTAAAAAATTGGTTTTGGAGGTTATAGTTGAGACTTATGATAGTGCTTTAATTTTTAAAACTGGTATTTTAATTATTTTTATCACTTTCCTGTTTGCATCATGCTCTGAAACAAGTATGCATTCTAGAAATAAAATGTTTAACTAACTAAATAAAAACAATCCATTTCTAATTAGCACTTTGTTTTAGTAGTTTGTCACAGGAATTTATTTTAGAAAAGAAGTTATTTCTAAATGCTTTTGGGGTCATTTTCTCCTATGCTAACCAGCATAAAGATGGATAAACCTCTTGCTTTTTTTTCACTTCAGTAATATTTTATGCAGCAAACCAACAAAAAAGAGCAAAAATAAAACAAAATAATCCAAAATGGATGCAATCCTCAATATTAGTATATAAAACTTTATCAACAAGCAATTGTGCTTAGCAGAAGTGGAATTTTAAAAATAGCACTGCAGGGTTTCATATTTCTGGCTTCTCTGTCAAATCATATCAACAGTGTTGAGTCTATGTACAAAAGAGATGGGAAGTTGTTTTCCCCATGGTCAGTTTCAGCTTCAGCTTGTAGACAAAAAGACAATTTGGATTCTTTCCATTTTAAAATAGTTTTCACTCATCATTTAGGAATCTTGATTCCTCTAGATTACAACTCTCCATTTCTTCCAGTCTAACTTACTGTGTCCCGCAAGTACTTAACATTGTACAAGGATTTTCTCCTCTAAATTATAAACCTTGTGGTGTTTTCCAAAGCCAGGATTAAATTATTCTTCCTGCACAACATTTTCCCAACACAGTTGCAAAACAATTTACCAACATCTACACTGGTAGCTAAATAATGGTGACATGGCTTGGAAGCTGAAAATTTCAAAGGCCATCCTTTTTACATAAATCTTGTCTTAAAAGTCTTCAGCAGACGTCTTTTCTCTGGCACCTGGGGAAAGAGCCTTTTCAGTAAATGACACCCACTCCTAGAATATCTTTCCAGACAAACTAGGGGAGGCATCAACACTACCACTTTTCAGGTAGCAAGTGAAAATGTTTGGAATGTTATCTATGCTTTGATTTTGATTCACCATTTTTCTGCATTTTATTGTTTTATTGATTGTAATGCAAAAAGTAGCATATAAATTTAAACATCAATAGAAAAATGGATGATGTGCATCCTAGGTACAGAGCACTGGACAATGAGTCCTTACTTAGCAAATGGATAATACAATATAGTGGGTTTGGTTTTACAACTGCCCTGTGGATACCAAAATCTGTGGATGCTCAAGTCCCATGGCATAGTAAAATAGTATCCCTTATATGAAATGGCTAAATCAAGGTTTGCTTTCTGAAGTATTTTTGGAATATTTTTCAGGCTAAGGATGGCTGAATCCATGAATGCAGATTCCATGGATATGGAAGGCCAACTGTATAACAAATTGAGGGAATTTAGTTTAGCTTTCTGTTTTTGAAATCTTATTGGAAACAAAGGAATTATCTCACCACTCATTCTTTGTAGCATCCTTTAGTTTAGATATTTTGTGAACTGCAATAATGATATCATGTTTAAATGGGTTTTAAATTGAGAAATTAAAGTAAGATTTAATTCCTGTAGTTACACCTGCTTTCTCCACAAGTCTCGAAAACAAACATCAGAATAAGTATCTCTTCTATAAATATGAAATCCATTTATCAAGAAATGTCAAAATTTTGATGTCAATATCATGGAAATGCTGAAAATGTTTGTTCAGATCAGGCAACAACAACCAAAGCTTCAAACAAATAACATGAATAATGCAACATATAACTCTGGAACCACACTGAACCACATGCCTATAAATGTAGCCTTTTTGTAGCTCCTGAAATTCATTGTCACAAGAAATACACCCTACTTTGAGAATTCCCACTTCTGCATGGCTTAATGGGAATTTTGGAGAAATGGAGTATACACAGAACAATGTGTGCATTTGAAAATTTAAATGACTAAAATGTATACAGTGCACTCCCCCACCCACCCATATCAAAACATACTAGTCATTGCAGGGAAATGCATAAGCTAGGTTCCATATGTAAATAAAATGCACACATTATGAAAATTCAATGCACCTGGATTTCCATATGGGGAAAAACTTGTAAAGTATCAGAACCTGACAGGAAACAAAACAGGAAGTAAATGCAAGTGTGATTTGGAGAAACACAAATAAAGTTACAAATTTAATCACAAATTAAATCAGGACTAGAGATTCTCCCAGTATTTATGGTGATAACAGAGGTGAGGGTGAGGATGAGGAAGAGGATGTTGCCATTATCATCATCATGCAAGAAAACGGAAAGCAGATTCAGCTAATTTGAAGAGCAACTAAGAGTGGTGCAGCAGGAAAAGGAACAAAATAACAAAGTAGTCTTCCATATGCCTCTAGGGGTCATAAAATCCAATTAAAAACACAGAAAAGTACATCAATCCTATGCTTTTAAAACATAATGTGTCTTCTATAGCTTGTGTGGAAAAGATTCACACCTACACAGATCATAAAAACCACAGGGTCATGGAGCTCTGTTTTATATGAAGTTTATTATGTAGGCTGCCAATGAAAAGTTCAGGTGTCTTTCTCCCACAATAGAAATCTGTGAGGACTACTCAGGCAACCTGGTAAGTTAAACTAAAAAGGATTGAAAAAAAAAGGGGGAAAGAGCATTCCTTGTATTGCATCTACTCTAGAGAGTGAAAGAACAAAAACAGACTTCTGAAAAATTAAAAGAAAAACACACATATGAAGTGAATGTTTCTTAGCATTGGTAAAACTAATGGTCATCTGTAGGCAAATTTTAATTATTAAAAGAATGATTCCAGGCCACTTCACACGTTACTTTTTTTTTTCCTTCTTAAAGTCAACCTCCTCCTGAGCACAAGTAGCTGGACTGAAGCCTATGCTTTTAAAAAGCAGAATTGCGCCTTCTCTTACCCTGAGCAAAATATTATTATCAGGACCAAAGTTTGTTACTAGCATCGGTGCAAAAAGGAACAGTACTATCATTCCAGATGAACAATGTGAGGACTATATGACACAGCTTGTGTCCCCTTCAGTGACAGAAAGTATTCATCTACAGAGCATGGAAAGGAATAATATTTTATAATTTCCCCACCCCAACAGTGCCCTAAGTCACAGCTGGATCTGCTCTGGAGCTTTTGGGGAAATCCTTCAATGAACTGCAAGGTGAATAGCTGAAATGTCACCACTGCCAGCTGTAGAGATGGATACTTTCCAGCCCCAGAAGGACACTTGAATTCCACCCAAAATACTTTCTTGATGAAGGGAAATAAACTACGGTACTTTTGTTTAAAACAGGGGGTGCAAATGCACTTCATTGCATTTCTGCATTGATCTGCATTTTTAAAAAAGTACTGCAATTCATATTTAAATACTTTTTAAGTATTTCAAATATATTTTATTTCAAAGCATGCATTTCTAAGCATATTTTATCCTAAAAGACACATTTTCAAATAAAATTTGGTATGGGGTTTTATGTGACAGGAAAACTGTATCATGAAATTAGGAGATGTGTGAAATCCAAGAATAATGAGTTTTCAGTGTACATATTAGTAATCAGAAAAATGGTATAGTGGTTTGAGTCTTGAACCAGGATTTTGAGAGACTAGGATTCCAAATGCCACTTTACCATGGAAACCCACTGGGTGATATTGCCAAGTTACACTTTCTCAGCTTAAATGAAAGGCAATGGCAAACCTTCTCTGAATAATTCTTGCAAAAAACAAAACTAAAAATCCTATGATAGGGTTACCATAAATCAGAGTTTATTTGAAGGCATACAAGAACAACAAATATGGGTATGCAGTATTTTCTATTTATTCCACACCTATCATACTATAGGTAAACCAATTTATACAGCCAGTGAATAACCATAGAAGAACAGCTAACAGGCTACACATTGTTTCTCATACTATTGAAAGAGTCAGTCTGGTTTGAGCATTGGACTAGGGAAGCAGGGTTCGAAGTCCTGCTTAGCCATGGAAACTCACTGGGTGTTCTTGGACAAGTCTCACTCTCTCAGACTAAATGGAAACAGTGGCAAACCCCCTCTGAAGAAATCTTCCCAAAAAAATTCTATTTTAGAGTTATCATAAGCTAGAGTGTGCTTGAAGGTACATAAGAACAGCTTGTAAATAATAATAATAATAATAATTGTATTTATAGCTCACCCCTCTGCGTGGCAATTGTGGCGGGTTACAGCATTTTAAAACAAACAGAGTTAAAAACATTCCCTCAATCCACAACCCAACACTCACCTCAACTTTGCAAAGATCAGATCCCTCAAGGATACCTGTAGTGCACCACACAATCCAATGTCCTGAATTTTTGGATTTAAACAGTAGTCTCTAGAAATATATTATTGGTTGACTGACCAAACCCAAAGGGTGCTCACCAATGGCTCCTCTTCATCCTGGAAAGAAGTGACCAGTGGGGTGCCACAGGCTTCTGTTCTAGGCCCAGTGCCATTCAACATCTTTATCAATGACTTGGATGAAGAGGACATGTTTATCAAATTTGCAGATGATACAAATTAGGAGGAATAGCTACTATCCAAGAGGACAGGTTCAAAATTCAAAATGACTTTAACAGATTACAAAGCTGGGCCAAAACTAACAAAATGAATTTCAATGGAGAGAAATGTAAGGTGCATGAAATGCACAGGTATAGGATGGGGAAAATCTGGATTAACAACAGTACATGTGAAAGGGATCTATGGCTCACAAGACATGGGCCCGATAAAGTGGCTTCTGGCCACTGTGGTGCATGGTGTTTAAATGATGCATATCCCCAAAGCAGACTGAGGTAGCCCGAAGCTGCTGCAAAAAGGAGCTGGGATAATCCAACTCCTGGTGGCAGATGGCTTGGGACCATTGTGGTGGCCAGCTTTGATAGTGGACCATGCAGTCACCACGGTCTCTGTCTGATAGCAGTAGAGGCAACTGGAGGCTGCTCCTTGCCACCCATCTGCCTCACACCTATGAGTCCTAATAGGCAAGTTGAACATGATTCAACAGTGTGATGCGGCAACTAAAAAAGCCAATGTGATTCTAGGCTGCATCAATAGAAGTATAGTGTCTAGATCAAGGGAAGTAATCGTGCCACTTTATTCTGCTTTGGTCAGGTCTCACTTAGAATACTGTGTCCTGTTTTGGGCACCACAATTCAAAAGGGATATCGAGAAGCTGGAGCTAATAATGTTTGTCAGATAAAAATTTTCTTCTTCTCTCTCTCTCTCTCTTTCTTTGCTTTTGCCACTCCTTCTTTTGTTGGTGATTAATATTTATTTATTTTCTTAGAAAGTGTGAATCTGAAAGAATTTGAGTTCCAATGAACAGTGGTTCAAAAGTGTGAACTTGGGACAGGTTGCATTAAAATGTGAACAAAACACATTATTTCCCACTCCCTAAAAAATGCTGGAATAACTATACCAGTATTCTGAGTTATTTCAAATCAACAGTTATAAAGCTGTTTGAAAACTAACCAGATGGGTACACAAATACCTGATGAAAACCAGACAGATAACTCATATTTTACAGGGATATGAAGCAGAGAGGTAAATATTTAGCACAAGGTCAGATGTGGTAAGACAAAGTTTTGACTTACTGTCAAACTATAGGGAGTAGAAAACCACTCTATGATATGGTACAAATCATCCTGAGAAATCTAGCAGCAGATCCTAGTCTATCTTCTGCCTGATTATGGGTATGTACAGCACCTTCAGCACATACAACTGGAAAATCTACAATAGTTGGATGAAAACAAGAAAGTACAAGAAAAACAAAGAAAAGAAAAACCAAACCTTATGTGATAACTGAAAGAATCAATTACGGTATATAGAGTGAGCATTAAATCTAGCTCCTACATCAAAAAAAGAAGAAGAAAAGAAAAAAAGGAGTTAAAGTATAAGTTCTGCTTCTAGCATTGCTGTTTCAGTGGTTTGGAATAATAAGGGATTTTGTTAGGTTATTTCTCCATAAATGCTTTATTTTGGCTTGTGATAGTAATACAATATACAGTTTAATTCAAGGGAAACTGGTTTATATACGGTCAACTGAAGGAAAGGTTTAGAA
>CM034703.1:88482147-88510945 GCA_020142125.1 Phrynosoma platyrhinos
GTCATGTATGTGTATATTTGTATATTTGTGTTTATGTAATAAAAAAAACTACAAAAAATATACAGTTTAATTTGGGGAGGATGTCAGTGTTAAATATTTCCATTTAGGGCTGGAAATATATTTTCCACCCTGAATTTGGTAATGTGTTTGAATCCTTTGCTTAGAAGGCAATGGTTGTTTTTCTATGTGTCATGGCTTTGCCATTATCTACTCCAAGCTTTTTTGACTGGGAAGGCTAGTGAAATAAATACATTGATATCTGTTCATGTTAGTAGAGCTAGCCCAACATTTTTCACCACCTGAGGCAAAATAAAAGAAGCCCTCCTTCCAGTTCCACATACAGAAATGAAGTGGACTGTTGATTTTTTCTTCAAAATAGGGTTCAACAAAGGAGGTCTCTGCACACCTATGTTTTGGGGGTGCAGGGCATACAACAAAGCAAACAGAGTTATGTTGCTGAACAGAAGGGAGATGCTGCAATTGTTGCACTGTGTGAGGCGGGTGCTTCCTTCTAAGGGTGTGGACACACCTGCATGTTTTAGTGAATTAGTTGTGCATTTAGATAACTTTTATTCTCTGGTATTAATGAATTTATGGGGTGAATCTCAACTCCAAAGTCTTATCCTAAAACTGTCACTGTAAAGAATACTGTATACAAAATGCAGAGACTGTTGAGAAATTGCAGGAGACTAGCAGTAATTCCATACACATGATGGCCCTTTAGGCAGGAAAGTCAAATTAATCTTATAAATAATGCATTAAAATATAGACCATCACTTAGAGTTAACCACCATCATTAATTTGTTAATGCAGGCTTGTGAAATTGAGGGTCATAAAACTTTTTGGGGGAAAATTATATTGGTTTCATAGGGATTTGGCATTCTATATCCAAAAATGACCTCAGACTTGTTCCATCATGTATAGTTTTTTTTGTACCTTGATTTGATGTTTCTATGTTGAAATATATGATGGAATGAAATAATCCTGCAAAGGGTAAGAAAGTGGTTAAAGTCTACTCAAAATTTTTTAAAACACTTTAATTCACTGATAAGAAACAAAAATCTGTTAAAAGAAATTGCAATGGAATATCAACGTTCACACTTAATCAATGCTGAATAACAGTTGAATTGATAAAAATACTGAATTTGTGAAAGAAATGTGTGGTATGACATTTTTGTTGAGTTTTTTCAAACTCAGCACCCAAAAATATATTGAAAACCTCTACAATATTGAAAAAGTTTGTTTTCATCACATACCTCTGTTACTTAATTTCAGACAACCTGTTTCATACCTGCAAAATTTTCTTTGTTACCTTGTTATCTCAGAATTTTGGACATTCCCAAACCCAAAGTGATTCACAAAAAGTTGTTTTCCTTCTTTTTCACCTCTTACAGACTCTCTTTTGATCTCAAAGCTAATTTTCTCTTTTATTTATCAATTTATCAATTATATTAATCAGACCACTGCATCAGCTTTCTTTATTCTACTTTCTATCTGACTTTCCAATCCAGTTTCTTTTGCCTCTTTCCCGTTTGCTCCAACTTTTATTCAGTCCTGGTTTATTTATTTTTAATCTGATCAGTGTTCAGTCTTTTTTTTTCTAATTAAATTAGCTGATGTGTTATAATCGTAGAAAGTATTTAGTTAAGTATCCAAGTAAAGGTTTCTATTATTGTTGCCAATTTTCACAAAAAGTTGTTTTCCTTATCAGAAGGACACCTTTTGTTATTTCATACCTTGATTTGCTCCTGATTTCTCATGTTCAGCATTAGATCTCAAATAGCTATAAACTATAGTTTTAATCCCACCCTGTAGTCTAACATATAAGGAACCCTTGAATATAGATGTAGCAAGGTCTGAATACAGCAAATTTGAAAATAGAACCTTCAGGTCCATTTCAATCCATAGCTTCTTCCCAATTCAACAGTTCTAAAATTGTTTATCTGCCCTTCTAAAGAATTGTAATACTTTCCTAAAAGCTGTGTGACAATATGAAGCAGCAGGGCTAGCTTAGCACATTTTGATGTAAGTGAAGTAATACACATTACCTTCTTCACATAAAAGGCATGAGAATCTAAAGAAATGAAAGAGCTACAATTTCCCAAACCGACCCCCCCCCTTTTTTTTTTTTTTTTTTGCAGAGGAGCGCTCCAAGTCAAAACCAAAGAGAGCCAACTTCAATATAAATATAAAATGTCAACTTCATTATCAGCTGCAGAAACAATATGAAAAGACGACAGAACACTATGATTAAAGATCAAACTGCTCCCATTACAGTGCTGCCATTTAGTCACCTAGAAGAATCTTCGTAACAGTGGAGAGCCTATTTAACGTAACATTATAGCCTTGAAATTCTCTCTCAGTGGGAAAAAAAAACACTTTTGTACTGCAAGGTGGAGGGAATGGGAAAGTTCTTGTATAAATAAAGGCTCAAGTTCAGAAGCTTTGCAAAAGCTTTATATAACAGGACAATGGAAATATCAGTGTCAAAATCATTACTTAGTTGTTCTGTAGGGCTTCAGTAGACATTGCCTGATTGGTTGCCATGCTGAGAGTTTGCTGGAAAAAAAACTCACACAATCATTTATCTATTTATTTTAAAACTCCTCTGCCACATTTCTATTAGAGAAAGCTTTTAATACCATTGGGCTCCAAGATATATATCTAAATGTATTAAGGTAAGGGAAATGAAAGCTTGGCATTTATTTAGGCTGAGAAGAGAGTAGTTGGACTTTGTGTAGAATTCTCCTTTTCTGCCAGAAAAGAAAGGAGACTTTTTTCATCAGTTCCACTCTTACTTGAACCCACGTTTGGGAAGAACTGGTGACACTGATTGGTCCCTAGCTGCCATGTGGTGGTGCAAACGTCTGGGTACAATTGGTCACACTACAGGAAGCATCCTTCTTTCTCTCCCCTTGCCATACCACATCCATAAAATGAAGGATTGGAGATACTCACTCAACAAGCATTCCTGCATATTCATGCATTTAGACTGCAAATGTATGCTTACCTACCAAGGAATAATACCAATTGAATTCAGGAGGGTTTGCCACTTTCTAAACATACTAGTATCAGACTTCAGTTTCAACACTACCCTGCTCTTAAAATATACCTGTTTTGTGAAGGCTTTCACTTTCCTAACTAGAGCCAGAAGCAGACATGCCAAATAAAGCGGTTTCTGGCCATTCTGGGGGCAGGACGTGCAGACAACACATGCCCCTGAAGTGGCCAGAAGTTGCTCTGAGGCCAACTGCAGCCATGGGCTGCTGGAAAAGGAGTGGGAAAAGTCCACTCAGAATAGCTGCAGTGGCCTGCTTTCAGAGAGGACTGTCTGGTCACCACAGTCCTGCACTGACCAGGGGCTGACTGGGGCTGCAGAAACCAGAGACCACTCCAAGCCACTGGTTTGCTTCAGCCCAGGACTAATTTGTTTTGTTGACAGATTTTTTTATCCAGAGGGTTTGTTGCTTTAAGAATCCTGACAGCCTGGCCAGCTAGATAATGTAGTATTCCTTGCCATTTTGTCTAAGGAAAGGACTGTCCCTGTCCCAGAACTGATATGCTACATGCACTAGATTCAGATAATCTCTGATATTGCTCATGTTCCTTCTAGTCATATGGCTTTTAAAAAAAGGATATTTGTTCTATACTCTTGCCATTCTCTGACAATCGGAAAAGTCTTCCTGAAAATACCAAAGTGATACTCAAAGTCTAGATTAATGAACTTGTCTGTTAAACTACTTAGTATATATTTAACTAGAGCAGCAACCAATTTCCTTTTCTCTTACTGTGCATATTCACAACCTTTATCCTGATTCCATTCTTTGTCTACAAGCTTGATCAATCTGAAAATTTAGCCTGTGTTATATTTCTGTGTTGCCCAAGGGCTTATACCTACCAACTCCATGTGGCCCAATCAAGTTGGGCTATACTATGAGCAGGCAGTAACATCACGGGGGTGTGTGTTGCGGATTGCACCTGGTGACATCCTAAAGGAGGAGGGTGACACGTGGTTGACCTCCGTCCCATGCTGATCTTGGGGATTGGTCTCAGGCCCAGGCAGGCAGTGGGTGGCTCTTTTTTGGCCACCCTGCTGCTTCCCAGGGCCTCGAGGGGATGGTCTTAGGCCTGGGTGGTTGGTGAGTGGCTCTTATTCAGCTGCTCCACTGCTTCCCAGGGCCTTGGGGGTTCTCCAGGCCTCAGAGAAGGGGTCCCCAGCCTGGGTGGGATGCCATTCCATATGACCTCACCCCTGGAAGTCCTGCCCAGAAGCCATGCCCCCAGAAAGCCCCACCTCTCCACACCGGGTGACACCTCGGGTGGGTACGCCACTTGGAGAGCTAATTACTTGACTGGTGGAAATGAAGAGCTTAGCTGATGATCCCTACATATCTATATAATCTACTGTAATTCATGAGGAGCCTTGCTTTCCCCATTTTAGATTGACTAGAAATGAATAGGGACAGGAACAACAAAGTAAAAGACATTTTGTAGGTGGTGCACTGTAACTTCATTTCTCCTCCTTCATCACTTTTATAACTGTTCTCTTCTCCCACAGCCAGAACATAGAGGAGAAGCAAATCAGTTACTCAACCCACCAGCAGAGTGTGGAATACATACTTTTTTGGATTTCACCTTCCAGAATACCACAGCAAGGTTAGCTAAGCTGTGATGAGTCAAGGCTAGGTTTACAGGTTAGGAGTAATTAAACAATTGCATATGTTCTCTCCTACCCTGTCTCATCTCAAATGCCAATTCCCTCTCCTACTCATGACTAGCTTTGCCATTACATTTAACCAGCCACCAGAGCTCATTAACTCACATGGAGATGTGAATTTAATTAGGAGTCCAAAGTGGGTTTATTTATTTATTTATTTAAAAAAAAATCCATTTCATATCTTAGCTTTCAAGACAGCATATTATGTTTGTCATCATACTATGGTACATAGACATCAGCAATGATGTCTGATAGTCACTGGGATTGGTAGGATGAAGAACTAGGAAGTAACTCATTTAATGAGTAATGGGAACATAACTAGTTATAAAAGTAACTCATGTACTGGGTGAGTTAATGAGTTACTTTTAATGTCTATGACTGTTGATTATTGTTTTTTTCAATGGAATATACCTCTGCCTATTAACTTAATACTGGGTTCAAGGAATGAAAGGGGAAGGACATGGGGGTCACATGGATGGCTGCAGCTAGCCACAAGAATGAGCAAGTGTGTGAGAGAAAGAGACAGTGTGTGGCTAGACATGTACTCAAGACTCAGGGTAGTTGTAAATTGCACTAAAGACTTGAGTAGTTGCAAATTCTGGAAAAAAATGAAAATGCTTTTTTAAAGTTAGCTTGCCATTCTCCATTCTCTCTGTTCCTGAACAAGAGAAAGACGTTGTGGAAATTGGGGAGGGGGGAATACAGGGGTGGACTGTTGCCACCAACAGGGAAAAAAAATGCAGACAGGGATGGAGAGTGTCAGTGGAATAGCATTGATGGGGCATAAGAGAGAACTGTTTTGTCTGACTGACTGTTCAAAAGAGAAACTAGAATACATTTTCCATTAACTCCTATATTGTTCAATAGCACAACAATAATAGCATAAAAATAACAGCAATTTCAAAGAGATTGCCTTGTTAGTTTAATTCAGTACAAAAAAGAGGAGAGGAATCTAGTAACTGATTTATTTTTGCATGAACTTTCATGGATTTCAGTCCACATGTTCAGATCCATTGACAGAGTACTGTTGGAGCCCCAGTTATTTAAGCCCAATTACCTAGTCATGGTGGTGGAATCAGAAAGTAAATACAGAAAGATGCTGATGACAGACCTGTCTCATCTTACACAACTCTTTCAAGATTTGTGGCAAGGGTTTAGATACACTTTGTACCTTACCACTTACTGGGAGGATGACATGAGGATTAGATGGACAGTGCCCCCATCTGCCAAACAGTAGGACTATCTTTAGTTCCAAGATTGTCTCCCACAGGCATTGAGCAGGACAAGTCCCAGAACAATTTTTTTTTGCTTCAAGTTGCTGCATCACATGCCTTGTTTGGGTTGGGTTTTTTGCCTGATGAAAAAGACAAAATATCTTTCCCCTCCCCACCACATTCCTTATATGGAAATGGAGGATCTTTTGAATCTTTCTTCAGTTCTGGTGGTGGGACAGAATTGTCCTCTTCACCTGAGGGCAAGAACTGGAGAATACTTTGTCTTTCCTGGTGCTGTCTCCCATCCCACATCATCTGCTATCAGAAGCAGATACCTCATATTCCTAAGCAATAACAGCAGGCCTGCTTGAGACCATGGTTTGTGATTTAGGAGCATACATAGTTCCATGTAAACCTGGAGTGATGATGGTCATATGCCAATCCAAAACAGAGGCATGCTCATCCATGCTGATTCATGGTGAAAGAGAAGGAAGACACAGGTGCAGCTGCAGCCTTCTCATAAACATTTAGCCCAGGGTCACCTGCTCTGACAGAGAGATCTCTGAAGGAAAGTGAAAAAAAGACACTCAGGCCTCAGCACCTGTATGTAAATCCTTTTTGAATCGGGTCTCAGAACTGTTTTATGGCATCATCATTTAAAAATAATCTCCAATGCTCTTTGATGACTACAAAGGAGCCTGCATGTTCTTTCCCACTGCCACATTTTTTCAACAGTATGGACAACATGTTTGTTAAAATATTAATTAGTAAAGCTTTTTTCCCCTCCACAGTAGCCTCTGGAGAAAATCTCACAACTTCTTTGTGCTCTTGCTCCGTTAACCCCAATTTAGCAACTCAAATCTCCATTCCAGTGATAGCAAAATGCTTTTGTCCTTTTCTCCCTTGCAAAAGTTGTATAACTCATTAGCAAGCCTTTGCTAATTGAATTTGATTTAGTGTCAACACCACTGCAGTCACACTAAAGAGCACCAATAAAATTTCAGTTCTACTGGCCATGATCATTAAGCCTGGTTGTCTAACAACAGGAGCCCTGCCTTTGTGCTGAAGCTTGTCAGATCAAGCTCACAGGAGCTCTGCATTACAATGCCTATCAAAATTCTGAAATGAATGTAGACATGCATCTGCTCCAATGAGACGTGCACAAATGCTGGTCTCAAAGATTCTCCAGCATCTGATCTTTTGAAAATAAGGCATAGGCACATATTACTGTGAATGGTTACTCTAGCGATAGCAAAATGTTTCTATTTAAAAACAGCATGAAGGTATCTCAATGCTCTTCAATCTATTGATTTTTACATAAGGCTCAATTATTGCGGTTATCACCAGGGTCCCAAGGAAACATAAGCACGAGACTTGCATTCACAATGGGACTTTAAAAAAAAGTTACTGAAGCATCCACATCCTGTGCTCTATGGCAATTTGCAAGCTGGAGCTGAAATTCCCTGGGAGTATAAAAGCAACTTGTCATGCTGTTTGGGGAGTTGCTCTTTGGAAATGATTTTAAAAGCCTCATCAGATGCCTGCAATCTTTTATAAGCTATGAAAAGCATCCCACCACTTTGACTGTTTTGCCAGGGGAGGCTGAAAATAGGGAGGAGAGTGTTTGCTGATTCAAAGTGTGGGTACTATTTCAGTTCTTATTGGCTCTGAGCAAGTTACTTTTAAAAAGACACTCTAATATTAACCAGTTACAGTTATAGTTCAAAGACCCTCACCAGAAGTTGGTTACCATTACAGCCACAATTTTATTTTAAAAAGTAACTGCAATAAATACTTTCTGTTACTTCAAATGCACCTGAATGCAACAGCATGAGTCAGCTGTGAAATTCCTCTTCCACCATTTAGTAAAGCCACACCTCCAAAAAGTAATTGAAATAAATATAATTGAAATAAATACTTTGAAAAGGAGGTAATTTATCCCTCACTGAATTGCAACCATAACATAACGTAACAAACATACATTTGTTATTTGAAAAAGAATGAGCAAAGGCTTAAGATTCTTAATTCATGCCACTGAGGGGCTCTACAGATAGTCCCTAAGGGGTGGCTCCATGCTGCCCCTGGGAGTGCCAGATTGGGGCTGCAGCAACCTTGCTGCAACATTGGCGCTGGCTTTTCAGCACTCCTTTGGCACAGGAGCACCCTGATGCTGCCCACCATCTGTTCGGGCAGACAGCATAAGGACGATGTGGGGGATGAGTCAGGGCAGCTGGCGTGTGGTTGCCATGCTCCGACTCCACCCTCAGGCCAGCCCTTTTGGCTGGTCTGTATTGGCCCTGAGTCTTTATTCTACATTGTGAGGCCAAACCCTGCATATGAAAAATTGGAGTGGTACTTGTTGTTCCCTCCACTCTCACAGGAGTCAGCAACTGTGAAAAGGATGAGGTTATCCTGTCATCACTGGAAAGATGTAATGCCACTTCTAGTTTCAGGTTTTGGCATAAAAAATAATTTCCCTCCTAGTCATGTAGGTAGGTAGATCCTGGGAGTTATTCTCCAAAACATAACTCTTCTGAACTTTGGACAAATCTACACATGTATGTGCATGCATACACCCTCCTAACACCAACCTCAGACTGTCTCAGTGACATGTATATATGGAAGGAACCTACTGTAAATCATATTTCAATTTCTCTAAAAAATATGTGGTTAAAAAACAAAGCTGGACATTCCAGAAGCATACTCACATTAAATTTGTTGCAGAAAAGGCCACCCAAAAATCTTGTGGCACCTTAACAATTAAATGTATTACGGCATACGTTTACATTGTCTAGTTTGCACTTTGTGCCTGAAAAAGTATGAAAATGTATCTTGCTACAAATGCAGTGAAAGAGAAGTTGGAGGTGTAGGTTTTCCCTACTACCAGCTGCACTTTCCTGGACAGAATGATAAGTACAACTTATACTTTTTTTCCCCCTTTCCCCCCACAAACATACAGTGCCAAGTGGCAGACTACAGAAATCTCTCTTGCTATGAGTTTACCAGCTAGTAGAGAAGGTGTTGAGTAACAAAGAGAAAAGTATACAATATTTACATTAGAGATGCTGAAAGACCAATTGTCATGCTGGGAGGAGCAGGGATCAGGAAGCTGGGAGCTGTGATCTAAAAAATTAACTTTTTCAAGCTATGGTGAAATCAGATGCAGAAGAGAAGAGGGATACTTCTCAAAGTATATTGTGGAAAGTAGTCGATTCAAAACTGGGAACTTTAATGCATATAAACTTCTTGATAATAGATGTTTGATAGTAGAATAGACTACCTTGGAAGGCAGTGGACTCTCCTTGATTGGAGATTTTTAAACAGAGGTTGGATGCCTCCTTCTCAGGAGTACTGTAGCAGTGGATTTCTGCATCACGGAGGTTGAACTATCTGGCATTTGGGGTTCCTTCCAATCTTACGGTTCTATGATTCTAATATATATTTTGCCCATGGCATTCATCATCTTCAATTGCTTTCCTTAAAAAAGAATCTTAAATAGAAAGAAGCTAGATACATGCAATTTCCTACTCTTTCAACTCCCTTATTCTGAGAAAGTAGTTTAATCATATACTGTTTTGTCTAATCCCTTTGTGACTTTGATAAAGTCCAATATGCACAGCAGATTGGGCACATGGCTGATTCCCTAACAGGCTCTGACTACTGTGTAATAACCCTGCCATTTGCACTTTCCTCAAAATACCTTTTTGCAGAGAGCTGTAGATTACTGTGACATACAAGCAACCAGTAATCCTGTAATGTAAGGGGTTTTTCTTGAACACTTCAGCACCAAATGTGCAAAGTAGTGACTAGCTACTTTCATGGTTATAGATGTACAGCAGGCACTGCAAGTATTTGAATCTCTTAAACACAGATTTGGCTAGCTTAATTTTGATCAGGGAGCATCGACAGTTCAGCACTTATTAAGGTCCTGATACTTTAAATGTAATTTTAACTGGATCTAGCACTTCTGTTTTCCTCAGATATGGATTGAAAGCCTGTAGAACATCTAGTACTGGGGTGTGTGGGTGAGGGGAGTTCTCCTATATTCATTTCCACTGTGGGTATGGCACTGGCAGGTCTTTTCTCAGCCCAAAATACTTCTGTCGCTTTCTTGTGTCACTAAACCAAACAGGAATTTGAATAATAAGAATAATAATTGCATTGACTTTCACTCTGTGAAAATTAATGTAAATGCATGCAGCCAGGAAATGCTGAAGTGAGTTACTTGTCTGTCAGAAAGTGCTGTCCAGTGCTGACTTGTTTTGTTCTGCTGATTTAAATCAAATCATTTCAAGATATAGTGAATCTTATCATATATTTTAAACCACCTTGGATATTCTGAACTATTTTGGAGAGTCTTGGAATGGCAGCTTCCATATTTAAACATTTAAAAAGCCTTTCATCTTAAGAAAGTAGGAGTTCAGATATTACATATATTTTTATCCCATCCTCCCTCTATGGCAAGGCTGGGAAATTTGTAGTCCCCCTGATGGGGTTGGACTGCTTGAAGTTGTTCAGGAGCAGTCTCTCCCCTTCCCCTCCCTAGTTCTATCTCTAGAACAACACTTGAGTATTCTATAACACTAAAAAAATAGAAAAAAGAAGAAAACACATCTTTCTTTGTAATTTGGCTGTTTGTAATGCTCCATAGATTAAGGATGTAATTATTTGACAGTTTTTCTCTTGTAGAAAGCAATGTGTAAGGCAATTGTCTTCCTATTGTAAGAAAATATTTTGACATTGTATAGTTATTGAAATGTATTTGCAGTTCAATAATTATTTATTCTGTGCAAAATTTGCTATGGTGTTTTTGCTCAGAAAACAGTATTTTCTGCACAGAAAACAAATCATTTTGTGAAGAGAAAATAGTATTTTTGTATAGAGAAATACTATATTCTATGCATTTTTTTAAAATGTTGCACAGAATAACTCACTCTGTGAAGATTCTCACAAACCCAAGATTTTCTCTGCCAGTATTTCCCACCACTCAAGAAACACATTTACCCCCATTTTTGAATATTTTCAAATATTCTTTCCATCGCTACCATAAATTTTGCTTGGCCAGATATAGGAAATGGCAGACTGTGTGTGGACCACATCTATTCCATTTATCACCCTTCCAACACTGAGAACACCCAGCCCTGGACAACATGCTCAGCCCTGGACAAAAAATAATTACTGGTTTTCATCTTGCATTCTTTCTTTCAGAACCATAATTCAGTTGTTTCTGTCATCAATCATTTGGGAGTCACAAACCTGAGTTTTTTGCTGTAAATAACTAGGGGCCTGTACAGACTGGCAGAAATAGTGCAGCTTGAGGCCACTTTAACTGTCCTGACTGAGTGCTAGGGAATCATGGGAACTGTAGTTTATTGTGGCATCAGAGCTCTCTGACAGAGAAGGCTCAATGTCCCAGAAAAAAATACAATTCCCATGATTCCCTAGCACTCAGCCAGGACACTTAAAGTGTCCTCATGTTGCATTATTTCTGGCAGTCTGTAAAGGCCTTTAGACTGTAAATCACTATTGTAAATCACTTACCCATAGACCCTAGTCTGCCTTATGCACATCCCTCTGTGTATGAAGGATAACAGGACCCATTATCTCCAACCAGTATAACCATATGGATTATACAGTAGCAATAATTTTTGGATGTGTTGACCTATGTCTTCATATATACTTTTATGTGTATTTGTTTTAGTTTTTGTATGCTGCAGTGAGTCCCAAGGACAGGACCAAAACAAGGGTTCATTAAACATCTATCATGTCCTTAGAAAAAATATTTGAGTATTCTTGGAAGCTGAATATGAGCATACAACATCATCTTATACTGATCCTTCTGTGTAGCTCACTAATGTTTACACTGGCTGGCAAGAGCTACCTAGGGTTTCAGATAGGAATCTTTCCCATCCCTACCTGGAAATGACAGAGACAGAATTGGAGATCTTTTGCATGGAAACATTTGATCAACACTGAGCTACAGCCTTAGGTTTAGGAAGGAAAAGAGGAAGGAAATAATAAATGTCTTGTACACAATGCGATCCTGTACAAGTCTACTCAAAAACAAATTGCACAGGGTTAAATGGAGCTTGCTTCTAGGAAAATGCATAGATTGCAGCTGTAGAGACACACGTGGAAATGTTTCTGCCTAATTAATTTAATATAAGGTATGTTGCAGCAGCTATTATATTTCTCCTTTAATAGCTGAGTTGAATTGCTTCTAAAAATAGAAGCAGTTAAAATAGAATAGAATTAAATGCCCTTTATAGCAACTTTAATCCAAGTACTCTGGTGTAACTATTAGCTTATGGATAAGGTTGTAAGATTTTATGATGAGAATTGAAAAGAATCTATTATTTCTGTCTCCCCTCACCCAAAGATCTCACTTGCATTTTAGTGAAGAGGAACAGAATTTTCTTGCACTTTAGCAATTTATGGTCAAATGAAAACAATAAAAATGCAAAAACACTACTCCAGTAAGAGGGGAAAAATGCAATAAAAATCATGTACAAAAAAAGAAGAAGAAGAAGACAAAAACAAAAGAAAAAGATTAATATATTTTGGGGCTGATGCCACTGGCATACACATTTTTCTACTTTATTTTTATTACACATTGCCACTGTATTTTTAGAATTGTTTAAAGCAGGGGTAGGCAACCTAAGGCCCGGGGGCCGGATGCGGCCCAGCAAGGCCTTTGGACCAGCCCCAAACCGGTCCTGCCGCCGCCACCCCCCCACCGCCGCCGCCCCCCCATGATGATATTGATTATTGTTGTTATTACTTGTTCTTGGGGTTTTCTTGGCAAAATCTTCACAGGGGTTTTGCCATGGCTTTTCTGGGGCTGAGAGAGTGTGCATGCATTTTTTTTAATTTTTTTAATTCTTTTTTAATTTTAATTTTTATTTATTTATTTATTTATTTATTTATTTATTTTTGGTGCTTCGGCCCGTCAATTGTCTGAGGGACAGCAACCCGGCCCCCGGCTCAAAAAGGTTGCCTACCCCTGGTTTAAAGGAATGAAAATCTATCAAAAAATTACTGTCTGAGCTTTAACCCAGTAGAAGTCTTGCACTTCTATTTGTCTCCATTCTTTTGGTAAAGCAAATGGTCTGGCTTCATAATAATAATTTTATTTTCTGCACTGAAAGCAAGAAAGTATTCATAAGTCAAGAACAGTAAATATATGTTCATTCTTGCTGAGAGTAATAGGTTGCAGTTTTAACAGTGCAGAAAGCCTGGTAAAAATCTGCTAGCTAAATTCTTGTACAATGCTCATCTATTCCAGAGGAAAAGTCAGAAATCATAAGTATGCAAAGTATCTTTTTAGAAGTAGAAAACTTTAAAGCACTTTAATTTTTCAAATAAATTAGTCCATTTGCACTACAGATCAAAAGAGAGGAAGTGACTGATCTTGTTAAGCAGAATCTATGCTATCTTAAAGAAACTGTTTAAGAACAAACAGGGAGGTGGTGGGGAAGAAAAAGTGTGGGAAAATCATGAAGTTTCCATGTACAGCAGTTCTAAAGAAAATTCTGCAAGCATTGAACACTCATTCTGTTTAGTGACTGATAGAATATATATTCAAAACAATCCACGGTACCTTCAAAATGTGCTACTTGATAGAGAAAAATTAACCCTTTTTTCATAGAAGTGAGGTTCTGGAAGCCCTCAAAAACTGATTGGTTAATAACCTATGAGATGAGTAGATGAGTGGCAGAACATCCATGGACATGTAGCTTGATCACCATTTCTAGCTCTGCTGCACCCACCTTCTGAATGACCTTCTGACACCTTATGGTGTCATGCAGAATAAGAACACTTATCAAGACATCTTGCTGCCTGAAAGACAATTCCTACCCCACCCCTTTTCATGTAAAGAAGCCAATTGGACTGACTGATTCTGGTGATAATACAAAAGAGAGTAAAAGTCTATCTTGGGAGTGGATAAGTAGAAGGAAACATTAGATTGTGTACAGATATGTGCTTCAGTATCTTGGGACTGTTCCTCCCCTCCCCCCATTCCAGCATCACTGCTTGATGTGGTCACTTTACCTAATGGTAGGCTTGGCACTGTCAAAAGAATTTCTTCACCCACTTCTCCCAGGTAGATATCTTTCTCACTCCTCAGGAAGGTATGAACCTCTGGGAAATCACTACAATATGTAAAGCTCAAAGGCATCTGGATTCAGTTCAACTGCCCCACCCCCATTTAGTTCATATGTTGAGACCCTCACTTTTACATTTTCCTTCCATTCCATAATTGGAGGATTTCATAGGAACTCTGTTACCTGATGTATTTCTCACTTACAGACAAGGAATAATGATGTATCATGTACTTTGTGTAATGTGAATTGGTCCAAGCACCTAAGCAAGGTAGCAGACAACTCAGACATAAGCATATAAAGCAACTTCATGGATTTATGTAAATATTTTGAATTCATCTTTGTGAATAATACTAACTTTCCATGTAAAATATACAGTTGTCCCTTCCTGTTCATGGACTTCGAGTCTGCGGTCTCGCTCTTCACTAGAGGGACCAGCGGAGAGGGATAAAATGGTGGTGTGCATTCACATGCACCCCCACACATGTGCCATGGGCAGGTGCATCATTATTTTCAATATGGCTTGAATATTTGCAAGCCGCCATTTTTGCAGCGTGGGTGGGTCTGGAATGGATCCCCTACAGATTGGGAGGGGCTACTGTAGTCAAATATTATGAAAGCAGTTCATCATATCACAATAATAGAAGGCAGCATGTTCTGGCTAACCATATCAACTAACTAAACTGCTAGATAATCTCTGAGACTGTTGCACTTTGGAAAATCATGAGAAGAGAGGACTCTTTGGAAAAAAACAATAAAAACAACAATAGAGCTGTTTTAAAGAGAGAAAGACATGATGGAAGGAGGATGGGAGGACAGGACATCAGGAGGAGAAAAAGAGACCAGAGCCTGGCTTAATGAGAGAAAGGTCCGATGGAAAGAGGACGAGGGAGGGGACATCGAACATTGAATATAAAGTTTAAAGAAGAGTCCTGATTTAAGAAGAGAAGGAAAATTGGAAAGCAACAAATAGAGGACAGAAAGAAAGAACTGATAGAAGAAGGACGGGAGGAGGAGACAATGATAATAATGACAATAGCAATGGAGAGATAAGGGAGGAATTGCAAAAGGTGGACTAGATGAAAATGGTCTTCATATAAATAACTGAAAGAGATGAAGATACAGTAAAAGAAGGGAACATTATTTGATGGGATTTTGTTATTTAGTAGTGGGAAAGATTACCTCAGAGGTTGGTGGAATTGTGTGATTTAATAACAGAGGGTAATGGAATGAATTTAAGGATAAGAGGCTTGTATATATTTCCTTTAATTTAAGTATCCATTCTGGTTCTATATATAAGTAGATTGAAAGTAAGAATCAAGAAAGGATAGAAACAATTTTAATTAGACTATGATTTATTGATGAACAATTAAATAACTTGATTGATTAATAATTGACTAGAATTAATTGTTAACAATTAAAGAATTGATATATGCATGAACTGAATTGAGAGGGGTTTAAGTAGAATTGACAACTGATTAGAATTGATTATTGTTGATCACTGGATATATAGGATATTCATATTGAATGAATTGAGAGGGAAATATTGTTAAACATGTTAAATTTATTGGTTAAAACTATTGAATTTGATATTGATATTGAATGGGACACCAGGAGTGAATTTTGAATATTTAATCTTAGTGAATATTTTTGAGCATTTAAATATATGGAAGACCTTTTAAAAATTAAGTAGATTAAGAAGAAGAAGAAGAAAAGAATTTTAAAAGAAGTAAAATATTGGAATCAAAAGGCAAAGGCCTATCAAAGATACAGAAGAAATGGCGACTGGAACTGCCTCTAGAATTAAAAAAAAACCCTGACTCCTAGTGGAGCCATGCTTCAGAGAAGAGGATCCAGAGACACGGCAACTAAAACAACAGATCCTATGAAAATTTTGTTAGAGGAGTTTCAGAAACTTAGGGTGGAAGTGAAGAGTGAATTGAAGCAATCTAGAAAAGAAGCAAAGGAGGATCTACAGAGAGAGTTAGGAAAGAAGCTGGACAAGATTTCCAATTAAATTGAAGGTTTAAGGACAGATGTGGAGGATTTGAAAGGCAAAACAAATGAATTGAGGAAGACAACAACAAAGCTAGTTGAGCAATAAAAACAGGAGAGCAATTTAAATTCATTGCAAGAGGTCCGTTATAGGGAAAAATGCCTGAAGTTAAGAGAACTATCTGAAGAACCAGCACAAGATCTATACAAAAGAGTCACATCTATTCTAGCAGATTTTATTGGATTAGCCAAGGAAGAGATAATGAGATATATTGATAAAGTTTTCAGAATCAGCTCTGTGGTGGTGAGGGAGAAAAATGTCCCCAGTCATATAGTGATTTCATTCGTTAAAAGTAGGGTGAAGGAGTAGATCTTGCAAAGGAGTTATCAAGAAGATCTTCAAGTTGAAGGGAAAAAGTTGAAGCTGTTTTTGGAAGTGGACAAAGGTATAGAAAAATATCCTGGAGGGAGGAAGATATAGAATAATATATTGGTTAATTAATTTAAATAAGAAATGGTAACTAAAATCATCTCATGGAATGTGAAGGGCCTGAATTCAAAATTTAAAAGAAGTAAAGTTTTCCACTACTTAATCAAAAAGAAATTGGATGTGATCTGTTTAAAAGAAATTAAGATTAAGAAAAAGGAAACAAATTATTTGAATAATCCCAAACTCAGTCAGATGTTCATTACAGCAAATAATTAAAAAAGGGGGGGGAACAGAGTGGTAATGTATGTTCAGAATAAATATAGAGCAAAAGAAATTTTTAAGGACCAAAATGGTCATTATATTGGTGTCAAGATACAAATAGAAAATCTTAAATATTTGGTTGGGATTTATGCCCCAGCAGAGAAACAGCTGGACTTTTACAAAAGAATAAATGAAAAATTACAAAAAGAAGACTATATGAATTTAATTTTACTAGGTGATTGGAATGGGGTAACTGACCCCAAAAAGGACAGATTCTCAACAAGGAAGGTAAAAAAGAATCAAGGGAAACTACCAGTCTCCTTTTTTGAACTTCAAGAACAACTTAATTTGACTGATGTATAGGATAATCTTTATCCAAAAAAGATGGTTTCACCTTTTTCTCTGAAAGCTTTAAATCATTTTCAAGAATAGATATGTTTGTGATAACATCAGAATTAATAACCAAGATTAAAGAAATAGAAATGCCAAAAACTGTATCAGATCACAACCCAATTTTACTAAGATTGGAAACAGAGAAAAAAAACCAATTCTTTTGGAAATAAAATGGCAGCTTGCTGAATGATAAAAATTTCAGATAAAAATCAAGGAAGACATTGAATCAATATTTTCTAGAAAACAGCTCTGACTCTATTTAAGCTAAAACTATTTGGGATGCTAGTAAAGCCATGAAGAGAGGGGTGATGCTACAAAGAGGAGCATAATTGAAACGATGGTGTGTAAAAGATATGGAAAGATTGGAAAAGGAGATATGAAATGCAAAATTAGAATTTACTAATGATCCTAAGAGTGACAAGAAAAATAAACACTTACAATGGCTTAGAAAACAACTAGATAAGAAAATAACTGAGGAAGTAGAAATGAAGATGAAATTTATTAAACAAAGACATTTCGAATTTGCTAACAAATCAGGGAAATGGCTAACATACAGATTAAGAAAAGAGAAATCTCAGAGAATGATTACTAAGATAAAAGAAGATGACAAAATCATACATGTACAAGAGGAGATACAGGGAGCATTTCAGAGATATTATGAAAAATTATATAAGGCAGATGATTTTGATGGGGGAAGAGATTAGTAAATACCTCAACAAACAAAGGATCAATAAAAGAACAACAGAACAACAAAATTTATTAAATGTAGAAATTACTGAGAATGGATTAATTCAAGCCATTGGGAAATTGAAAAAATATAAAGCTCCAGGACCAGATGGCTTTACAGTAATTATTATAAAACATTTATAGAAGAGATCAAAGCTCCTTTATTGAGAACATTAAACAATGTTGTTAAGGAAGGTATTCCAGATACTTGGAAAAGTGCGAATATCACGACGATTCCAAAAGAAGGTAAAGACAAGAAAGAAATCAGGAATTATAGGCCTATATCCCTTTTGAATCATGACTATAAGATTATGGCATTAATACTGGCAGAGAGACTTAAAAAGTTTTTGGTGGATCTGATTCATGAAGATCACTCAGGACTTTATTAACCATTTTGTGAGAAAGTCTCTTATGAGGGTCTGGATGAAATACAAAACAAGAATATGCCCAGATATTCCAATCTGGGCTTCAATACATGAGGCCTTTCATAGCAGAGAAATGTTATTAAAGGAGAAATGGGTCACCTATAAAGACCTACTAACTGTCTCTTCAAACAGTACTAAATTAGAATTTAAAACTCCACAACAACTATTAAAGGAAGGATATTCTCTGGGTTGGCTGCTACATAGACAGTTGAGAGAAAGATTTTTGACAGATTGTAAAGTTAATACTATAAGAACTAAAAAGAGCAAATTTGAAGAATGTATGTTTTCGGACAATACACATAAGATAAATCTTTTTTACAGATGTTTACTGGAAATTGAGATGGAAGAGGAGATAGTCAAAGAGTACATAATTAAATGGGCTCAAGATATTAGAAAAAATATTACATTAGAGCAATGGGAGAGAGCCTGGGATAGAACTGTCAAGTATACAATATGTTTTGATTTTAGGGAAAATGCTTATAAAATGCATCCTTGGTGGTACTTGACACCAACTCAACTAGCAAAGATCTACAAAGGCTGGTCAGCTAAATGCTGGAAATGTAAGCATGAAGTAGGCACATTTATTCATATATGGTGGAATTGTAAGAAAGCCAGGAAATATTGGTCCAGTGTACACAAATGTATTGAAGAAATATTACAAATTAAAGTGGAAAAAGATCCGAAATTATACTTATTAAATATATGTGAAGATAAGCAGCTAGATCTAAAATATAGTAAACTTCTTTTCTACATGATCATATGCGCTAGAATCACCTATGCCGGTAAATGGAAAAGTGACATTCTTCCAAGTAAGAGGAATGGTTGTCTAAATTAATTAATATAGTAGAATTAGATAAATTTACAGCTCTTTTGAAAGGACAAGACTGGGAGCAATATGAAAATATATGGAATCCTTTATTTAAGTATGTTAACGAGAAATAATTAAGTGTAGATATGGAAAATAGTCCATAAACAAATGAGAAGAGATAAATAATTATTTATGTTTGGGAGAATTTAGAAAAAAGGTCTGGTAATGTCTTTTTTTAGTAAAGGAAAAAGAAGAAAGGTAGTTTAACTTTGAGTTGGGAAGAAGGATTAGGTCTAGGGTTAGGAAGTCCAATAGAATGTATGACAGTGGGTAAGGATTATTGTTTTGTCAGTTTTGTTAGTTAAATGTCTTTCTTTTCCTTTTATATGTTGACCTTTTCCTTTCTTATCTTTTAAATGTGTATTAAGTATGTCTTTATGGATTTGTTTATGTATCTGTATATGATTTTAGGTGTTGGATTATGTATGTGTATATATTTTAAGATATCTACAATAAAGTTTATAAAAAAAGGAAAGAAACTGGAAATATATCTATTAAATATGTTAAATCAGACAGACCAGATGTTACAGAGAAAATATTGGAAAATTGTTTTATATATGGTCTCAGCTGCAAGACTGTTTATAGCACAGAAGTGGAAAAAACAAGAGTTACTAAATGTGGATGATTGGTTACTGAAGCTGACTGAAATGAAAGAAATGAAAGAAATGGATAGACTAACTGCTCTGTTGAACCAGGTTGATCTAGAAAGGTAGATAAAAAATGGTCTCCTGAGGAAGAATATAGTAATAAAAGATGGTTGAAGTAGAGCAAGTAAACCAATGGAATGTTAAAGAAACTTATTGTGGAGGGAAAAGATGATTAAAAGATAGGACGTATGGAAATATATATGGAAATTATAAGATACGAATAATGAGTTGGTGAAAGAGAGCTGAGGTTTAATAATGACGATAGAAAAGAAAAAGATGTTGACTTAAGACTAAGGACAATGGTATTTGTTGTCAAAGCAACTTTACAAAAGTTTAGTAATGTAGTTTAGGAAATTATGAATGTACTTAGCTTATGTATGAAAGCTTTTTTTTAGAAGTGTAAATAATGATAAATAAAATTATTTTAAAAAAAGAAAAAAGGGGGAAAAACAATAATGCTGGGGAAGGTGGAGGAAAGTAGGAAGAGAGGAAGGCCACATGCTAGATGAATGGACTCTATTAAGGAGGTCACAGGTATGGGGCTTAAGCAGAGCAGTGGAAGACAGAGAGTCTTAGTTATGTCTCATCCATAGGGTCGTCATGAATCGAGATCAATTCGAGGGCAGTTAACAACAAAAAACAAAAGACCCCCCACTCCTTTCTGAAACCAACCAGGTTAGAACAGTACCTCCAGCACTCAGCTCCCAGAGGTTATATATGTAATGTGTCTGAAGGTCCTGAGAGATCAAGGAGTATACATAGGGTTGTACTCTGAGGGTAGCATTCTGTTAATGAGATATGCATGCTGACAGCGGTAAAAATGGAGTTGCACATACACCAACAGTGACCATTCCATTTGTGCATTGCACACTGTAGCTGATTTCACACTGTGCATTATGCATTTCACAATGGCACCCAATCATTGACATGTATCATCCAATATTTGTATTCTGCTCCCAGCCTAGTTGTGTAGCACTGGTGCAACCTATCTCTGCATGCATATATTTGTGCTATATTGAATTGATGCTGGATTGTGGTCTCAGTGTGCCTCTCCTGATGGAGGACATCCACCAAGGGTGAATAAGGCCATTTCAGTAGCACACCGAGGTGGCAATCAAAAGAGCATGTTGCAGAGGTACTGGCAGGTCAAATGAATTAATTCTTTGGCTTTCATTGTGTAAGCAGTTATTACAATAATTTCTAAAAATGTTTACAATGGGTCAAGGCTGGATCTATTTTCCTTTATCTGTAGCCTATTTGCCTGTGGTACCTACAGCTAGCCAAAATGTTGTTGATAATTATTTAATCCAAAGCTTAAGATCAGGGAGGGGAGAGGAAACATGACCTTTCAGATGTTGTTGGACTACTAAATCAACCATCTTTTACCATTGATTGTGGTGGCTAGGACTGATGAGAGTTGGAATTTGACAGTGTCATAGGGCCATCTTTTGTCCTTACTGCTTTAGTTTTACAGTATCTTCCTTTTCTTTGTTATGTACTGTTGATGTTTTCCCTGCTATGTTTTAAAGTTTCAGATTCAGTAAATATGATTATCAAAAAGAAGTAAACAAACATCTTACCCTTGCCTTTGGCCTCCTTTTGAAATGTCTTTCCTATTTCCTTAACCCCTACTATTTTAATTAAATCCAAAACATTGTGCCTTTTCCTAAACATTCTGGGATTAGTTAGGTCACAATTTTATGATGAATAGTTAATTATAATTTCATCATATAATTAGCAGTGGCAATTATCATTCTTCAGAAAGTTTAATTGGATAGTACAAAATTATCAAAAGCTTCATTAGATGTAATATGGGCCAAGAAACCAGGTGGTAGCCAAGAAGTGAAACTCAGGAGTAGGAAAATCTTTGGAAACCATCTTCATGTCATTAGAGTTGAAATCTTATGCACACTTCTGTGAAATAAGCTCTTTGAAACTCACGGATATAGAATTTAGAGATGAAGAAGCTCTCTATCTTCAGTGCAACATATACAGTCTATCTTAGATGGTTTCCTAACATAATAGCATGGGTTTACAAGGTAGCCATCAATATAATAGAAAAGCACACTGGTGGATCTCAGGGTCAGTTTTCATCCCTCAGGATCCCATCATGGGCTGCACCCATCTCATAGCAGTAAAGTAGCAATGGAACTTTTTTTCATATTCTGTTTCACACAAAAAAATGTTTTTGAGGGGAAACAATGCATGTGGGCCCTATGCACCTTGTTTTACTTTGAGAATGTGGTTTATTTCATGTATGTGCTCCTGAATTAAGGCAGAGAAATGCCATGTGTATGTATCTCTGTAAGTGGTGGAGGAGAAAGCATGTGTACTACACTGTTCATATAACTATATACATTAACAGAATGTGTATCACTAATAATTGTGTCACTAGGATTGGTGTCACTCCAGTAACTTATTGTGTCACTTCCACCCCAGAGCTTTGATAAGTGGGAGCTGCTGGTGGAGAAATGGATCTGGTTTTGGTTGCCTCACTCCACCCACAAAGCAAAGACAAGGGAAGGAGGGAGCCTGGGCTGGAGTCCCCAAGGATCCCCCTAGCCTTGTAGCAGGGTTTAGGGAGGGACATGGAAGTAGATGAGGATGATGCCACTACCACTCTTGCAGCAAATCCACCCTGCCTGATGCCTGAACCACATCCCCTGGGAAAGGCAGTGTGAGGTGCTGAGTCTTCTCTTCCCCCATGATCAACCCTGGGGAGAGAGTGGTAGAGGAGGTGGCAGTGGAAACAGAAGGAGGAGCAGATGAAGAGGGGTGCTCATTCTGGCCCAGCTGCCTGGAACACTACTACTTTCCTCTCCTCCCACTGCCCTGCCCTGCCCCGTTCATCCTTCTGGGTAGAAACTGCAGAGCAGGGCAATGATAAATGAATGGAGGGCAAAATGGGCATGACATGCCAGGCATCTGAGAAAAGTTCTGCTGCTACCTAGTGTCCCTTTCCAGGTCTGACAGGGCTGCTGGCTGAGCCAGGATATGGAGGTGGTCGCTGTGGTGGCAGTGGTGGCCATGGTCTCATTTTCCTTCTGGGAAAGGGGAGGAGTCCATGGCCATCACACTTGCTACCACCACTGACACCTCCCTTGCTTGTCCAGCAACCCTGCCTGACTTAGAAGAGGCAGCCAGGTGGCAGCAATGGCCACTGCAGACAGCCACCAGAGGCACCCTGATGGCCGAGGGGTCTTGAGACAGATGATGAATGATCAACTCACTGGATGTTCCCCCTGATGGTGTCACCTGATGTGGTCCACACACACCCTCACACCACTAGTGATGTAACTTATCATAATACCCAAAGATATCATAATACCAAATGACTGTTGTAGAGTAATATGGGTGTTGTCTGAACAAAAATAATTCAGAAGTATCTTTTGAGTTAATTTCTAAAGTTCAGCATGTGTGGGCTGCCTTATAGCATTCTGAGAAATAGTAGCATGGAATGATAAAAATGTTTTCACTGGGGATGATGTTGTAATCTCTTCTGGTTCTGAGGGCAGAGGACTAGTTTAAGCAATGGAGGGCAGACCAAGTGACATGCTCAGTTTGTGCACAAAGTCACCATGGAAGAAAATGAGTCACAAGCTAACACAGGAAGAAGAGTTTGGGAGTGGTCATCATTTCCACCCCAGCATCTGCTGCCTAAAACAGTTTTTGTAATCCTCCTAATGCAGTGGTTCCCAACCTGTTCTATGCCCCACACCCCTAGGAAATGTTTGATTAATATTCACATTTGAAGATGAAGTAATCTAATTTGTAATTTTTGAATTACAAATTGAACCACATACAATACTGCAAGTGAGGAAAGTGATTTTTTTAAAAAAGCTTTTAACTCAGTGCATAAAATGCAAATCTAAATTGAGCAAGTAGCTTCTAATTTATTCAGAACCACCACCACCCCATAAATATTATTTTTGTCACACCCCCTGAAATCCCATTTTTACTCCCTGGGAGTGTGGGCACTCAAAGTTGGGAACACCTAACCTAATGTTAGGGCTGAATTACTAATCACGACTGCAGATAGGAAGAGCAACATTAGGCTTTATAGCAGGAAAGGGTGGTCAAAAACAATGTTGATCAAATATTCCTTTGGGTCATTATAAATTTCAGAGAGTATTTGGGGGGAGCATTTGTGTGGGGGCAAAAGAGCTGAAGAAGGCCTTCTTGGAGGCAGTGTGCCCTCTGCCTCATAACAGTTGCCCATTCGTTCCTCTATAGAATGAGTTAATGTTTCTCTAACTTTTTTTAAAAATTGCCCAAAACCATTCTTTAGGGGAAAATGTGAAATGAGGCAAAATGCAGAAGCCGAGAAGCACTGTTATATAACACAGGTCTTTAGAAAAGGTGAAGTGAAGCTTGGCAAGTCAGCTACAAGTGATGGGATTTTAAGAGCTTAAATGTACGTAACTTGTTAAAGTGTCTAAACAGTGTGTTCAGCAGTAGGAGCTTGATGTGTGCCTTTTGTGGAAAGTTCTGATAGGCTTACAGATAGTAATTTCCCCTCCATTCTTCCATGATGACTTTGTGCATAAACTGCCATGTCAACTCCATTTTTGAAGCCGCAGAAGGCAATGATATTAGCTCTTGTTTGCAGCTCCAGATGAAAAGCTCTCATTGGAATTGCTTGGCACTGTCAGCTTTGATTGTCCTAACTTTTTGAGGCTTATAATATCAAAGAAGTGGCTACAAGCAGAGATGAGCCTTCTGGGGTCACAGCAGACGCAGTGTATCCAGATTGGAAGCTGCCTTAGTTTGTGTGTGTATTGTGTTGGCTGGGAAGTATAGTGCAACACTGCTGGTAGGCACCAGGTTGGAGAAAGCTGGATTAGTCTAACTCTTTGTGGCTCACCAGGAATTCAGACAAAGGTCTTTCCATCATCTACTCTCTGATCTTTTAAAACTGGAGAAATCAGGAACTGAACTTTGGACTTTCTAAATAGAAAGGATTGCCTATAAACTCCGTTCCTGGGGGGGGGGGCAAAGAATATAATAAACTCGTAAATATGCACAAATGCTGCCAAAGTGCTTCTCAGCTGTTTAATAATCTCTATGAGGAGAATCCTGGATTGATAAGAAGCTTGGGCAGACCAATACTCATTATGCACAAAATGCACATATTTTGCATATTTGCATACAGTATTTTCTTAAGATAAAGTCATATGGGACCTCGGTATCCATGAACTTGAGCATCTGCAGAATGAAAGCCCACAATGTCCCCAATGACAGCATGTGCACACAGCTGAGCTACCATTGGGGAGAATGGGACTGAGGTCTTCCTTCCTTCCTTCCTTCCTTCCTTCCTTCCTTCCTTCCTTCCTTCCTTCCTTCCTTCTCCCTTGCTCCCTCTCCAAGGCTTCTGCCCTGGGCTTGACTTCAGGGGTGGTTCAGAGGCAGAGGCTGGAGCTCCATCGGATGGAGGGAGCCAGGGCTGGGGCCAGAGTTTGGGTCTCGGAGGTCCCCTGTCCCAACACCCAGGATGGAACTTCCAAGGTCTGACCCAAGCCCCAGTGGCAGCTCTGGCTCCCTCTGGATGATGGGCCTCCAACCTCTGACCTTGAAGCCAAACCTTGGAAGGGGAAGGAGGGGGAAGAAAGAAGGTAAGGGAGGAGGGAGAGAGGACTTCAGTACCATTGTCCCCAATAGTGACAATGCTGCATGGCTGCACTGTCATTAGGGTCAATGGGAGTTGAGCATCCATGGATTTTGGTACCTGCAGGGGGGAGTCCCCTGTGGATAACGAAGGCCAACTTTATTTTCTGGTACAAAAAAAATGCTGTTTTGTGAAACTCCTCCAACCCACCAACCACACACATGTAAATTTTGTGTAACAATAAGACCCAAAATATAGTATTTTCTTTGTTGTAAAGTATTTTTTTTCCTGTGGAGGAAATAATTAGAAATATTATTTTCTGGGCAAGAGATCCCATTTCCTGTGTAGAAAGTTGTGGTTTTTGCCCCCCTCCAAAACCCCCAGCAAATTTTATGCAGAATATGTCTCCAGCTGCAAATCTTCTTTGAGAACTACACACACAGAAGATTATCATACATGTCTTATCCTGTCTTTTCCCCAATGGGATAGATGCACATTTCATCATCAAAAATGGGTCTTACCACATTCTCCCATGGCCAGGAGTAGGCATCCTGTATGCAGCCTATATGCAACCCAGGCTTATCCCATGGCTTTTTAAGCCATGAGACAAGCACAGGTTATATGCAGGCCCAGTCATGGGAGAAAGCAGTAAGACCCATCTTTGACAGGGATAATGTGTGTGCGATAATCTCTGTAGTTTTGCAGTGGGAAGAAAATTGCTAAAGTTACCCATAGCTTCTTTTGAGAATAAAAATTATCAAAAAATTACATCTCTAATGTAACTTTACATGAGGGGGGGGGGGATGGAATGGCCCTAACAATTCCTTGAAGACCTTGAACCTGAATATATTTAAACCTTTTTGCCAGAAGTGAGAATCACTCAGTCCTCTGTTGTTGATCTGCAATTCCCAGAATTCCTCATCAGTGGCTTGGATATGCACTCCATCAGTGGAGGACTACCTGATGCCACCCCTGCTTTTCATGGTGAAATCCTTTATGCATCTACTCAGAAGAAATCTACATTAAGTTCAGCAGTGGATCCCTGATGGCAACCCTTTGTTCATTTGTCTGTGTGTAAGACTCATCAAAAACAGCAAGACTTACTTCTGAGTAAACATATATAGGACTTTATTATTAATTATCTATTTGAGTTTGCACTTCAAACTCTGGAAGCCAGATGACCAGCCTTCGCTGTAGGTAGGAACACTGCAAAGATTTTCTATTTTGAGGCAGCCAGCTCTCTTTTTATAGCAACATGGAGTCAAGCCACAAAATAAACCCAGAGTTTTTCACAAGTTTACTTTTGCATTTACAAAGTACAAATTAAATGTACAATCTAAACTGAATCTAATTAACAGTGTTCACAAAATAAAACCCTTTTAAAAATTCTGATTTTCACTTGTCTTAAGATCACCAAATTCCCTCTCATTTCTTGGCTACTGGCCCCGTCATGGTCTAATAAAAGAAGCTAAATCACAGTTGGGACAAAGGCTGCTACTGTAGTTCAAAGAAAAAGATTTGGAGTCATATGCTATGCAGAGAGCTGAATAGCCTTCATGAATGGGGTAGAGTGCATTACATCTGCAATAGACTGAGACAGACTGCATGCTCCTTTCCACCTTCTCTTAGCTGTCAAGAAAGTTGAGAAAGACAGGGAGAAGCAATAGAGGAAGTTGGGTACCACTTGCTTTAATTAATACTTTATGATATGCAATATATCCCAAGTTTCAGTTTGTGCCTGTTTGCATTCTCTTACTGTCTCTTGGAAATGAGATGCTACAGACAATACTAGAATGACAACAAGACACAATTTCCATTTTAGACACCCTGCGCCTGTTAGTAATGCTGTTTTGACAGGGGGGGGGGGAAGCCAAGAGGTGAGCAAATGGAGAAGTGAAGAATCAATGAATGTTGAAGGTACCACCAAATATTCCTTTGGGTCATTAGAAATGTCAGACTACTATTTCAACACTCCCCCCCACACACATTTTTTCCTTGGACCCTTTGTTTTAACTCATTCTTCAACAAAAAGTGGTTTGTCTCAACACAGCAATCAGATAAATGGCTAATGAAAAAAGACACCAGCCTTTCACTTTCTTAAAAAAAAAAAATCTAACTGGATTTTATACTGACTCTTGACTGACTTCTTTAGTTTACCTCATGATACCCAAGTCAAACAAACAAAGCAGCAGTATTAATAACCCTACAAGTGAGGGCAACATTCTTTTTAACAGGAGTTTTTAGCAAAAGAGAAAAATCACAGAAGTTGGAAGCTGGAGCATGATTTTGGCAGCAAACTTACATAGGATTGTGGAAATCAGAGTTTAAATCCTAATGAAGGGCATCTGCAGACTGGTCCAAAGGGCCAGCCTGGAAACACAGTTGGGTTGGGGCAGCTACACACTGGCTGCCCCAACCCCACGCTGACGCCATCCTGATACCGCGCACCATTATGCACAGCGTGCGGCATCAGGACGCCCTTCTGGTGCGGTATTCTGATGCACTGCACTGGAAGGGGTGAGGAAGAGCCATGCACCGGCTCTTAGGGTGGCCTTTTGCCACCCCTAAAAGGAGCGGCATTTTGCGCCTTTTTGGGGTGGCAAAAGGGAATATTGGGGCCACGATGTGGGGTCTCCATGACCTCAATCCACTGCTTCCCAGGGAAGCCCAAAGCCGCCCCTCTTCACACCTGCATAGTCATGAAGCTCATTGGGTGACATGGAACCAACATCTGCAGTTCAGGCTAAACTACATACTAGTTTAAAGCAATCATGTGCAATTTGACACCCCAATTTTATTTCTTTTAAACTACAGTCAGGTATACTGAGCTCTGATCTGGATTGGGACCAGTCTGCACTGACAGGGTAAGATTTAAAGCTCATCCAAAAGAGTTTTTATTTCAAAATTTGCACTAGAACCCTTCCCCCAACTGGGTCCAAAAAAGTTCATCTTCTTTCTTTTAGTCCTCACAAGTGAGGGAGTTGAATTCTGAAATAAAAATTAAATGGGCAGTGGAAGTTTTAAATTTCCCTCATCTGCAAGCACTGGTCTTAGTTGTGACTGGGTTTCTGACATTTGGTTTAAGATTAAACAAAGGAGAGATGAAAAATTGCATGTTATATACATGTATTATTTAATTTGCAAATCACCTTGAATCCTAGATTTTATGGAGGGGAGGGATAGAAATAAGTGGTTGAAGTTAAATATTACATGCAATTTAGGGCTCGGTAGCAAAACACCCAATTGAAATGTACAAGGTTCTACGTCCTGGCTCTTTAGGGAAGACTTCTAAAGATTATTCTCTGAAAAATCCAGAGAAAGTCAATGTGAGGATGGACACGAATGGTCTAAGGTAGTGTCTCATGTCCTCATCTCATCTTTGTGAGAATAAAATGAGGTAGGGGGAAATGATGAT
>CM034703.1:88520458-88558241 GCA_020142125.1 Phrynosoma platyrhinos
ATTTGCTTGCAAGAATGTCATGGGGAACCTTGTCAAAGGCCTTACTAATACCCTTATCCTGCTTGATGGAGCTTTACCTGACCTCATTTTGCTCCAAGATTTGTTAAGGATTAATGTTACAGGAGCCCCATCCTGGATCCAGACTGGAAACCCTAAATATTTTCCTTTGTCTTTGAGCTCTATTCCCAACTTGGTTGGCACATGTTGCAAAAACATTCAAATACCTGACAAAACAGATCCTGAACAGATACAGATTCTGAAAGTGCAATATTTATTACTTAGCCTTGCTTTAACAAAAATTATGTAATGATACTTTCCTACAAAATATGTCCTTGTACCTGGGCTTCAGTAGCAATCCCAGATTACTTAAAGAGAAATAACCTTATGCTCCCCAAATCACCACCTTCCCACAACTCAAGATGAGATTATCACCTTTCTCATCTCAGGATCTCACTTGAAGAAATGTGTGTATGTATGTGTTTGTGTCAAAATAAGTTACTCCATATTTAATCTTACCCGTTCAAAGCGTTCAAAGTGTTTTTAAAATATGATCAATGGATGCTTTCTTGGAAACAGTCTATTTTATTTATCCAGCCACAATATACCACATTTTAAAAAATGAACAAATTAATCCTATCCTACATCACAAGATTTAAGCAGTCTACAATAAAATAATTTGAAAAAAATTAAAATCCAAGGCAATAGTTTAAAGCAATAAAAATGAAAACATTGTAAAGGCACATGCAATGATTGCATAATGTAAAAAAGCTAAAACAGTAGAAAACTATAGAGAGAGTAAAGAGAGAGATTATGAGCCTTTGTTGTTGGAATTAAGCCAGTGGATAAAGATGCATACACATCTTTCCTGCGTTTTAAAGCTATTGAGGAGTTACCCTCAGTTGCTCTTGTAGTTCTGTTATGTGACACAATATCAACAGACTGAAGGCAAACAAATGTGGAAAAAATTCTGGGATAAGTCCTTAGCAAAGCCAAGCCATGGAATCAATTAAATTTATGTACATGCTGAGTCATAATTCAACAATTGATGCTACTCTGTTTGAGACTAAGAGGGGATGCAGATGGGTGGTCCTGGACTGCCCTGGGAAATGGAGGCTCAGGGCGGAGGCTGCCGGATGCCTCAGCCCCAATCCTCCCTTTTGCCAGCCCAGAAAAAAGCAATATGCCGCTTCTTTCAGAGCCGGGAAAAGGGCACCCTAAGAGCTGCTGCATGGCTCTTTCGCGCCCCTTCCAGTGTAATGCGTCAAAAGGCTGCACCGGAAGGACATCCTGACACCATGCACTGTGCGTAACGGTGCGTGGCATCAGGACGTCTTCGGGGAGGGGTTGAAGCAGCTGGCATGCAGCTGCCCATCCCCATCCCTGACTTCAGGACGGTCCAAAGGGTCCATCTGTAGAGGCCCTAAGACAATTTCAGCCAATTCACACAGAAATATGCTACACAGGTGGGGGGGATGAATCTGTGAATGCTAAGTTTTATTTCATTGGTAATAATAAGTGTGAATTGTCTTAAAGATTATGGAGATTGTGGTGGTGGTGATAATGATACAGTAAAATACTATTGCTATTATGTGGGAGACAAAGGAAAAAAATATTTCCGTGTGACAAAAGTCCTCTTGCATGTGACATCTACCATACTGAGCTTTGCTGTTCTTGTTGGCGAATTATTGGAGTCTTTCAAAATCCATATTCATGGTTCTGTCATGATATGATATTAAGGAATGAAGATATGAGGGCATGGTGATATGGTGAAATAACACTGTAAAGGATGTGGGCAATTGAGAAAGGGATATTAATTATGCTAAATCCAATCCTGGAAAACAAATGGGAGGGACAGATGGCAGTGGATAGGAGTTGTAGTTTATGTAGTGTAGTTTATGACCCCAACCTTCCTGCCATAGATCGTAACTGTGAAATAGGGATGACTTTTTTCCTGATGGGAGATTTAAAGATAACACAGGAGGGGAAAGAAAGAAACATGAAGGGCCCTTTGATCTTGATCAAAAATGAGTGATCAAAGTGGGAAAGGGTGGCTGGAGGATGGTAACGTATTTCTGATAGTCCAAGGGGACTTTCTTTAGTTCTAACACTGAATGTGGGATGGGGAACATTCTGGACGTTTTCACACGGGGCTTTAGGAGGACGCAATCCTACCTCCATCTGGCCCCACTCTGGCTCCATTTCCAGCTCGTTCACACACGCGCGGCAGCAAACCCCGCCCCTTCTGGTGCCATCCCTGCGTCAGTCCGGCTCGTCGCTCCGTGTGTTCAAACGCACGGAGCCGTAAGTCCGGCCTCACTCCGGCCGAAAGACCTGTAACTCCAGCTTCAGCGGCTAAAAGGTAATTCCGGGTGTCAAAAGGAATTAGCCTGCCGCCACCAGAGCCATTCCGGAATCAGCGGCACGAGCCGTTCCGGAATGGCTCCACCCGGCTTTAGGGAGGGTAGTGTGAAAACGTCCTCTGTCTCAATATCCAGAATAAATCTTTTGTTTTCTACTACACTACGATGTTGTCCTGGTTTTGGTGAACTGGGTCTTCTGATCCTGGCACAGTCCACAGCAGGAATGTTTTGGAGTTCTGCTACCACATAAATCAGCTTGCCCATCAGCTTCCACATTGACCCCAGAAACATATTGTATGAGGCTCTTCCAGAGCCTCAAACAAAACATTAACATTTCCCAGCTATCTCCATGTGATGTTAATGTGATTTGAACCAGGTACAAGATCTCTCCCTTAAGTGGATTATTATTCTAAATAGTTCTGATGTAAGGTATTCACCTGTTTGCTATCCTTGTTAGGAGAGTTGCAATTTTCCAAGCAAGTCTGATCAATCTTACTTCCCAGATGGATTGAGTGTTCTGCTTCTGTTCTGTGTGGTCAAACAGAAAACTGTTTTCTTTATAGTGCAAACTGTTCATGCATATGGGTAGCTCTAAAAAGGATTTGCTCCATTCAATAGGAACAAACATGTCTGAGTAATAGGCATTTGGTGAAGGGGGAACACTGTTGTGAATGAAGATAGGAAAGCTGTATAAGTGAAGATATTGTCACAGTTCTTTTGCTCCATAAAATGTGATCCTCATCTTTTACCAATAGACTGAAAATGCTGATAAGGAGCATTTTCCATTTTGATATCATAACTTTAAAAGCATTTTCTTTTCAGGATTTTGTGCACCATGAATGTGAAACATTACTTATAAACAATAATTACAAAATGAAGTTGAAACTGTTTAAAACTCATAACTTTTGTCTCATTGAACATTGTAAATGAGATTGCATTACATTACTGACCCACCAATGCTGCTGTGTGGGGGAGTTATTGTGATCTAATAAGATAAATGTACACACCTATGTTTTATGGGCATACAGCTAAGACAGATGCAACTGTGTGTATGAAGGTCCATTTCTATTCATGTTTTAATGCTTATTTGGACATAACTGAATTGGCTGCATGCATCTTTTAATACACAGTCTCATCCAAAGACACTAGGTCTTATGTACACAAATTTGCCTAAGGGTCAACATTGCTAAAAATATACTCCACAATCTATTTTGAGCTAAACATTGGTGCATGCTATATATATATCAGAGAGGAGAAAATTAAGTATATGATAGATTCTACTGATCCTATCCAAAGTCACATGGTGTATGTGGAGGAAAGAAAATCACAAGAAAATGAAGTTTGATGATAGATTTATAATAGTGAATCATGAAAATTTCCAGTTCATATTGAAGGTATTGATTTCCCACTTTATTAGTCCTATTGCTTTGCTTATGTTTACAGCAAAACCTGAATTCTGCAACTGTGGGAAAATGACATTGTAACTAGGAATTTATTATTTTAGCATGAAAAAGATGTCTGGCAGATGTCCTTCCATTGCAGAAAAGCTTTGATCCAGCTCAGTAATTTACTGAAAGAACAAAGAAGAAGAGGTTCTTCATAGATACCCCCCTGTACCTATAAACCTTCTGCCCAGACTTGGAGAACTTCTCAAACAGCATACAATATGGCACCAGTGGCTGTGGGGAGAAAGGGAAATCAGCAGTGGAGGTATCCCAGTTCTGCCCAATATAAATAGCTACATAGTTACATAGATGAACTAGGTGACTATTATTTATGCTGTAATCCTATACACACTTACCTGGGAATAAATCCCATTGAACCCAAGGTGGGGAATTGGCTTCCAACTACATATGCATATAATTATACTGATAAACCTGGCTCCAGGACTCAGGGCATGTTGTTTAATAACGAAAGGGATACATAAATTTTTGTGAGATAATTTATGCTTGACTGAAATCAGATAGGTCTCTCCCATATTTTCAAGACAGAGGAATTTAGGTTCTTAGAAATCAAGGGTGTGGTATATATCCCTATGGTTGCAGTTGCATGCATAGGAGGTGAAGGGTTGTGGGCTTTGAAGATGGGACTTTCTTTTCTTCTCTTTTCATCCAAGTCTGTTCTTCAGCCACACGCATGTGGGAAAGTGCTGCATTTTTTTAATTTTTTAAATTTTTTTGTAAGAAGACTGTGAACATCACTTCCTAAATCTGTCTGCTTTCCAAGGCTTTGGGTAGGGCGTAATGGGCTACATACAGTGTAGTTGCCTACAACAATTTTATCTTGTAGTGAAGGTATAGTGCAGTGAAATTTCAGAAGTAAAGCAAGTGCAATGAAGTCCTGCAGCAAAGGCACGATTGAAATGATTAGCATAATATTATGCATATTACAAATTTCTTTATTGGTTTAATAAACAATGCTTTCTAACTGTTTGAAAAAGTTTTTTGTGTATGTTAAGGCCATTTTAAAGGCATTTTGGCAAGACTATTCCTAGTGGGCTTCTTTTTGGCATCCTGTTATCATACAGTTTTGAAATTAGAGCATTAAAAGATACCTCAGCATTCCTCCAGTTCACCTCCCTCTTTCTCTACAGTGGATGTCCCAAAGTGTTAAAAATGAAGCCTGCTTTTTAAAATAATGACAAATGAAAAAGTAAGAAACAATAGAATTCAAATCTTGTAAACATTGTTACAAGTAACCATAACTGATTGTTTTTCATACACTGCGGCAAGAGTGAATTACTTCTAAGCTCTGGATCTGAGCTAAAACTCATCCATATGCTGGAATTATCGTGGTTGTTTAAAGAGGTAGGAAGGATTCACTGATTCCTAAGCAAAACCCTTCTCCTCTCTGAACATCAGGTTGTTTTTTTGGGGGGTGGGGAATCAATTGCCTGTTTTGGAGTCTGGAATTACTTAAAGAAACCTACATGGGACAAAAACAGCATGTTGAAAATTTCCACATATTTTAGGAACTTTTGTCTTCCCAGCACAACTTAAACAGCACACTTTTTGATAACTGCTTGTGAGCTTGGAAAACTATGCTGTAAGAGCCTACACTCATAGTCTTTTCCTATGCTCAGGAAAGTGTGGAGCCTCCTGGGGTGGGGTGGGGCTCACCTACTTACATTGTTTTTTCACTATATATTTGATAAAAGTGAAAAAAAAATCAAAATTAAAAATAAGTGAAAAGTTCAACATTGTGGCTGCAGCCTTTACTGGTCTGAAAGCTGCACAACCAATATTACACAGCACAAAAAGAAACTAGGACCAACAGAAGCTGCAGTGGAAGACTGCTGGGAAAACAGAAATTTCACACAACAATTTTTTTACACAACAAAAAAGTTTTTTCTAGTGCAACACTGCTGTTTTTTTATGTTGAAAACAGCAATATTGGCTAATAAAAATCTTACAAAACAAAATGTTATACAGGAAAAAGGAATAGTCAGCAAAATACAACACCACCATGTCCCTATTTTTTGTGCAAGATTTCTGGATTTTGCACATCTTTTTTTCTTGTACAAGATTTTTGTTTGGCAGCATTGCGGATTTCTACTTTAAAAACTGCAAACATGCACCAAACACATATGGCTGTCTGAAAACAGTCTCTTTTTGCACAAATTGCACAAAGTGAATGTTGCATAATGTCTATACCAAGAGCTGCACTATTCTGAGGAGGAACTGCATGGCTTCTGGAAAAAATGCACAATTTTCTTCTGAGCATTATGTGTTTGTGTGTGGGGGGGTATTACAGTGTCTCATGGCTATGAGACCAAAAATGTTTCATTGTTCTCAACATCTGATGAGACGAAAAAATGAGATTTACCATCCTCAGTTGATGGAGGGTCTGTCCCTTTCATTTGTTTAAGAGCAAAGCAGGAGGCAAACCCATGATAAATATGACTTTATGCATAATTGTCACTTAAAAGCAGAGACACTTAAGCCTAAATCCAGCTAAAAGCTGTTCACTAATGCAAAGGAAATTTCCACTCCTCTCCTCTCCTCCCATTTCCTGTGCAGTCTTCATGCCACCCAAAAACCTGCTCTAGAGGTTTCCTCCAGTGCTTCAGAGCAGGCTTTTAAGGTGCAAGGGGGAGGGGAGGAAATTCACCCTTTTCCAGATCTGCTGCTGAAAGCCTTTCCATCAGTAGAGCCACAATACTGGCCATACTTCTAAAAAGGAAGGAAGGAAAGAAGGAAGGAAGAATCAAACCACAATGACAACTGACTTAACTAAAGCAAAGTGTTCTTTGGTCCCCTGCTGCATTCTACAAAAGAATCTTGGAAACATTACTGGTTGCTACCATGGTGTTTGAATAGAGTTTATCCTGCTTGCAAACCTTTAGCTAATAATGAAAAAATCAATATACTCTCCAACTCGTTATAATGTCTGCATTTTACATTGCCAGGGGTTTAACAGTGCACAGTAGGTATTAAAGACAGACTGGGCACATCTTGTTCATTCTCTTCAATCTTTTCTTTAAAAAACACAACACTAAAACTGAATGAAGTGTTTTCTTGGCATAGTACACTTTTTCAAAAAAAGAAGAAGAAAGATTGTTCACATAGTCATTTTCTTATCTGAAGATTATAACTATAATTTCAGAGTAAAATAATTTTCCAGTTCCCTCTAACAGAATGATGGAACTCCACTGAAAATATAATTCTGTCATATTTTAAAAGTCCCTTGTGTGAGAGGTAAGGTTTTAATATTTGTTATTGATATGGTTATTAATCAGCTCTTTACAATTTAAGGTACTATTAGATACTAGTCTCTTTTCAAAAATGAATAAATATAGATGGTAGAGATGGAAAGAATATTCAAACATATTTTAAAAATGGGTTTCTTAAGTGTTGAGGAAAGTGTTGAGAACAGAATCCAATATGGGAGAGAATATTCACAATTTTGGACTTATTCTGTCAGGGGTGGATAGGACTAATATTCATGGTATTTACACATGGTAAAAGAAAATACTTTTTTCTCTGCACAGGAACCTTGTTTCATGAAAATACTGCGAACTCTGTGTGTGTATATATCTGTGGGGAATCCACATGTGTGCATGCATCCACACGCGGACACACATACATATTTGCACTGAAGTCCTGAACTGAAATTGTCTTCAAAAACTATGACATTTTTGATGACTTCCTTGACACAAGGAGAAAAACTTTAAAATTATTATTTCTTGATTTTCAAATTTGGTTTGTAGAGTAACGGAAAATTTCTTTCTTGGCACTAGTGAAGCAAAGAGTTTCTGGGTGTGCTCAAATGAGTGGACTAAAACAGAAATTAATCTGATTTTGCAATAGAACATAGTTTTGCCATAAAACATGTAATCCTGAGAAATGACAATTACATTTGTGTATTATTTACTAATGCCAAACTAATGCCACTTTTCATTTTTTAAATGTGAAATTTAAATTTTTATTTTAAAAATAAAAACAATACTATCCCTTAAAAACTAAACATTTAAAATGGTGGCTACTGATAATTTTGACAATCAGGAAAAACCTGGATAAACAGATAAATATTTAAATACTGAGGAAAACACCCTACACTGGGAGCATGTCTAATAACAATGGGAGATCACTGGACTCTAGATGTTTGTTTTTGATAAATACTACATGAAAAACTTGTATTCATTTTGGTATGTGTATGTGTGTTTTAAATTGTACCTGAGAGAACCAATTCTTCTTGAAGAATTAGTAAATTAAGAGTGAAAAGACATACAAAAATAAATAAAAAACAAGAATGATAAAATAAAGATATAAAATTAAGAAACTTAGGGGGGTTGCAGACTGCCAGAAATAGTGCAAATTGAGTCCACTTTTAGGGTTAGGGTTAGTGCTAAGGAATCTTGGGGATTGTATTTTTTTCTGAGACATTGAGCCTTCTCTGTCAGAGAGCTCTGGTGCCACAATAAAATACAGTTCCCATGATTCCCTAACCCTAACCCTAACCCTAACCCTAAAAGTGGACTCAATTTGCACTATTTTTGGCAGTCTGCAACCCCCCCTTACACAGACAGTCAAGGGAGAAAATTAGAAAACAGAACTATCTAAATAGAGAGGTAGAAAAGGCAACAAGTGTTAATTCTTGGTGCATCTGTTCTAACCCTATGTATTATTTCCTGAAAGAAGTGTGAGAAATTCTCCCTAATATCTTTTGTCGGGGAGGAATGACACTAAATTTCCCCTGACTTCTTCTCCCAACATCAGACATGGAAGTGGATGCTAAAGGTGACTGGGAATTCATGCACCATGCATGTCAGGGGTTGTGATGCATTCTATGTAGGAAAGAGGGGGGAGGATTATTCAACCACATTGACACATTTGCAAAAAAAATACCTTGCATATTTCTAAAATTCAGACAATGAAGCTGTGTATCTATTAGCACCATTTGAAAAATGCTTACAAATCTCTCTCTCTCAATCTCTCTTAAAAATATCTTTTCCTAGATCTGGTTTGCACAGAGCTGATACAATATATACTTTATAGAGGGAAAAGGGGGAAGCCTTGGGAAAAAGAATTGACAAATCTACCCAACCCTAGAAAGCATCAATAAACAAGACCATGAGACTTATTTCCAGTAAATATGTATAAGATCAGGAAACATATAATATATTAAGCAGACAGCTTCATGCATAGATATAGATATTCTGCCTTTTCTTCCTAAGCAGATTTTTGGGGAGAGATAAATAACAGAAGTATTGGTGCAAAAACATGGGAAAGTCACAAATGGAAAACAACACTGTGTGAACCCTTCATATTTCATAAAACTCTGTGAATGAGACTGGAGGATCTTATGACAACAACCTCATCATCAGAAAGCACACTGAGTTTATTCACATTGTGAAGGTTGGTCATATCTACTTATCCATTCTGTAAACATTCCCTTATTATTACATTAAGCCAGGGGTAGGCAACCTTTCCCCTTTAAGGGCCGAGGGACTTCAGCTCCCAGAAGCATCAGCCATGTTGGCCAATAGTCCCATGTTGGCCAATAGCTCCTGGGATTCTGGGAGCTGAAGTCCCTCGGCCCTTAAAGGGGAAAGGTTGCCTACCCTGCATTAAGTGGTAAGAAATAGGAAAACAAATATTATCTTACTATGTCCTTGTATGAAGTACACATTAGGGGCAGAATCTACCATTCTGCTTTGCATTTGCCCAAGGACTGTGGGCTAAGGCCATCATCCAATTGGGTCCTTGTCCCGATGGAAGAAATGTATCAGTGGATCTCTGAAGTGCCAGTTTCCTCTCCACATGCAGCCCCTGGACAACTGCAAGGACACTGTCTTCCTCTTCCCCTGCTCCTTCTCCAGCCTCCTTGCAAAGTAAAACCCTGCTCAGGAGAGTTTCTCAGCCCACTAGAACAGATGTTGAGGGGGTGTAGGGAATTCATGGGGGTTACTGCTAAATCTGAGATTTGTTGATGGGCATCTTCTATCAACATAAAAAGACAAATGCATCCTGCCCAAAGCACCCAGTGAGATTTCATTTAATGAATATTTACTGCCTTTCACAGTGCTCCATGCTGCATCACAAGAACACGTTCTATTTAAGGGATCATTTGCCATGTTATTAACAGGTTGAAGATTTGTCTTAATAGCACTTGTGATGATGAGAAAATGCAAGTCCAAAGTTCTTTCTGAAACATGGAAGCAGTCAAGCAATTCATTCACTTCTGATATTTAAAAAGTTGGTAGGTAACATGTTTTTGGAGGGCTGTAAATGGTATGCCAGCTAGAAGTGGGGAACAATATTTATTTTCATTTTTCAAAGTTTAAAACTGGCTCATATTAAAAATACCAGAGAAATACATTAAAAACAAACCAATATTTAGAAGCTATTATTATTGTTTAAAACAGCAGTATATTACTAAAGGGATGTGGTGGCTTAGCGGTTAAGACATTGACTCTGATGATCGCAAGATCAGCAGGTTGGCAGTTTGAGGCCCAAGTGCTGCATGATAGAGTGAGTTCCCCTCACTAGTCCCAGCTTCTACAAACCTAGCAATTTGAAAGCATGTAAAAATGCAAGTAGATAAATAGGTACCACTCTGCTGGCCACATGATCATAGAGTCATCTTTGACAATACTGGCTCCCTTGGCTTAGTAACGGAGATAAGCACTGCCCCTTACAGTCGAACATGACTTGACAAGCTTGTCAAAGGGGAAACCTTTACCTTTTTTTATTTATAAAACTGCAGCAGGTACTTTCCAGTCAGGAAATGTTTGCCTGACATGAAGTGTCTTCAGTAAAGACTGAAAAAAAAAAGCAATGTAAATACATAGTGATGAATATCTTGTTTTTGACATATAGTCACATAATCTGGGGTATACATAAGCATATGTCCCCTCAAGTTATTTGTGAAAATAAGTTTTCTGTACCTCCTTGTACAATGCTTCCTCTCTATACACAACCATACAAGACAGCTACATAGTGCTATAACACACTCTTGCCATAGTGACTGAATAGGGGCAGTCATTTAGGGGCTGGAGAAAGTGGTGACACCCAGACAGAATCCAGACATCCAGGAAAGTGATAACTGTTCTTTTCTTCTGGGTGTAGAATTGCATCTGGACACTGCCAGGATGCTCCCTGCCTTTCCCCAGCCATCATATGGCAGTGGGGGGATGTACAGGCACTGAGAAGCTGCCTTGCATGGGAAAGCAGAGGAGAAACCATGCATAAATATGCACCTGTGAGTGTCATGTAGGATTGCTGCTGATGGGAACTGACACACTAAAAGGTCTACTCCTGCTAGACTCTAAACAAATCTCAGATCCATGTGGAACCACCTAAAATGCCCCTTGAGACGACTTTGATGGACAGATTAATTGAGAAAATGAACCACTGAAGCTAACAGACAGTCATTATGGTCAAATTATTCTTGTCTAGGAGCAGCTCTAGCAATGCTGTGGAATCCTTTCTGTCACCAAGTGAATATATTCATCTTGTGCTCTCAGAGCAAAGAAAAGAAACAGGAACAAACAAGAGGGCTTCTGGATTTCCTCTGGTAATCAAATCAGCTGAAACTGAACCAAGGATGTGCAGTTCAGTTGCATAACCAAAGCATGTTGTGATATACCTGTGCTAGCTATATTATGAAAAGTAACATTATTTAGGAAGCCAGTTTTTTTATTTTAATTCATTTGGTGCTTCTGCAAGATTGATGTACATGGGCTGACCTTTTATTTGAACTTTGCTGGATAAATAAATTGCATAATTGTATCAGTGTCTATAAATCTAGCTGCTTAGCAACAACAGCAACACTAATTTCAGCTGAGCAATATGATACAAAATATGATACAAACGAGGCCTCTCGGTATGAGTTTCTGAAGGAAGTCTATCAGATATGTTGTATTATTGAACAGAAGGAAAGGGGAAAGTGGCTAAGCTAGAATTAGCTGTTGAGACTTTGTAGTGATTGATATTACTGAAACTTTTTCATTCTGCTGAATTTGCCATTTGATGGCAGAAAATCCAGGTTTATCCAAAGCCTCTTATGAAATTCATTGATATGTGTGTGTGTGTGTGTGTGTGTGTGTTTGTGTGTTTGTGTGTTTGTGTGTGTGTGTGTTATCTTTGCAATATGAGAAGGGTCAGATTTGGTTAGATGAAGAACCAGGAACCCTAGGATTTTTGCAAGAGTGGCATAATGGTGAAATTTCAATGGTTTACAAAACTGAAGTTGACAGCTTCCATTTCCCTATTTGTATTTTAAACATATAGATAGGGGAATCTAATGACAGCAGTCCTTTGGTTATAGGCTTAATCTAAGAAATGACCTTCTCTTTTAAAAAGCAAAACACACACATAGGCATGCAGACAAATTTTAAAGGAGGACTAAAGACAGTTCACCTTGTTTCCTGCTAATGAAAAGCATATTTCATAACGCTGCCCACAGCACATTAATGAATCACTCATGTGCTGTGACTGAGATCAGAATGACACAAAGCACCACAGCTACTTCCTTTCACAGCAATTTAATTGACTGATTACCACTAAAAATTCTCCAAATCCACACAATAGCTTCATGTTGTGTTTTTGGAGTAGTGAAACTTAGGATCCGAGGGAAGCTTATGTAATGGGTACAACAGGGGATGGGTAATCAGGACAAAAACTGAACAAACTCTGCTGGACATGATTAATGTAGGTTACACACAAAAAAGACCTGTTGGGATCTATTTGTAGGGCCCAACAGAGGAGAAATGGAGGCTTGTTCACTTGACAGTGTGTGTACGTGTGTGTGTGTGTGCATGTTGCACAAATGACACAGCACAATGCATTAGGGCAGTGATGGCAAAACTTTTAGGGGCCAAATGCACAAACTAAAAGGCCTTTTGGTGCCAGGTGTTACCTGTGCAGGGAGTGGGACTTCCACCCTCTGGGGCTGGACTTCTCCCCCCACTCCATCCTCCCGGGCCTTCAGCTGCCTCTCCAGAGACAGCTGAAGGCCTGGGGAGATGAGGGGGGAAGAAGGGGAACAGGGACATAACTCTCCCCTGCACCATCCCCAGTCATCCCCGGAGAGGCAGCTGAAGACTAGGGAAGGGCTGGAAGGAGGAGGAAAAGGCACATGTCTCTTCCTCCTCCTCTCTGCCTTTTGCATTCTGGGGAAAATGGCTTCACATACCATTTCTAGCATACATGCCATAGGTTTGCCATCATGGCATTAGGGTTTTGTTTTTGCTTTGTTTTGTTTTTCAAAAAAGAAAAGCTGTATTAGTGCTGTTTCTCCATTCCTTTTCTATACAGACATATCTGAAACAGTCTGCAATGGATTTTAGAAAGTGAGCATAGCAGTTGAATCAAGGTAGCCTGACTGCAGGTTTTGCCTCACATTGTCTACAGAACATAAATAAGTGGTTCTTAACATGCAGTGCTTAAGCTCAGCAATCCATTTGCTGAAAAGTCCAAGTCAGCAGGGTTTTTTTTTGGCAAAAATCTCTTTTAAGGATTTTAGAGAAGCAAATGGCAAGTATCAATATTCCCTGTGCAAACTTGTATCTTTGGTCTGCTCTGTCTTGCTCACTCTATCTCTTTGAATTTCCTATAAAAGCTAAATTAGGTCTCAGGGGCATTGCCACACTAAACAAGGATCTCTTCTAGTCCATTGTGATGGAAGTAAATGTACTCTGGAGGGAGATGTACTTGAAGGAGAGGCTAAAGTGTCTCCCCTAGTTTTCGAGTCTTTAAACCATGTTATTTTACCCTCTCTGCAAAGGGGGGTGGGGAGAATGAAAGAAATACTCTGTTACACAACTTTAACACATGCACACAAAACATTGGATTGCAAGCATTTCTCAAATTAGATTGCAACCTTTTGCAAGCATATAAATGAATAAAAATACTGCTAACAACAGCAACATTCTCAATCTCTTTCTTAATTAAAATTTGAGTTGCCATCCTGAAGACTGATAAGAATACTACATTACATACTCGGGGAGGAAGGCAAGAGAGGGGGACACAGATAGGAATATACACAAATTCATGTTAGATTCAAATCGAAAATATCTGGAGCAAGGCAAATGCTTGGCATACAGTGGTTAAAGTGAAAGATTGATTATGGATTTATTTATTTATTGTTACTATTGTAACTTGTTTGGTATAATCAAAAGGGCATTTTCACTTTCAGATCAAACTTGTGATATTGTTCCTGCTGTGAGATTTACTGTTGTTGTTGCTGTCTGTTATTTTGCTTTATGGCCTTTAGTGTATATCTGTCTACTCTTCTTAGAGAGAGGAATGAGTTATCAATTATTTTGAATAAATAAATACAAGTTGTTTAATCTTTTCATTTTAAATGTTATAAAAATGGAGATAAATCCCTTGTTTGCAGTCTTATAATCTCAAAGAAATGACACAAAAAGGGAAAAAGGGCAGGTGGGTGGAATGAATAGTAAGGGAAAAAGCAAAAAGCAACTCAGGCACCTATCCTTTAAATTAAGCAGTATTATCTGGTTGTTGTTGTTGTTGATGATGATGATGATGATTTGCTTTCCACCCAAAATTAGGACTAGGAGTGGTTCACAATTTAAAAGAACAATGCAATTAAAAACAAAAAGATCATTTCTAGTGATTATCTTAGATGGATCTCTTCTGTAACATCTTAATAAACTAAGTCTGAGCTACTTAAACTGGCACCATGAAATGGCTTTCCTGGTGCTAATGCCAGCAAGTGTACAGCACACTCTGTGCATCTGTGAACCACATGATTTGACTAAATTTCTCCAGAATTCAGCAGATCTCTATGCAGCTTAAAACAAATGAAATCCCAGATTATCCCAAATATTCCTTCTGGGTCAAAATTTGAAAGAAACCTGAAACTTGAAATGAGAGCCTGAAATGGTGCTCTATTATTATTATTATTATTATTATTATTATTATTATTATTATTATTATTATTATTATTATTATTATTATTATTATTATAATTATTATTATTATTATTTCCTGCCTTCTTCTCAGTACAGGGACTCAAAAAAACAGATATCTCCAAATCTCCTCAGAATTCTTTATCAGGAATTGTTGGTATCACTGGAAGCAGGATCCAGTGATGGAGGATAGAACTGAAGGAATCAATGAGTTTGATTCTCCCATATGAGCCTACCCAGGCTATGACATCTTTAGTCCTTTGCTTCCTCCTTCCTATAGGAAAATAGGAGAGGGTCTTTCTACAATAGAACTCCCTTTATGCTCCCTTTTTGTTGTACTTCTGTTAATAAAGAAGTCTTTAAAAAATCTGGCAGTCTATAAACTTAATTACATTTTAACAATAATTTTTCATATGATTTTAGTTTTGTTGCTGTGTGCCTTCAAGTCATTCTCAGTTTATGGTGACCCAAAGGTGACTCTATTAAGGGCTTTCTTGGCATGATTTGTTCAGAGGTGGTTTGCCTTTGCCCTCCTCTGAAGCTGATAAAGTATAATCTTCCCAAGGTCATCTAGTGGGCTTCCATGGCCAAATGGGGATTTGAACCCTGGTCTCTAGATTTGTAGTCCAATGCTCAAAGCACTATGTCATGCTGGGTTCCATAATTTTTAGTTATATGTGCTTTTATATATGTTGAGAGGGTTCAGGATATCAACAGCAACAACAAAAACAACATCTTTGCAGACTGGCCTAAAGGTCCAGCCTGGGGGTGGAGTTGGGGTGGGGCAGCCACACGCCAGCCACCACAACTCAACCCCGATGCCTTCCTGATGCTGCGCATCCATCTGCACACCATGTGGCATCAGAACACCCTCCTGGCATAGCGTGTACACACGCTGTGCCAAAAGGGTGTGGAACTGCTGCAGTGCCAGCTCTTAGGACAGCCTTTTGCCACCTCTAAAAGGAGTAGCATTTTGCCGCTCTTTTGGGGGCAGCGAAAGGGAAGATCAGGGCTGCAGCCCCGATCTGCCACTCCCAGGGGTGGCTCTGTGCCACCCCAAAAGGCGAGTCTGTAAAGGCCCATAGTTTGGTCCAAGAGTTTTCCTTGCCACATGTCCCACTGTCACTAGTCCTTTGGTCTGGCTGTACCCCCCCTTTTTTTCCTTCTAATTTTTACTTTACAGAGAGGGCATCAACAAAGGCTGGTTTTTATCTGTAACTTGCTGGCAATTATGCTCTTGCAGATGCTTCAAAGCCTTCTCTGGATGACTGTGTGGCACAATCCTGCCTCCCATATTAGACATGCACTGACAGTTCAGCATATGTGGAAGGATCACTGATTCTTGAAAGCCTTCCCAACACAGTTTAGCTTACTGAGTTTTATGGATAGTTCTGATGTCATATATGGACATTACATATCATGTTATGTTGTATATATTATTACTTTTGTGTATTGCTTTGAAATCTTTAGTTGGAAGAATGTATAAATATTCAGAAAAAAAGAAGAAAGGAAAAAGGAAAAAAGTCTGTACTTTCAACTCTTTCTGTTTCTCTTTATTGTAAGGGTATATTACAAGTCCATTAGGAATGAGGTCCGAATTCAGGAGGTCTGGTTCATAATGGGCTCAGGGAGTCCGTTATTCCAATCCAACAAATATAAGACTCAGTGCATCACTAATATTTTTATGTTTTATATTAGAAAGCCTACTGTATCTGACTGTTGAGACTTGACACTTGGCCCATAGCATTTAACATCTGAATTTCAATATTTAGTAGATATTCTGTATTATGTAGAGAAATTCTAAGTAGAGATTATATTTAGTTGAGACCTTATTAGCACTTAGCACATTCTTACCTTTCCTTAATTTCGGATACTGCATTCTACACTAAATGTTTAAAAGGATGAAAGTTAGGTATTTCCCCAGAAAGCCTCAATGAAAGGATTGCAGGAGTTATATTTTCTGATTATATCCCAAATTAAAAATGTGGATGCTGGTACTGGGTTTACTCACAGTCAACATTTTTGAACCACAGCACATGATCTCCCACTCTTGACTATGCTGGGAAACTGCAGTCCCACAATTACTGGAGGGGTGCATGTTCCCTAGCCCTGATGTATCATACTAATTTAGATTAGTAATATTTTGTACCATCCAGATTGACAAAGAGTTTTGGAGTATGCTCACAATTTTGTATAATTGTTGTTGTTGTTGTTATTGTTGTGGATTGTCATCAAGTCATCTCTGACTTATGAAGACCCTAAGGTTAACTTTCCTTTGCAGCCGAGAGGGTGCATGACTTGCTCACCCAGTGGGTTTCTTTGACCAAACAGGGATTAGAATCCCAGTCTTCCCAGAACTCAAACAACTTTACCATGCTGGCTTCTTTTGGCCATTACAATTGATCTTAATAAAGCTATTCTCCAACTGTGTTCAGCCCCCGCCCCTTCACTGGTAAAAATAGTATTGTGATTTTGTTCCTAAACTGGAAATTTATAATTGTATAAGCAACAAATCATTGCATATATATCTGAAGGTCTTCCTTTGAAAACATCAATGAGATAAATTGGAAATGGAAAATCAAGCACTGTGATCAACTTTTATCCTCCACACTATGTATTTTTAAAAAGTCTTTTAAACAAAACTTCTTTTACTGTTCCATCACTTTTAAAAACAATCCCTTTTAAAAGTAAAACTATTTTCTATTGAAGTCCTTTTGGTAAAACCAATCTACCCCACCATCATAAAAGACCATATTCATAACGATTTTTATCTTTTCTGATTAGCATTCATAACTTCAGCAACTTTAAATTTTGAAAGGAAAAATAACTGTGTTAAACACACTATAAAGAATAAAGACACATTCTTCATTCTGCCACATCAAATTGGATTGTTGGTGTGATTTGTAGCAGTAAACTAAGCATGCATTTTTTGGGGGAAATACAGAAATTGATCAGGTTTCAGATCACACAAGAGATGAGTGGGTTCTGATTTGTTGAAATCACTGTAGGTGGAATGAATTAAAACCCCATCCATGTGCACTCATTGCCATACTTGACAAACTAACTACAATTAGGCTGTAAACTTATGCACATTTAGTTGGGAAAAATTCCATTGAACTCAGTTGGACTTACCTCTGAGTAGAAATGCACAGGTTTGTACTATTAGTCAAATAGAAATCTGTTACTCAGATTTTTAGAAAATGTTCATACAATACCAAACAATGCCTTTAGCATGAAGTATAGTTTGGATCTTACAGGGATGTTCTCTGTAGTATAATTTACCTTCAGTTGCAGTCCTAAATTCTCCAGGGTCTCACTTGACTATGAAATTTTCTTGCAATAAGCATGTTAAGACAAGGCTGCTAGACTGCAAAGTATACTAATCGTGCCTGGGATTCTTCCATATGAGACACTTCCTGAGGAATTGCCCTGCCTGACCTGAACAGAATATTGTGTAACATGGGTGATTTTTTTGATGTCTCTCTCAGGTTTTCCCACGACTTCTTGCATCTTTTTGCAAATAAATTCTGAGGAGCAGTAGTAATAATAATACTAATATCAGTAATACTAATAAAAGTAATAATAAGCCTTAAGCCTAAGTACATGTCTTTATGATTAAGACCTTAGCAAATTACTCGTGCTGTTATGGATGCATGGGCATAGCTAATAAATATGACTTGTCCTCCAACAGCCCATTCCTTTAGAAAAGAAATGGAGGAAGAAGAGAAAGACTAATGAAAAATAACTGATAGAACTTTTTGAGAAGTTGGGATTTTCAGGTCCCTGTCTATATAGCTTGAGCTATGACAAAGCCAAAATAAGTATTTTGTGATACTTGGGAGAAGTTTCATTCCATAGCAATTATGTTAACTATCTCTTTCCAGACATCTAATGTATTATGTCCCAATTCCAGGGAGTTCTTGTGGCACAGTGGTTAAATGCCAGTACGGCAGCCACAACATTGTGAGTTCGAACTGCAGAGCTCCAGGTTCTCTCAGTCTTCCATCCTTTCGTAGGTCGATAAAATGAGTACCCAGTTTGCAGGGGGCAATTGGATAACACATTGTAAACTGCTTAGAGAGTGCTTAGTTCACTATGAAGCAGTATAGAAATGTAAAGTGCTAAAGTGCTATTGTTCTGTGTTATGACCAGGTCATGCAGAGAATAGAAGTATTTACACATAAGCTTGGTCATATGTGCTTTTGCTGGAAGATCACACTGGTCATCAAGTAACATCTCTCAATAAGGAAATAAGCTATGTTTGTGTGATTTCCCCCCCCCCCACAAGATTTTATTTCGGGGGTCTAGTTTTTGTTGGAGCTTAAAAAGTGAACTACTAGGGTCTCTATATTTGATCAGAGCAGGAGCGTCACACTAAAAACAACACCAAAATCATTTTGATACCTTTGAAACTGGGCTCAAAAAATGGTTCTAGACATTTCTTGGAAAAATTACATTTTGGAACTAGAGCTCCCAGAATTCCCAAGCCATCACAGTCATTAGCCATGCCGGCAAGTATATTTGGGGAGTTGTAGTCCAAAGGTAATTTTCCTGAGCTTTGGGTCTCAGTAAGAATGTACTTGTGAAATTTCTAGCTAGCAATTTCCCTGTAGCAAATGTAATTGAGAGTAATCCTTCCAAGGTTGCTAAAATGAGTACACAACTTGTTGGGGGTAATTAGCTTACAATTGTAAAATGCTTAGAGAATGCTTAGTGTGGTATGAAGCGGTATATAAATGAAGCTGCTATTGCTATTGTTACATTTGTTTGGTTTTTATAAATTTCTGTTGCTTTATTTCATCTTTGTTATCTTATTCTCTGGATTCATGCTCATTATGACACTAAATAGACATAGGGAGCTTTGTAAAATTTGTATGATGACTGGTTCTGGAAATTAAAATAAATTAATATGTTACTAATAGAAATTCATCTACTGCTATGAGTGGAGCAGGGGGAATGAAGCACATTAGTTGCAAATGCATCTATAGTTAACTGAGCCTCTGAATTGTTGAAATGCAAGACTGTAGCCGGTGTAGTTGCCTTTATTTTGTTCAACAGTTTGTGCTACATCTTAGCATGTTTACCTCTTCTTTCACACACACTCCAATACTTGAAATCTTGATAGCCTGTCAAATTAATGCAATTAAAAGTGAAAGAGGGCTGAAAGGGCTGTCTGAAGAGTAGCAACATAACACACAGTTCTCATATGCCATTCCACCATTGTGTCTGCAAAAGCCAGGAGACAGAGGGAGAGAGAAAGAGAGAGAAGGAGGGAGAGAGAGACCCTCTTGCCAGAACCTTCAAGCTCTGGCCTTAACTTCTGAGACTGCTACCAGGAATTTCAATTAGTCCTAACGGCAGTGCAGGATTCCCTCCACATACACACTTTGTTTTGTTTGAGGGTTTTGAGAACAAAGTTCCTTAAAAACTAGAGGAAGTTCACAATTTCTGTAACAAAGACCAGCAATCAGGCATCATATTACTGCCATGTCCAATCCTCAAATAGTGAGAAACACCTTGAACACTGAAATAATGTAGGAATAACATTATCTACATTATCTGCAGTACCACACAAATGTGTTGGGTTCAGGGATGTGAAAATATCTCAGTTTATTCTTGTTTTTATTTCATATGGGTTTGTGAGTGTTGTTTTTTTCCCCTTCTTCCCACAATGAACTTTGGAAAGCCAGTGTGGTGTACTAGTTTGAGTGTTGGACTATAACTCTGGAGACCAGAGTCTTGGCCATGGCTGACCTTCTCTCAGTCTCAGAGTAAGGAAAAAGCAAACCCCTCTGAACAAATCTTGCTAAAAAAATCCTGCAATAGGCTTGCCTTAGGTTGCTGTAAGTGAGAAACAAAAGTACACAACAAAAACAACAAACAATGAACTTCAAGCCCAGTTTGTAATGTACTTTCCCTCATGTTCACATTCATTTACTCATATTGCCTGAAATCCTCTTGTGTGCTGCACTTATATAACTATATAACATAACTGGTGGCATCATAAGGAAAAAGGCTAAGGACATCTGGCTTTGGAGAGGCAGGCTGCTTACAGTTGGCCCATTTTGTCTACCTTCCCTGACCATGACCCAGGAAAAGTACACTCATTGCCACAGGACACAAACAGTTCCAATGAGCTTTTCTTCATTGATTAAAGTGTTTTTGGTGTACTTTCCCCCACAATTGACCACATTTTAAAACATTCACCCTTTAAAAGCTGTGCATTCTTTTATACACCATTTGTTTTACCAAAGTGTCCCATCACCTTTGCAATAGTGATTATTAAAGTACAGTGTATTTCTTCTTGCACTGGGTCTCAAAAGGTGGAAAGGCTACTTTCATCAAGACTGCTGAATCCAATAATACCCTTTTCTTTTTCCAATTGGGCTTAGATGTGAGATATCTAGATTCAAACTTTATATGGTCCTAAATCCATTGTTCTAATTGATTGTTGTTAGCTACTTTAAGTGATAGAGAAGGAAGGTGATGCATAATTTTTAAACTATCTAATTAAGGTATTGTGCTCCCTAAGTTTCTTTCTCTGAGATTCATATACCACATGGGCTTAATTGGTGCAGTTAAATGAAATATAAATGGTAGTAACACATCTTTTATACTGCAAACAGTTCTTAAAATGGTTACAATTAATTCTGCCTCTCTTAATAAATTATATAAACAGTTGTGAATAATTATAGCACATACTGTATGTCATTCTACATCCCACACACAATATTTCCCCTTGTGGTAATTTCAATGCCTTACGAAATATGACCTGATGTTATGGTCTAAATTATGCAGAAAAATATCTCTCTCTCCCCCACCCCCTTTTCTTCTTTTTTCCTATGCAGAATGCATTTTGTTCCTCTGTTGGAAATTTCTATGGCAGAAGAAATAGAAGCTATAAGGCACTGCAACATGAAAATGACAGGGAACAAATATTTTACTCATACCTTCTTAATGAAGATGAGTTGTATCAATTCACAAGTCCTCTAACCATTACTTGGTCTTCAGCTAATCACCAATTGATGAAAAGCTGTTTAACAAACAATTTCACAATTTCCTCTGACACTGAAATGGAGCCCATCTGTGTAGGTCTATGACAATATTATAAGATGGTATTACGAAGCTGTAAAGGCAGACAGATACAATTGCATGTGGACATCACATTAAGCCATAGTTTATAATGCTGTGAATGAATCTAGTTTCCCCACAACCCCAGGTACTAATCCTGCTTTCCCTCCTTCAGCAGGGCTGTAAAGAAAAAAATGGAAAACTTTAGGTATTGTGTTCACTAAAGTTTAATGACCTTAACTATAGTTTATTGATACAGACCAGCTTTCTAAACTACACTGTCAGTCATTATTCTATGGTTCATTTCAGACCAACTACAGTGAAGATAAATCATAGTTTGTCAATATTAGTTGATAAAGAAGGAAGCAAAAACTTTGGAACTCCTTCTTGCTGGGAAAAGTAGGTATTATGTGCCTAGGGGAAAACTATGCTTTTCCCCATCACAATGAAACATGGTTGATCATAACATTGAAAGGGGATCATTGCCAGGGGTGGTCATTGGAACTGTTGCCATAGGGGTGAAAAACCCACAGCTGCTTTATGTTGTATAAGAGTCATCCAGGTGCTAGATTTTATTACTGAAAGATCCCATGCAACCCCCAGCAGCTACAGGATCAGGAGCTATAAAACAGAGAATGAATTTACAGCCTGCAGGACAACAGATCCATGAACCACCCCATCATTGTTTTATCTGTTTTACAATTTAAGTGAAAAAGATTACAATTTTCCCTGTAAATTCCAGGAACGTATTCTGTCTATTGCAGGCTGCCATTAATCTCTCTCTCATATACTTACACACATACACACATCTTTAAAGAGTAAATTGGTACTACATAATAAAACTCAACTGAGGGCTTTTTAAAAAAATAATAATGAGGCATCAGGACAGTTTATAGATATCAATTTTCTCTCTTGTTCAGGTTTCTGATGAAATGCTAAAACCTGTTAATTCATCATTCTTGTAGTATGGCTAGAATTTTGTCTCTCTGCTCTTTTGATGAATGGTTTTCTTCTGATCTTGGAATTATTTAGGGATACTGGTTTTAATATCCTGGACTGCTTTACTTTATGGTATGAATTTTATGCAGGTTTTAAATCTATCTATCTATCTATCTATCTATCTATCTATCTATCTATCTATCTATCTATCTATCTATGATTTTAGGTTTTTTTACTGAGAAAAAGAGGGTAGCACATCCACATATATAGATAAATACAGGTTGAGTATCCCTTATTCTAAATGCTTGAGTCCAGAAGTGATTTGGATTTTGGAGATTTTATTATTATTATTTTGGTATGCTTGCATTTACCTAATGAAATATCTTGGAGATGGGACCCAATTCTAAACATGAAAAACATTTATGTTTCATGTACACCTTATACATGTAGCCTGGAGATAATTTTGCAAACAATATTTTTGTGCATGAAACAAAGTTTATGTACACTAAACCAGGGGTAGGCAACCTAAGATCCAGGGGCCGGATGCAGCCCCCTGAGGCCTTTGGACCGGCCCCAGGCCAGTCCTGCTGCCGCTGCCGCCGCCTGCCATAATGATATTGATTATTGTTGTTATTACTTGTTCTTGGGGTTTTCTTGGCAAAATCTCCACAGGGGTTTAGCCATGGCTTTTCTGGGGCTGAGATAGTGTGCATGCATGTTTTTTTTAATTTTATTTTTTTAATTTTTTTTTTATTTTTTTACATTTATTTTTGGTGCTTCGGCCTCCCAATTGTCTGAGGGACAGCAACCCGGCTCCTGGCTCAAAAAGGTTGCCTACCCCTGCACTAAACCATCAGAAAGAAAAGGTGTCACTATCACAGCCACCCATATAGACTATTTTGGATTTTGTAGTATTTTGAATAATAGAATTCTGGAAAAAGAAAACTCAACCTGTAATTTATAGATTGTATTCACTCTTAACTACACTGGAAACATAATTCACAATTACTAATTCAGAGAATGATTGTTTAGTTTAAGTACTACAGAAAAGCTCTTCCACAAACAAATAAATATATCAGGAAGGAAGGATTAGCATACATAAAAATAAGTCTAGATGGAGGTGATGAGATGCACATTCTTAACAGTAGTCCAAACAGAATATATGATGGCCATCAATTTTCCCATAAAGTTTAAATGTTTCTCTACAAAAAGATAACATATTATATATATATTTAAATATTTATATATGGTTAAAAATCAGTCATCTTGAATTTCATTTAGGGAGAAAGATGGGATATAAATCCAATAACTAAATAAATAAATGAATTTTTTTTTTCATTAAAACATTTGGTATACAAATTTGGAATATGAGAAGTTTTGGCATAAAATACAGTTGTGCTTGTGAGTGAAGCTGGTATGTCATACTGAAAAGTCTTGCATTTTATATTTTAATATAATTTTAAAATATAAATACATTCACAGTGTATATAGTTATATTGACTCCTTTATATTTTATATATGCATTTTTAAACTTGATGCATAAATTGACTGTCATCATCTTTTTGGTTTGCAGTATTTAAAAATAATCAATCCAGTGATCCCTTATAGTGATAGCAGGTGTGTGTGCCATATATAAGGAGCCTCCTTCCCACAGTTATTTAAAAACAAATGGAAAAGTCTATCAGAAGAACATACTGAGGATATCAGAGTACATATCAGGCTGTGGTTCAAGGTATATATCCAACAGCTGCAATTTTGTACAGGCAGTTACTTCCAAATAACGCTCTGTGACTTAATCCTAGGTAAACATAGAAAGTCTGCACTGAAAATGTTTCTACATTTCTGTTATATGCATGTCTTCTGTATGTTAGAACTACCCTGGATATTTTTCAGCTTTAAAATTTGTGGCAAAAAAATATGCTTTTGTTTGTGGATGAAAAAGTAGACAGTGATGATAACCTAGCACTAAGTAGCCAATTACCCAAATAACTAAGCTAACTGGGCATTAGGTTAATACTTCTTGAATCAGATGCATAGATGACCCCAGCCAGTTTGGGACCATGAAACAAATAGATTGATGACATGGGGCTACATGGCCCATCAGATTTAACTACATTAAGATGTCACTGAGGAAAAGAAGGTCAATGCTTCTTAACTAGGTGAATGCTTTCAAAGCTGTACCTGGGATTGTTTATTTAGTTTGTCCACATATTGGAGCTTGAGAAAAACAATAACTATCCAGAACTTTGTCTGTGAGATTTCATTTTGCAAACATTAAATGTCAGTAACATACAACATCTTTGCCTTCTGCATGACTTGAAGTGGAAGTTGTAGATCTATTTATTATCCTATTTGTTCCATCAACAGAAGTGATTTTTTCTTACCTTTGCAAAATTATTACAGCCTTATGCATAATTCCTCTTTTGAATGTTCCAGGATCATAGTGATATCAGACACAATCTTAAGCATATGTAAGCCTATCTGAATATAATTGGGGTTACATCTATAACTAATTCAACATGCTCAAGGGACTATGGGTGTCTTTATTTATGTATGTATTTATTTATCCAGTAATATATCATTTTATTTTTATTTTTTAAAAAATAAGGTTTTGTGGTGGATAAAAACACCCACTTCTTGATTTTATTAATGATAAAATTGATAGGCACTTTGGGGAGATAGTAATGAATAACTACAATCAGGCTAGATTCTGTCATGCCATTGTTCGTCTGCTCTGAACTATCCCAGTGAATTGCCCGGGATTAAAAGTTTGTCAGTAATTTAGAGAAGTGAGCTAGGATTGCCAAGATAGACCACATTTTTCAACAATGTAATTATTCAGGATGTGTTTTTGACATTTCTCAGCTAATCTAATGCAGATACGTGGGAATGGTGCGGGAAAGGAAACCACATCAGATTCTTTGTCTATTCTCATTATTGCATTGCTGTTCCTCATAACTGCCAGAATTCTGTATGATCTGTTATGTTACATACTGCATGCATACCTAGCCAGTGGCATCACTTGGGGGGTGCGGTGTGTGTGGACGGCACCAGGTGACACCCTAAGGGAGATGAAACTATTTCTCCTCAAACACCTACCTTTTGGTAGAAAAGGGCTGTGGTATTGATCTGCTTCCCTTTAAAATGCTTTAAGAGATGATGGGAGTGAGGTGAATCTCAGTGAAAGGAGAAAAGAGAGCTTTTAAAAGGATTTTTAAAAATTAAAATTTCAAATTTCAAAAGTTTATTTAAAAAAAGTTTTTTTTTAAAAAAATATTCTTTTAAAAAATTTCCTTAAAAACATATTATAACCAAATCTTCACAATGTATATCTAAATACATTTAAGTTGTACATATGATATTGTGATTTGAAGGTATACTTTTAATTTTGCTAGTTGTTTATGTCACAACGATTAGCATTCAGTAGTATATGGGAAATACGATTTATGAGTAACATTAGTGCAAAAAAGCATTACTAAGGATTCTGTATGGTGTGAAATGGGAGGAGGTCAATGGGGGGGGGGGTGACACCATGAGTTACCACACTGGGTGACACCAACCCTAGGAATGCCACTAGTCTACAGAACAGAAGGACTAAGAAACTCTTTTACTGAATTTCAAAGATACAAGCAAGAGTACCCAATGCATATCAGGACTGCACTGATGTGCACTGATGCACCACTATGCATGATGCATTGATATAGTAATGTAACAGCAGCCCACTACTGCATGTGGATGTCATGCAACTATCCAATTCAAATTTCCATAGATGGAAGCTGACTTACAAAGATGTGAGGCCCTAACAGGATTCCAGCTAAGGTTCTTTTTTTGTTCCTGCTAAAAGGGTGAATCACTTTAACCATCATAAATGGTTACTCACTTTAACCATCATAAATCCCCTATTAGAATCAAACTAATTTTCATAGATGGCAGAGATTTTTTTTTTGTTATGAGATTCCATTCCTTCAGTATATTACATCCTTAAGACAAAAGTATTTTTAGTTTCAGGTAATTCAGCTAAAATATAAGAATTTTTTAGAGTATCTGTACAAACATTGAAGTCTAAAATGTAGCAAGTGAGATCTGGTATTTAGTTTTGCATTATATTTTTTTATAAACAAGAAGAGCTTCTTTATAAATGTCTACTTCAAGCCATACAATCCCGATAAGCCAGTAAAGCCTATGTCTTTCAAGCATACTAGACTGTGCACTATTACTTGATCTCTCTCCAATGGTTTTGTTGATCTGTACTACAGAGTATAAAGTAAAGTTGCCCCATAACTGAGTAAAGTTGCCCCAGAACTGAGCCTCTTGAATCATGACATTCTGAATAGTTCATTATTCTACCTGCATGGTCAAACCAGCCATCATTTCCATTATCTGTTCCCTCTTTCAAAGCTTCTGTCTCTTCTTTTCTTGGATTATGGATTTGTATAAAACTGCATCTAATAACTTGTGGAAACAATGGGTATTTAACCTTCTAACTGAAAATCCAAGTCTTTACTTTCCTGCCTTTGGGTATAAATAAAACATCTTCTCTGAGGGTCACTTGCAAATTTCATCTTGCACATCCTTTACAAAGAACAGTAAAATACTCTGCATCAGCACCTTCAGGAATATGGCACAATATCTTGCACCACAGAACCTGTAAATAACACCAAGGATTTTTTTTACAATATTTTTTTCTGATTGATCAACCAAAACCATGCATTTATTATGTTTATTTCTCAATAAAAATGCTGCAATAGAACGACAGAAACACATACACACAGCACAATATTGTCACACTAATTCTACTAATAATAAGATTAATTTTAGTTTAATATAATTATATTTTAATAACAGAATTTGTTTAATTCTGTGTTAATATTATCAATCATGTTTTTATCTTAATTCTTAAAGTTAAACTTCTTGTGAGCCATATCAATCCCCAAATTGGGGGAAAAGGTTAATATACATTTTTTTTAATAAATAAAAAAAAAAACATGATTTTTTTTACTGTACAAAATCATGTCCATCTTTCCAGGCTACTATATAGCACGTTCCCTGTATGATATAGCCTTGTGTGACAGGCACTTCTGCCCAGAAGATGACTCTAAACCTAACTAGGGAAAGACCAGTCTGGCCAATAAAAACAGCACTTTTAAATGTGCAGAGAAGACAAGAGAGGAATGGTGTAAGGTTAAAATTCTATTTATCATACCACGGCATAAAAGTATGCAAGTGTAGAGCTGCCGTAATGTTGAATTGCACTATTTGTGCCACCAGTGGCACAATGCATTGTACAACTATACACTTTCCCATGTCACAACAGTTCTCCCATTGCCATCCATTGCTGAGTACCACATTCACTGAACCTTCTAGTATACCTTCCAATGCTTCACAGATGAAAACTGGGGTATGTGTCAGAAAGCAACATCAGTATGTGGGGAAGGGAAAGATTCCATCCCAAACTCTCTTCTCCCTACTGCTGATCTGTCTGAGTACAAACTACTTTTGCACATTGAACCCAGTTTACAACAACTGAAGTAAGCTGGTGGCAAAGGGACAAAGTGGGAGAAGAAGAAAGAAACTGGCCAGTTGAAAAAGTGGGACAACAGAGGATTGATTGGGACTGTCTCTGCCAAATCAGGATTGTTAGTGGGCTTGCGCAAGAGTGACACTGTTTATGTGACTCAGGGATGGGCAATGGATCTGCTACACTGCACTCAGAAATCTACACTGGATTTTATTGCCACTATTTTCACAGCTACTCCAAGCTGAATGGATCTGCTAGTTCCAATTTCTAGTTCTAAAACAGCAGAAATCCCATTCATTACAGAGCAGCTGTGGGAGGAGTGGTGGTAAGGTCCAGAGTGCATTCAGCAGCCCTGCTGTGTCAAATTCACCAGATGTCCCTGGATATCAACTTTGTGCAACTTGCAAGAAAATACAGCTACTTATGCTATGATATCTACACCAGAGTAAAACCACCACAGAATTCCAGCCAAAGATTCTTGGAGCTAGCTGAAAAGAAACAGTCTTTGGGGAGGTTGTAACCCTTTTGTTGGGATGAGTTGCTTTCAGACTGCACTAAGAATCAGAATTATTTATTGGATTGTATGTTCCACCCAGTTTGATTATTTGATATACATGTCTTCAGAAACACTGCATCCCAGAAAAAAGTAAATCTGTCCTGAAAATGTGTCCCTCCTATGGAGATAATTGTTGCTGCCACATTGCAGAATTGATGTAGTTTAACACTGCTTTAACTTCCATGACTCCATCCTATGGAATCCCAGGACTTGTAGTTTCTGTTGGAGTACTCTATCTAATATATCACAAAACTACATATCCAGAATTCCATAGCATTGAGCCATGACACTTAAAGCAGCCACAAACTGCATTAATTCTGCAGTGTGGGTGCAGCCTCAATACTACTTCATAAATTACTAATATGGTTTTAGACTATTACTGATCCAAACAAATTTCTCTTTTCAATGCAAAATCAAATAGCCACAAAATAGAAAATCTAGAAAAATAGATTCAACACAACGATGGCAAAAGCAGGAGGAAAAAATCTTGTGGAACCTTAAAGACTAACAAGTTTGATATGGCCTAGATTTTCATGGTCTCCAGCCCTCTTCATCAGATGCATGATGGCAAAAGTTAGTTTTTTTCATGCTGCTTGAGTACATGTGTGAATTGTGTAGTTTAGCAAACAGAAAAGTAATTAAATAATTGTTACAATAATTTTGGCACTTCATTACTTTGACAGTAAACACAACAGCAGTCAAGCAGGTGATTACATTTTAATTGACTGTAAGGAAACTTTAGTATAGTGATTCCTGTCGGGTAACTTGAGAACTAACTACTAAGCTTGCTGTGGTGTGGGGATATTGATAACACTGTTAGAATAGTGCTAGTACTTAATGCTGCCAGCCTGAGCAAAGTCGCATTAGGTACAATGGTGCATGTCTCTGAGATCTCTTTCGTTATTGGTGTTAACTGCTATCAAGTTGACTCTGACTTATGATGGCCCTATACCTCCAAATCATCCTGTTATCAGCAGCCATGCTCAGGTTTTGCAGACTTAGGGCCATGGCTTCATTGAGTCAATCCATCTGGAATGTGGTCTTCCTATTTTCTATTGTCTTCTACCTACATTATTATATTTTCTTGGAATCTTGGCTTCTCATGATATGGCCAAAGTATGAAAGTCGCTTGTTCTACTTGGCTTCTAGAGAAAGTTCAGCCCTGATTTGCTCTAGGACTGATTTATTTGCCTTTCTGACAGTCCAGGATATCTGCAGCTCTGTCCCTCCAAACCATATTACAAATGAGATGATTCTCTTCTATCAGTTATTTTCATTGTCCAGCTATTGCAACCATATATAGAAAGCAGAGATCTCTTTCACATCTCACATTACAGCATTTTAATGCCACTTCATCTGTCATCACTTCATCCGATGGAATCCTAGGATTTGTAGTTTAATCAGGCACTAGTGGTCTTTGGCAGAGAATTCTAAATATTTTATGAAACTATGAATTCTAGGATTCCATAATAGGGAACCATGGCAATTAATGTTGTATCAAAATGCTATTATTGTGTAGTGTACTATAAGTGAAATGAATAAGTAGAATCAATGCATTAAGTGTACAACCTGAAACACACTGAAGAGAGAGTAAAACTTACCTCTGAGTCAATATTATTAAAACTGGACTGCTCAAACTGTCATCTAGTTCAGTTTTGATAGTATCTGCAAATTACTACAGAAAAATGTATTCTATCTATGTGTTCAAAACCCAAGGAACAGCAATCTGTTTCATTTTATTCTCATTAGGAAATTAGTTTCAGGGGTTTTACTATAATCTGTCTCTGGACCGTTTTGTGTTTTGAGATTCCCAAAGGCAAAAATGCCCCTTTAGAAATTAAATTCCACTCATTTTAATGGGGCTTCCATAAAAGCAGTTCACTCTGGAATACATCATCCACATGTGCAAAATAATGGAAATATAAAATCTGTCTCACTTTCCTGCTGAAGCAAAAGGATGAAGAAGATCCATATACACATCAGAGCACATTGGACTGAAAGCAGATTCCTAAAAGAATGGCTTCCAGTTAAGAAAAGGTAGCACCCTCACTAACTTAAAGCATAAATTATTAGCTATAGCCAAAAACTGAAGCTTTCCGACCTGCTTATAGCTACAGGAAGATACTCACAATTATTCAGATGCTTCCAAAGGCAATTTACTATTTATAAAAATATCAAAAATACGGTAATACTTTGTAAATTGAAGAGTTTCCCTACTCTAGCCACTCTTTTTTTTTTTTTGGTAGTAAGAACTAGTGGAGCTTCTTCTAACTGATGAAACCTTCATTCACTGAAGGAATCACTTCACTTTGATTAAGTAAACAGGTCTAGATCTAACCTTGTGTATTGAAATTAATGTTTCAAACCCTCTTTTTATTTTGAACTTTCCATGAAAATTTTAGTTGTTTATAGTAGCAGTAAATGCAGTTCTGTGTCTTCAAACATTAGGAGCAATCCAGTCAAATAACTAGGAGCTTTGCTATTGATTTCAATATGTGTAGGATTACACTCTTTGATAGTATTAAATAAATTTTATGCCTTTGATTACTTTAGGGAATGTTTAATCTTCCATTCCAGTTTCAAGCCACTAGGTATCACATGGGCATATAGTACACAGATTCAAATCTGACTTGCCTTGGTCATGTGAGTAGCCTCAGGATAGTAAAATTTCCCTTTAAACTATAAAATAATTTCTCAAATGATGATTTCATCTGACAAGTAACCACCATTACATGACCTTTACTTGAAAGAATACTTTGTTTTCAGAGCTTTTAATCCAGACATAATCTTGGAGGTTTTGGACCATATATCCTCATGCCCTTTCTTCAAACGTTGCCAGTTCAACAGAACAGTTCCACACAAATCCCACAAAAAGTACTTCTGCCACTGTAATTGACAGAAATAAACTACAAACACTAAGCAGAACAAATTTCAAGCACTGTGTATTTTAGAAAGGTGTGATTCAATGGGCAGGATCCAAGCAAACAGGAAGAACTGTGATGTATCTTTCAAACAGGAGGACTTTAAGCAGTTGTTCAACTTTCTGTCTGAAACCATAAGGGCTTCAAAGTGCTGGCTGGATTATGCCCAACCTATGAAATTCTAGATTATAAAATAATGAGGCTGCAGTCCTCTTAATACCTTGACAAGGAGTAAATTCTATTCAACTCAATGGGAATTACTTCTGATGGCAGACTGGTGAAAAATGAGAGCACCATATCTAAATTAAGGTTTCTGAAAGAACTAACATGTATATATGACACTATATATTATAGATAAGTGAAAATGCAGAAAGACAATTAATCTGATGTGTACATGGCAATTTCAGACAATTACCAAAGACAATGTATAGACTTTATTATGTTGTTTGTGTATACACATGCAAATCTGTATTAATACAGGATAGAAAGGTAGCAGGAAGCCATTCTTTTTTTAAAAAAACAAACCACCCCTACACTCCAGGTAATACAGCTGTTATATATGAACTGGGGGAAACAAAATGAACTTTTTGTTATACATGAACATTTCCAAAGTCTATACCCATTACTTCTGCACAAAGTTGGAACTGCACTGTTCACTTTAACCAATGATTCCTTGAACAGTTAGCTTTCAGAGTTAGCTTTCAAAGAAATTTATCTTACAAATAGATCAACACAAACTTCAAACTTAACTGGAACCATGTGAGCATTATTGCATGGGATTGTCTTACCCAACAAGTAGTTATTAATATCCAAAAAGTGTACACAATTTCGCTTCTCGGCCTTTTGGTAAGATCAAGTGCAAAAAGTATACACAATTTCAAGAACATGCTAGCAACCCATCTACATTTTTTTTCTATATAGTGTCCTTATTTAGTGTTTAGTGCATTTCTTTGCATTTCTACAGCTCACTATGGAGTCTATGTAATTATAGTTAGTTACACCTCCATTACAATTAGCATGATTGACCACAAATGTCGTTAAAACACCTGTGGTTTCCTTGATAAGAGCTGAACCACTAGGATCATGGATCGAAAGGACGACATATGGCCTGTGAAAGGACTACTTAACATAACCTATTATATTGCTCTACTGGTAAATCTCATTTCTTTTCATTTGATGATTAGTTCAATCAATATTTATTCCTGTGTGCTTCTGTTGTCTTTAGTGACAAAAGGAACCTTCTTTCAGTTTCATCGAAGGCAAAGCTTGTTCCTTAGAAGTCCATTGCATCAACTGAAAAGGACTGGGGTGTGTATATATGTGATTTTATTTGGCATCTTGGGACTTTCTCTTCTAATATTGCTGCCAAGCGCTAGGTAACCATTGCAAAATGGGGCTGTGTTTTATAATATGGCTATCACCCCCAAACACTGTGATTGCTGTAAATTATATGTAATCTGTAGTTAGTAGTGTACTGTGAATGTTTTTATCTTTTGGGATCAAAGAAATATACTTTAAGAGTAGTATCTCCATTTAAAAGATAGGTTATCTAGTACAAAGATCAGTTTTCCTAAAGGTTTTTTCCTAATAGTATAAAAAATACAACTGAACAAATTATTTTTATCTGACTGAAGAAACACAGTAGGAAAAGTTCAACAGAACCAATATCATGAACAGTGTTTTAAACAGTGTCTATAATAAACATCTCTTAAAGCTTGTCTTATAATGCAGCTCTCCTCTCTACAAAAGTACAATCTTTTTATGTATTTTTTTAAAGAAAGAAAGAAGAATGCTAGTTAATCTATGGAAATATTCAGAGAAAGATGAGTATGTTTTCAATTTCAATGTACAATGTAAAAACAACAACAACACCCAGATATCAGTTTAGTGTTACATACGTACAACTGAGTTATACAAAATATTAACAGCAGACTCATTTAATACTGCTGTGGATTTCTGGATTTTCCAAGCACTATTAATACTTAGATGAGAGACTGCCAGGGAATACCAGGTGCTGTAGGTAATATTTCAGAGGAAAGGGCTGGCAAAACCACCTCTGATTATTCCTTACCTAAGAAACCCTATGAAATTCATGAAGTCTCCATAGGTGGACAGGTGATTTGAAGATACACACACACACACACACACACACACACAGAGAGAGAGAGAGAGAGAGAGAGAGAGAGAGCAAAGATGTCATGAACTATGTTGTTAGTGAAGTTCCTCTCCAACAAAAGCAACAACCCTGAAACAAAGAGTCATGTGATGTGTAAACAGCCTCTTAAAAAGCAGTGGTGACTTTATTCTTTATTAAGATGACTCTTTCTGGGATTATTATTGAACTCTTATTGAGGATTGCTCACATCATGATGATTAACTTTGGTTTTAAAAAGCTATCCATTCTGGTTTCTTTTATTTACTGATCACATGGATAACTTAATGATATCAGACAAAGGCATGGAATGTTCAAGGATATTTACACCATATATATATATATATATATATATATATATATTCCTAGGATGGCATTGAAAATTAAATCATCATCCTGTTTCAGTAGCACCTGATTCAGATCATGAAATCATAATCATAATCAAGATTATAATCATGAAATCATAATCATAATAAAAAAGATAATGATATTATTTGCATTCATTTGTTGAGGAGAAATTACCTGTTTCAAATGATTCATGATTTTTCATGTTCTTTCATAAATTTATTCCCATTTCCTAAATGTTTGATCTGGCAGTAGTGGGCAGAAAGAAAATCAAACAGCACTGTATGTGTCATCTAAATGTGGTGGTGGTGGGGAAACACTAATGAAGCATATTAAAAAATTGCTTGAACTCCAGAAAAGTAAAATTGAGACTGACCAGGCTGCTAAGAAATTTGACTGTGATGTTTAGGAACCACAGTTTTGCAAACTCTTTGCTTTCTCTGGATTTCACATGTTTTAGAATAAGTTAGTGACTAACTAATGTTGGAAACTTAACAGTGAAAAGAAGTACTCAAACACTATTATCACCTTCATTATCCAAAGCTTTTAGTTTTCTCTAATGTGGAAAAAGCAACAGCCCATATCCTTGACATTTTAATTCTTTCAAAGAATTTTAAAAGCTAAATCTAAATTTTGTACAGGAAGAAATACTATTAGGTATTTTTATTTTCATGTTTAAAGCCTGAGTTTTATCAGGAAGAGAAAAAAATAATACATTCAAGGGGGTATCTTTTGGTAAAGGGATATTTATATCTTTTAATGTATAAATCAGCCTGTGCCTTTTGAGTTTGCAACTCAAATGGACCATTTTAAGTCCTGGATGTGAATTATTTACAGAACAGAAACAACATCATCAATTTCTTTCTTCGGTAACCTTTCCCCCATTCGCCTTCTCCCAAATCCAACAATTCTATAAAAGAGAGATGTTTTTTTAAAAACTAAATATTTTAAAAGCTTTTTTTTTTTTTTTTTAAAAAAAAAGCTTTTTAAAGCTTTTAGGGTTTGTAGGGGCCAGACCACTGCCACCAAGCAGGAGGAAGCAAATGACAAGAGGTCGAGTAGCCCTCACGTTTACAAATCCAGCCTTCCTCTGAATCGCCCCCTTCAAAAAGGCTGGATCCATCCTTTGGGAGACACAGAAACATGTTAGTTGGGTGTCTACCTCTGGCTTGAAAGGATCACCTTAATAAGTGCCTCTCCTGACATCTCAGAGAGAAAGAGCATTGCAGTCCAGCTATGGGGGGTGGGCGACTTTGGGACAGACAAATCTCATCCAAGGATGAATGTAGCTGCTCCTTAGGCTTTTAAAATAAAACCTCCTGTATTATCCTCCTCTTTTGCTTCAAACGTGAAACGGCATTTCAATGGGCAACCCTGTCAGTCTTTCCCTTAAGTTTTTGGGGCACAACCATTGCATTGATCTGAAAGTAGAAGTTTGTCTCTCCAGGATTAGAGGTGGGTGGCAAGAGGAAACTAACTGTGGGCCTTCTTAACAGACAAGATGGAGTTAGCTGAAACGACTAGTCACACTTCACCCCCACAGTGGTCCGGCTAAAACCATGGGGGAGACCTTCATGCCCCCCCCTCCTCCTCCTCCTCTGTCGTTCCCAGGCCTGCTCACCCTCGCAAGGTTAACGGGGTTTGATTTTGCAGACTGCCAATAGTGTATCGACCCGCCGGGCCTTTCCTCTCCTTTCCCCTTCAGGGACCCAATTGAAAAAATGCCTCCCGATGAATAAATATCCCATTAACTAGCAACTCCGCTTCCCAATCGAACGGGCCACTCGCCACTCCCGCCGCCGTCTGGGACCAAGGACCGCGAACCTCCATTAACCCCCCAGCGGAGAATAAGGGGGACCATGGTGAATTGTTTTAAAATAAATAAATATGTAAATAAAACAATTGAAAAGACAGGTCGGGGTTCCTCTGGCACATCACCGACCCCAACGGACTGGGAAAGGTAGAGACCCCCCCCAAAAAAGTGACGCACCCAAGTTTCTGGTTTTCAAAGAAGGAGCCTTTTGCAGCCATAAATAGGAAGAAGGGAGAGAGAGAAAGATGGAGGGACAAAAAAGAAAGAGAGAGAAGGAGGGAGGGAGGGAGGGAAGGAAGGAATGTGACTGTTAATTTTTATTTTAGCATGGACTTTCAGGTAGTGACTCATTATTGTTTATAGCCCCGGAATCGTGTTTCAAGGCCAACGCGTTTAGGATCAGAGCTTTCCTTTGTCCCATTAAGTTGCACTAGTCGCATTCAACTCAATGGGAGAAAGGAAAGCTCTGATCCTAAACAGGTTGGGCTAGGAAAGCTGTGACATGTTTACTTGGGAGGAGGCTTGTTTGCTCAACAATAAGTAAAGGTCTAGAATGCCATGCGCTGGATGCCAAGGATGTGCGCTTGGCTTGAAACCATAAAACAAACAGGTTTATTATTATTGTCATTATTATTTTTCGTCACATTGACTTAGTGGGTTGATGCATCCCCTCTTGCCAACTTTCTACTCTTCCCTGATGATACTACCACCAACCACAAAAAAAGCCCCACGAGTTTTTGCGGACCAACTAACAGCCCTGACAAGTTTTGGCATCCGAGGCAAAGACGCACCGACGCAGCTGCAAGATCCCGCCGAAGGATCTATGAGGAGGAGGACGCTTCAGTTTGATCCAGTCGCTTAGGTAATCGACAGAAAGGTGAGGCAGCAATAAGAGTCGGGTTTTCCCTTTAATCCCCACCCGCACCGCCGGCCGCAGAAAAAGAAATCCCGAACCAGCAGGGAGTATTACAACTCGCTAAAGAATTGCAGGTTTTGGCTGGATCCGCACTGCAGAAGTAATCCAGTTTGACACCACTTGAGCTGCCATGGCTTAATGCTGAGGAATTCTGGGATTTGTAGTTTGGGGAGACATTTAGCCTTCCCTATCAGAGAGCTCTGGGGCCACAGCAAACCGCAATTCCCAGAATTCCAGGGCATTGAGCCACGGTAGTTCAAGCGGTGTCAAAGTGGATTGTTGCTGCAGTGTGGATGCACCGTTTGTGGCGGCGAGAGGGGGACTTCGCGGTCTAGCGGATCCGACTTGGAGCCGCACGTAATTTCGCCCGCATTTCAAAATTGAGCGGGACTTCTTGCCTGGCCTTTTAAAGGCAATCGATGCGTCCCTTAGGGCTGATTCCTCTGGCAAATGAAGGACCTGGACCGCCCTGCCCAGACACCAAAATACAGGGCAGGAGTTGGACGGGTCAGAGAAGCAAATGCCACCTGACGAGACCCGATTCTTTCGCCCTTGCTCCTGGTTTGGTGTGTGGAGGGGAAAAAGGAATCAGGAGCGATCTCGGGTCCTGGGCAGCCAAACCACAGGGCTGCCAGTCCTCAGAAAGCCGTCCTCGGACGGCAATCCCTGACGGTCGAAGGCTTGGCTTCCAGGGCAAGAAGGCGCTCTGGGCTCCCGGTCCCTTTTCAGGCCCAGAGGGGTCAAGAAGAGGGGATGCCCACGGAGTTGGTGGCCAAGTCCGAACTGAGCTTGAGAGTGTAGGCCTAAGCAGAC
>CM034703.1:88576521-88591840 GCA_020142125.1 Phrynosoma platyrhinos
ACTACACTAGAAGCCTTTAAGAAGGTGCTTAAGATGGAGCTCTTCCGGCAGGCCTATCCACCCGATCTCCCCAATTATAACTCTGAAGCCTAATTGTACTATCTGATATGGCCTCCCAGATATGTGAAGATGACGACCAATCTGTGCACATGATTGGGTATTGGATTTTATTATATGGATTGTGGGTTTTTTATTATTGTTATGATTTTATATATTGTATTTTATATATTGTATTTTTCTATATTTCTCTGTAATCCCACCTTGATCCACAGGGAGAGGTGGGAAAATACATATAAAAATTATTATTATTATTTATTATTATTATTATTATTATTATTATTATTATTATTATTGTCATAGGGTGGCATCTACCACCTCTTTCCTACTTCTGGAAAGCTCCCTTTTCTGCTCATACATTGCTATGGTTAATGAAGGGCCTCTCATATTACTCATCTCTGAAGGCTTATTCTTTGCTGGGGTCAAGCAAGAAGTGTTTGGGCAGCCAAAACCAGCCCATGACATTGTGCTGCTTGAGGCAAAAAGCAAGATGATATATCCATTTCCTGTACATCAACTCTTACTTCCTAGGAAAAGACATTTAGCCTTTCTTACCTGACTAGATAGCCCATTGCTTGGGGCAGTTTTTAGGCACAAACATGGTTCCAAAATCTAATCTCCATGCACAAACCCAGCATATACACCCACGCTCTGTGCATGTTTTGTGTTGCCTTCCACTCTCCCAGTCTGAGCCAGTTTCCATGGTCTACTCATCAAACAGGTAATTATAACCCTCTGAAAATCCCTAAAAACCCCACTCTTATTTTCATATTTCTATTTTGATTAGCTCTGTACGTTGTGGCTGAGTGAATTGCTATCTTGTGTGTGTGATTGCACTCTGCATTTTTTAAAAAATAAAACCTTCTTAATTCCCCCAAAACCTGGAGTCTTCCTCAGTTAGTACTGGTATAAACTGGTGCACATAGGCCAAAGGTTACTGAAGCCTCTTGCAAAAACTAATTTCCCCAACATTTGAAGTAATGCTGAAAGTTGGTGAGGACCCTGCCAGTCCCCCCACCATTTTTTTTTTTTGAATAACAGAGCCTACAACAGGCAAGGGAAACAGTAGCTGCTTCCAGAACCTCTCCCTGAGCATGTGTGAACAGCAAAATAGAGAAAAGGGGAGAGCAGATAAGCATGCCTCACCAGTTACAGAAACATGTTTCATTTTGTTTTTTGAAAGGTACAGATCTATAAGTCTGGCAGCCAAAATGGAAATCATAAGAAAAGTGGAGGCTGGTGAAAGAAAGAAAACAACCCTGACTACAATTTGGAGGAAGATTTCAAGTGGTCTCTAGAAGGTTCAAAATGTTTTTGTTTACTTATGCAAGGCTTATTTGATGTGCTTATTTCATTTCATATATCCATATTGCTAGTTTTGGATAAAATGTTTCAGTAAACATGGCTGGGAAAACATCTACTTTATTAAGCAAGGTATACCTGTAATTGACAACTGAATCTTTGTTGTCAGTTTTTGTTTTTGTATTAAATTGTGTTCATAAATCAACACACTGAAAAAAACCTGTTAAAAACCCTGATACAGCTAAAAAAAACCCACCAATCCCCTGCACCTTTGATTTGAATGAGAGTACTGAAAGGAGTATACTGTAATATTATGCATATTTTTGCTTGATTTTTGGAATATATAGGACAATTGCCAATTAAGATTCATTGCAAATATATTCTGAGCATTGTTGACCACATTTTATAAAAACTTCTGTTTGTGTATGTGTGTATATATATATTTTCAATGCTGTTTCAAGAATGCAATCAAATGGAAACTGCTGTGGATCCCCATGCAAATTATTCCTTCTGCCTCTGTGCTGCACAATTTTGTCTGCTTGTATTTTACTTAAATAATGCAAGAGGACTTGATGCCAGCCAAATACTGCACAATACTGATTTTTTAAAAGGGAGAATTGAGGTTTTCTGGTATATATTTTTTGCATTTTTTCAGAGGTTGATGAGTTCAAAGAAAAGGCATGCCAGCAATGAAAAGTGATGCATTATTCCCTCAAAGTACTTTCCCTCCCCCACCACATAACTATACTTTATAATATGCCATAACATTGGCAAACAAAGCTCAGAGCTCTTTAAGAACAAGGCAAAGTTCATGAATAATGGTTGAATCAGGAAACTGATAATTAAATGAGACAACTGAATGCCAGTAGAGTCCCCAGTGGAAAATACTCTTCATTGATGATCATTTCCACCTTTCATTTCCCTCCAGTTTTCATACAATCTAGCAGTTCATTACTGCAGACATTTTAAAAACCTGCATGATTAAAGAAATATTCAAATCTTTTCTCTTTCACTAAACTTTCACTAAAATTCACTATTTTGGGGGTTTTATACTCTAAAATGCATAGGCCAGTGTAGAGTTTGGAGAAACATTCAATAAATAATGGAAGCAGGATGTGTAAAGCTGTGCTGAGTCCCTCTATAATTGAGACATATACATGCCCTGATTAACTAAACTTGAAATTTACAGATTGTAGTATTATAAACAGCAGACTTTAATCAACATCCCATTCTACTCTACTAGTTGCATATTTCATAGGATATCAGAATAAAGAATTAATGTATTCAAATAGCAGAAAATCAAATTACCATTAATTGTATGTTTCTGCTTGGCATACCAGTACTTTATGAATTGCTCCCAATACTTTTCAGAATTAAATTTTCTTCCTCCTTCCTTCACAATTGTTGTTACTGTACATTTTCAAGTCATTTCCAACTTATGGTAACTTATCATGGGGTTTTCTTGGCAAGATTTGTTCAGAGGGGGTTGCCATTTCCTTTCTCAGAAGGCTGAGAGAAGGTGACTTGCCCAAGGTCTTTCAGTGTGTTTCCATGGCTGAGTGGGAATTTGAACCTAGGTATCCAGATTCCTAGTCCAACATAAATCACACCATTCTGGTTCTCACAGAACCACTAAAAACTCCCAGAGAAAGCAGTTGAAAGGCCATTAGAAGTTATTTCCCTTCTGCTGATGGTTGTGGTGGGGGAGGGGGAGGCTAGAGAGGTCTAGGGGTGAAGATGAGTATGAACCACCTAAGCTTAGCCAATGGTGAGAAATGGTGGGAGTATCTGGAGGGCTGCATGAACCCACCTCTGATGTAATTCATAGATCCCAAGACCAACACCATAATCATTAAAAGATAACATGGGTTTTAGAGAAACAAGCCATGCCAGACTAATCTGATCTTTCTTTTCTTTTCTTTTCTTTTCTTTTCTTTTCTTTTCTTTTCTTTTCTTTTCTTTTCTTTTCTTTTCTTTTCTTTCTTTCTTTCTTTCTTTCTTTCTTTCTTTCTTTCTTTCTTTCTTTCTTTCTTTCTTTCTTTTTTGGATAAAATTACCAGCTTGGTAGATGAAGGGAATGCTGTGGATATAGTATATCTTGATTTCAGTAAGGCCTTTGACAAGGTTTCCCATTACATTCTTGCAAACAAGCTAGTAAAATGTGGGCTGGACAATGCAACTGTTAAATGGATTTGTAATTGGTTAACTGGTCAAGCCCAAAGGGTTCTCAGCAATTACTCCTATCATCCTGGAAAGGTGACCAATGGGGTGCCACATGGTTCTGTCCTGGGCCCTATTCAACATCTTTATCAATGACTTGGATGAAAGAATAGGGGGCATGCTTATCAAATTTGCAGATGACACCAAACTAGGAAGAGCAGCAAATACTGTAAAGGAGAGGATCAAAATTCAAAATGACAAAGTTAAAAATGATTAGAAACTGTCCAGAGGAGGGTGACCAAAATGGTGAAGAGTCTGGAAACCATGCCTTATGAGGAAAGATTTTGGGAACTGGGTATGTTTAGCCTGGAGAAGAGACAGTTTAGCGGTGATATGATCACCCTGTTTAAAATTTTAAGGGATGTCATATTGAGGGTAGAGCAAGCTTGTTTTCTGTTACTCCAGAGAATAGGACCTGGAACAATTGATGGAAGTTACAGGAAAAGAGATTCCACCTTAACATTAGGAACTTCCTGACAGTAAGAGCTGTTCAACAGTGGAACACACTCCCTCAGAGAGTTGTGGAGTCTCCTTCTTTGGAGGTCTTTAAACAGAGGCTAGATAGCCATCTGTCGGGGATGCTTTGATTGAGAGTTCCTGCATGGCAGGTGGTTGGATTAGATGGCCCTTGTGGTCTCTCCCAACTTTATGATTCTATGATTCTAAGACCTCCTTATTGCAGCAATGGAAAACTCTGCCACCATTACTCCTCAAACATTTCTCTGCTGATGGTGGTAGGTAGTGAAAAGTGGCATATTTAGGGCAGATCCACAGGATCTCAAGCCCTCCTGTTCCTTCAACATGTTCCCTTTCTCTTTCCCATGAAAGCTGTTGAAAGGAAAATAAAGACGACAACGACGACGACGACAACGATGATGATGATCATCATAATTAGACTCAAAGTGGTTTACAAATGAAGTCCAAAAAGGTGTAGGAATAAAAGTTCTGGATCACATGGAGAGTAGATACCCTCTGCTTCAGACAATTTATCTCTATGTGAGGAGAATGATAACAAAGGAAATAGAATGTTCCAGTAGCAGGTGAGGGCTCCTTTGCCAATGGGGTGGTGAATCCACTCTGGATTGTAATCTACGGTATTTTCAAAGGATCTCTTGAAGGTGCTGAAGCCTGTTCCCAAAATTGTTACAGCTCTTTGAATGTAAAAACTAAAACTCAGAGTGAATTCACCATCACCACTCCTGCCATTTGCCACTTGAATGTCTGACCCTCCACCTCCCCACCACCAGCATTCACCTTAACCATATTGTGAATGCCTGATTAGGTTCCCAGTTGAAGGGACTACTTCCATGCCTAACAGGTGGTTCCCCCTTAGACTATTGTTTTCCAGATGGGAAGAGTTAGGGCCTTTGCAGACTGCTAGAAATAGTGCACATTGAGTCCACTTTAACTTCCCTGGCTCAGTGCTAGGGAATCATGGGAATTGTATTTTTTTCTGAGACATTGAGACATCTCTGTCAGAGAGCTCTGGTGCCACAATAAACTATAGTTCCCATGATTCCCTAGCACTGAGTCAGGGCAGTTAAAGTGGACTCAATTTGCACTATTTCTGGCAGTCTGCAAAGGCCCTTAGTGAAGGACTGGGCTGGACAAGCACTTTCTCCTCTTCATGTGTTTATTTTAACTAGATCATAGAATGTTTGAACAGGGCTTGAATGGAGCAGAACAGTAAAACAGTGGATTCATCCATCTATGATATTTATGCTATTCCCATCTCTGTTCTATATACCGCCTTGTCCTTATTTTAATGTCGAATGGGTTAAACTTTCTCTCAACTGCATAAATGCATCTAGTAAATGCATGGCAAAGGATGGCTGACCCATAAATGGCAACATTCATTCACTCTTTTCATTTGAAACACATATGCCATGTCATCTCAGCACTCTTTCTTTTCTCTATCTCTTTTAAAAAATATGAGAGATTCACAATGAATGTCAATGTTTCTTAACACACCTACTCAGGAAGTTTAAGGGGGGAAACTCACCAGTGATTCTTAATCTTGCTTGCTTGACAGCTTTGCTTTCTATGTTGCTAGGATATTCATGTACAGAGCATTTACGTTCAGAAATCGGAAAATTTTCAATTTACTTTGGGCCCTTACCATAAACTAGATTGGAGAGGCTATTGCCATTTAATAGCTACCTGTACACTTTTAAGGGAAAATATATCCTTGGTTGAAGGGCTGGTAGTATAATACAGAAAACAGCATGATTCTTCTTTCCAAAGGAGTGATGAGTGATCAGAAGCAGAATGAACTATAAAAAGGAAAGTAGTTTGTTGTTTAGGAAGGGCCAGTTTACGTGGCTTACATGTGAGAGAAATTGGGAGATGCATCAAAATTGTTCAAAAGAATCAGAGCAATATGCAGAAACTGCATTAAGAAAGTAAGTTAGGGCAGAAATAAATATAGTAAGGAATTTTATGCTGGGAAATATTTAAATACAACTCCTCCTCAAGATTCATTCATAATATGTTGCTTAGCATCTCATCACCTCACATGGAGGTTCATCGCCTGAAAACGTACAACTAAATATGTGAAAAATCTTTCTGTTTAACTCAGAATTTGGACATCATGCACTACAATTAATCGTGATATCTGAAACATTACTTTGGGAGGCAATGAAGTAGATAACAACTTTATATATTGTTAACATAAGATGATAACTGGTGCCATTGTGACTTTGTTAGTGCAATGAGTAATATTTCCTGATTTAATAAAAATGCTTAGAGGGATTTTGGGGCACTTATTGTGTATGAGGTATATTTGCAGAATAATAATGAAAACAACAAAAAAGTTAGTAAGGTGTTACTATTTTAATCATGGGTAGGATTAAAAGCTCAGAGGGGCGGGGTATTAAATAAAAATTATTATTTTTATTATTATTAAAAATTATTTATTCATGAATTTGGGAAAAGATAAAGGGCAATGTGTAACAAGTTACTTAAAAATGAGCCTGTCCAAACTCTGATTTAAATATATTGTACTTGAGATGATATGAAAGCTTTTTAGTGGTGTTTGATTTGAAATTAATATTGCACGAATGAAGGCCATTAGTTTATTTTTTAAAATCACTGAATAAGGAGTTCAGTGAGGGAAATGGGGCACACTGTCATGTGCCCATTTTATTTTGTTGTTATTTGCCTTCAAGTTGTTTCCAACTTATAGTGACCCTAAGGTGAACTTATCATGGGCGTTTCTTGGCAAAATTTGTTCAGAGGTTTGCCATTGCCTTTCCTGAGGCTGAGAGCATGTGACCTGCCCAAGGTCACCCAGTGGGTTTTCATGGCTGAACTGGGAATTGAATTCTGGTTTCCAGAGTTACATTTATTTATTTATTTTGCTTCCTACTTTTCCATATGTCCCTGGGTAAAGAAATAAAATTCTAAATAAATAATTATTTTTTTTATATGTTTAAATAATGCACCTTTACCATTGGCTCCCATTAGAGATATCATTGTACTTAAACTATGAGACTTTTTATTCTAAGTACATACCACAGTCCATAATTCCCCTTTACTTTTATGCCATATGTGCACCCTTAGGCTGGACATATTTATTGCAGATTTGAACATAAACAACATGATCCAGAATCCCAAAGATAAAAATGAGCCATTAACTAGAACCATACATTTTGATGCAATTTATAATGCAATATATATTCTGGCTCCCATCATGAGCCATGCAGCATTGTGTATTGGGAGATTCTTTTGCTGGTCAACACCGGAAAGGAGGCCAATATGGTGACAGCATCATACACTGTTATAGAGAGCATAGGAGGTGAAACTGTACGGTTTCTAAGCTCCTGTCCCCTCCTCTGCCTCTTTCACTGGAATTCATTGTCATTGTTGATCATGGTTTGACTGGCAGTCAGTTGGGTGGTGATCATGGTTTGGCTAGCAGGCCTTCGTGCGGTTGGTTCATGATCATGCAACTGGCACTTCATCAGGCAACTAGCATACAGTCTGTTTGCTAGCAGGTGAATCACGCGGTTGGCACATTGGGTGGCTGGCAGACAGCCTGGCCACAGACAGTTAATATAGCAGCTGGCAGGTTGACTGGGTGAATTGTGGATGATCATATGGGTGATAGTCTGGTCAAGAGACTTGTGTGCATTGTTGGCCAGGTGGTGTAGTGGTGGGAGCCATGCAGGCCTTGTTGTTGCATGACTGGGTCTATTGCACCCCCAGGTTATTGTAAGGGGGTTATGGCAATTGGTACAGTGGTTAGGGTCTGTCTGGACCTCTTGAACTGCTCTGGCACTGTGATCCTTTTTCTACAGACTTTGAATTAAGCCATGCCCTGGGATCCTTTTAAAACAGGACTGAGCCCTGGTTAGGCCTGCAGGTCTTAAACTGAGTGGGCTTGTGGGTCCAGTTGGGCCTAGGCCAAAATCATTGGTAAGCCACTATGGGAACTCCTTATTGCCATTGTTGGTCAGAAAATAAGTATCATATTTCTGCTAATTTACACTATTTTCAGTGAAACAGTATTTCCCCCCCCCCCCGCCATCACACTTTGGAAATTCATACTAAACTAAAGGTGGGTTTTCTTTTGAAGCAATCTGTTTAAATAACATTTTATAGGTGGAATGTGATATATTATGAAGAGTACCTCACATTTATAGCCTCACTATAGATTTAAATGTTCATCATGCTTTGTGGAGTGTGTCATTAAAAATACATAGTTGTAGCAACTGATTTTTCCTCATAAAGCTTAAATGGCAATCTTGAAAATTTATGGTACCAGGCAGGAAAAGCATCTGGAGAATGAAGAGATTCTAAAGACAGCATGAGGTAGTGGAATGTAGCCCAGAGGTGGACCTTTGATTCTAATTAATATAAATGCCCTCCCCACTCTTTCCAGACCATATTCCATTTTGCTTGTGACTAAAAAATTGGCTGTGCCACAGACCCAGACTGAAATGGCCATACCATCCCATACCTCTCCAATTTTTTCAGAATTGTTGCTTTCAGCTCAGTTGCTGCTAGAGTCGTCTTACCTTGCTCAGCGGTGTCACTGATGCCAGTATTACCTGGTGCAGGTGGTGGTGGTGGTGAATGGCCTTGCCCTCCCTTAGGCTGCCCGCCTGCTCAGACCACTGCCCAGGGGGCACACTGGAGTACCCATTCAGGGTCTGACATGGTTCTGAATCAACTTCATCCTAATTTCTATTATTTATCAGTAAATGCTGGAAGTTAAGAAACCACAGGTAATGAAATCAAGTGTAGAGTATAACAGCAATGAATAGTCTCATGTCCACGTGCATATATGGCAACTGCTTCCCATGTGATAATGTAGAAGATATGCATATAGCAAATTGTTGTGCACGCAGGAATGCATAGAAAAACACCAATTTTCAAAAAGTAGCTTGATTTCAGAAGAGTTTGTGACATATAACAGAGGAGTGTACAAGATTCTAAGCTAGTGATGGTGAACTTTTAGGGGCTGAGTGCCAAAGTAAAAGGCCTTCTGGAACTGGGTGTTAGCTGGTGCTGGGGGTGGGACCTCTGCCCTAATTCTCCTGAGACAACTGAAGGTCCCGGGGGGGGGGGAGAGGAAAGAAGAGGAACAGGTGCGCATCTGTTCCTCCTCCTCCCCTTGTGCTGTCTGAGATGACTGGGAAGGAGGAGAAACAGATGCACAACACTTCCTCCTCCTCTCCACTCTCCGCATGCTGGGGAAGATGGCTTCGTGTGCATGCCATAGGTTCACCATCATGGTTCTAAGCAGTTATTTGAAGTTTTCAGTGATTTGCTGGTCTGTACCAACAGGGGAGAAAGCCCTGGAGATAGAGGAGCAAGTGGGATGCACACATATCCTTGCCAGCTGCTCTATCCCTGGGCTGATCTCCAGGAAGAAATCCTAGGGACGGGGAGCAGGAGGGGTGCAAGTATACCCTTTTTGCATTGTGTGACACCAGAGTTAGTGATGCTACTGCCTAGAAAGCACTTGGGGGCAATGTGATAAATATTTTTGCAGGAGCAGGTGTGGTGGGAGAAATTGTGACCCTTGAAGGTCTTCTGAGGGCTTAATGTATCCCCACGTCCTTCCACAGTTGTCTATCCCTGGTTTAGAAAGTCCATGCTCTGCTCTGTGTATGTGTGAGGGTATGGGAATGGGCTTTAAAAGGAATTTTTAAATTTCACTGACAAGGGGAAGCTCTACTGGAACTTCCAGACAATTTATATGGTTCCAGTATTCCACCTGTAAACAGGGTCATTTGAACAGAGGGGGAAAAAGTCATTGAGCCATAAGTGAATGCTTGCATTTGCTCTACTGGGAGAAAGTCCATTCTCATGTGTCTTCTTATACTGTACAGACAGATCCAATTTGACAGAGGAATAGCAGTGGGGGAAATGCAGTGTATGTTTCCTATCACCTTTTTTTTTATCAGACTCATTTCTGGGTGTGGAACTCTCCCCCACAGGAAGGTTGGCTAGCCCCTTCCTTGTTCTCTTCCACCAACAGGCAAAGTATTTTTTTTTTAAAAAAAATTGAAACATGTTTTTGGTGATTAACTGTGCCGAAGGGTCTTTCCATAGTATGTCTGTGGGCTGCACTTTTATTCTCATTATGTTTTTAAATTAGTGTTGTTTTAATTAGTTAGCTTATTTAATTGCTTTTAATAATTTGTCAGGCATTAAACTATGAGACACACTCTACTTTTCATAGCAATGGGCATTATTATAATTTTCTCCTGGTAATCAAAAGCATAGTACAGGAGTGGCTTCCCACAAACGGGAGGAGAAGGTTTCTTGTTCCTGTCATGAGCCTTTATGACCAAGTCCAATTGCTTGTCATCAAGCCTCTGTCTAGACTTAAAACACTATTGTTTTGTTCATCATCTTTAAATGTGCCTGGAGTGCATGCTGAGAGTTACTTAACTTCCATGCTTCTACCTTTCTATTGGGTAGTTTTATTATATTCCAATGTACATGTCCATCTAAGGTTGCCCATTCTTCTCTGCCTCTGTAGAGGGGCAGGATAGAAATAATTTATTATTATTATTATTATTAAACTATATTTATTTATTTATTTTTAAAAGTTCTCACCAACAGTGGAATCCTGATTACTAAGGGAGAGTGCAATTAATTAATTTATCAGTCTCCAATCGTCTGTGTAATTTTGGCCAGCAAGCATTATAATCACTTTACCACAAATAAATGGACTTGCAAGATCTTGGAATGAGAGTTGTTGGATTCTCATAATAGCCTTTAGGACTCCAGGGAACATTCCTAACAAGCCTGTACCTCTACAGTATTAATTAAGCATTGTTCTGCTTTTAGCTACAGTACATTTACTGAAACAAAACAAGGAGGATTAGAAGAGAAAACAAAATCCTGGAAATGTTCTGCTACTCTCAGATCTCAAGAACCTTTCTTGGGCCAAATCTGCTATAGAGGTCCCCTGAACCACACTGGGCAACAATGGTGGACTGATCTAAATGTCAAAATGACCCTGTGGTGGCCATGGAAAAAGGTCTGCTATATTGTAGGTGCATGCAGTGGAGGCAGTATAGATACTTTTGTACAAAACAATAGTTAACACACTTCTGGTGATACCCGGCATGAAGAAATTGCCTCTATATGGGCTACCACAGAGGTAAGACATTTCAAGTGTTTATTTTTTAAAATTTATTTCAAGGATTTATATCCTGCCTTTCTCTCACAATGGGATTCATTGTTTCAGCCACCTTAGGGCCTTATTAATCTGCTTACCTACACATGTAAATAAGAAGCAGATATTCCATATACAACAGCAGAGGGCAGGACTACATACACAACATGGGCCTAAACCCCACTCATGTTTAGAGGTAAGTGGGATCACACATCGTACTGATACAGATAAGCTCACTGGGATGGTATTCAAGTGAATTCCCTAATAATGTTTTTCTGATTCTCAAATTTATTGGGAAAAATAGTCAGCAAAACATAATTGATGTTTCAAATCACTACTGTATTTACATGGAAAGAAAGAAGGAAGTGGGAGGGAAAAATGAGAAAGTAATATGGCAGCATTTTTAAGGTCAACTGGTTTTTATTTTCACATGAACTTTTGTGGATATAAACCCACTTCTTCAGATGCAGTAGCATGATTGTGGGGGTGCATGGGTTGCAAAGTGTACGGGGTGACACCTGAAAGCAGGTGTGATACCCAGCCAAGTGCACCCTCTTCCTCCCCCATGCTGGTTTACTCTGGAGTAAACCATCATGCGGCAGGGAGGGAGGGTGCTCTGGGCACCTTCCCTCCCTCCCATGCACCATTTTAATCCAGAGTAAACCTGCAAGTGGAAGGCAGGGAAGGGGCATGCCCTTTGGCTCTGTCTCCCACAAGCCCTGCCTGCTGCACCAGGTGACACTTGGTGGAGGAATGCCTCTGCAGTGTGGTATTAAGGTCTTGGGCATAAAGCATATTTATACAGGTGTGGGAGTAGGATAGAATGTAATGGGATGTATGTAGAAAGGTGCAAATCATGATGCTTACCCTAAATTTTCAATGGATTGGGTAAGGTGATGCATGTCTTTCAGATCTTTATAGTGATGAGATAGTATTGATGTGTAAAAGCAATAAATCTACATACCAAAAGACCATTTCTCAGGGTTCAAAACTATCTCTGAGAAGATTCCTTTTATTATTTGTGCTGTAGGGAAGACTCTTGTATGAATATATGTAGTGTCCAATGAAGCCATTATCTGTGTTCCTACCTCTGCTAATGATTTGGAATTTGTGAATATAATTCATTTGTGAATATAATATAATTCATATACAGAAGTTATCATACAACAGAATGTAATCATCAGATTATGGGATACCAGTTCAAATAGATTGTATGGAAGGGTTTAATGCATAAGGAACCCTCATGGCTGCCCCCCCTCAACACATGGGAAACTATATTTACATTTCTTGCCTGAAATAGTATGGCTATAAAGTACACACGACATACACTTGGTGAGTATTTTCTATCACAGAAACCCTGTTCATAGATATATGAGAATTAATGGTGTGTGTGTGCCGGGATTGTCTTTACCCTGTATCACCTCTGACTTCCAAAAGGCTCCACCTCTCAATGCACCCAATTGGTATGCTGCAAACATGGAAGGGCCATGATCTGATATATAGATCCTATGCATACTGATCTGTATAGAGGTTGGCTCATGCACAGAAGGGACCTAAAACACATGGAATGGGGAGGAAGAACAGGTGTAATTGTGATCTTCTTCCACATGTTCATAAGTACATAATCAAACACCTTCTTAAGGCCATTTGGGCCCAATTTCAATTTCTAATGTGCAGGATTGGGTCAGCATTATCATTAGATAAACATTCAATCTTGCATGGACAAACATGCTTTCAAATGTACACAAGGGGCATTGCAGTGTTGCACTTTTTTTTTTTTTTGCCATGCTCTGTCTTCCTCTCACATCACAGAACATATTCCGTATCATCCACATTTGGTGCACCTGAAAAAGTCCCCTTGTATACCAATATTCACACATTGAGATTTTTCATTAGAAACCCCAGTCTGCATTCTCTCTCATGTGAACTGGTTCTGTGCATGAGTATATTATAGTCTTGCATGCATTCAGTGCATGGCTGTTGTGGCATATGACTGCCATGGGAGCAGAACTAACTTATAAAGCACAACAGATACCTCATGTTTTCATCAAAGTCAGGGAGATATTACTGGATATCTCTGATGTTAAAAGAATTCAGATGTCAGAGAGTTACAATGTGAGCATAGTGGAATTGCTTAATGTTTAGCCCTGTTCATTGCTAGCTTCTCGAGGCCCACTCCCAACATTTACTTGTTGAATATAGGTGTCTTCAAGGATGTTTACATATGCAAAGCTGTACATGCCTTGAATGCCAGGCATAAGGAAACTGTATTGCATGAGATTCCTGAAGATGACACACATAGAGTTGTATACACAAACAAGATGTCTCCTTAGTTTTTTTGTGGGGTTTTCGGGCTGTGTAGCCATGTTCTAGAAGAGTTTCTTTCTGACGTTTTGCCAGCATTTGTGGCTGGCATCTTCAGAGAATACTGGCATGGAAGGGAGTGGTTCTATATATACTGTGGGACTCTGGGTAGGGAGGAGTGGTTCCCATGTGAACTGTGTATTGTTCTATGTTGAATAGGTATTGTTCTATTGTTAATGGCATGGCTTCAGGGTGGGAGGATATGCAATCCAGGATATTGTCAAAAAGAAACTCTTCTAGAACATGGCCACACAGCCCGAAAAACCTACAAAAAAACTATGAATGCCAGCCATGAAAGCCTATAACTTCACAAGATGTCTCCTTCTTTGCAGATATCCACACTCACTCATTTTTTAAAATAAAAAAAAACCCTGTTATTATTGGCTGGAATCTTGTTGGGCAATTACTAATATGTAACCCAGAATCAGAGTAGTGTAAAGGTTTGAGCATTGGACTAAGATAGTAGGAGATCAGGGTTTGACTCCTGGCTTGGCCTTGGAAACCCACTGTATGACCTTGGATAAGTCATACTCTCTCAGCCTCAGAGGATGGTGATGGCAAATTCCCTCTGAAGAAACTTGCCAAGGAAACCTTATGATGTTCACCTTGGGATCTCCATAAGTTGGAAATGACTTGAAGGCACAGAACAACAACAACCCAGGGGTATGCACTAACAACTGTTTTTTATTCATAATCTCTACTTAGCACCTAGTTTAGGAGGTACATAGGGCAACATAGGAAGAGACCCACTGTGATCAATGTGGGTCTCTTCCTTTGTTGATCGGGAGACATCTGGCTGATGGTCATGCACTTGCTTTTCTTTTGTAGACTGCCTTGAAAACCTGGAAATGTACTTATTTTTCAAAACAAGTTGGTTGGCATCCTTTTAGTAACATACACATGCAGAAGTCATGTTACACATGTGGGGTGAATTATTCTCTATAATGCAGCACATGTCTTCTGCTGACAGTAGCAGATAAAGAGTTGTACAAAGAGCAAGGTTGAGTTTTCATGTTGTAGTTGCACATTCACATTGCACAATGGCATCCAGTTATCGACATAGAATCATAGAGTTGGAAGAGACCACTAGGGCCATCCAGTCCAACCCCTTGCCATGCAGGAACTCAAAATCAAAGCATCCCCGATAGATGGCCATCCAGCCTCTGTTTAAAGACCTCCAAAGAAGGAGACTCCACCACACTCTGAGGGAGTGTGTTCCACTGTCGAACAGTTCTCACTGTTAGGAAGTTCCTCCTAATGTTTAGGTGGAATCTCTTTTTCTGTAGCTTGTATCAATTGTTCCGGGCCCTGTTCTCTGGAGCAGCAGAAAACAAGCATGTGTTGCACACTTGCTATTCTACAGGGGGTGTCCTTTTAGTATCCTTTTAGTATGTGCATTATGTATTTCCACACATGGATATTTTCACTACAGTGAGGTTATTTGGGATTGCAGCCATTGTGAGTTCATTCTGGGAGATGCAGAATCAGGTAAATTGATGGAGCAAATGTCTTACGTATCTCTAGCCACGAGTTTCAATGTCTATTTGTTTATTCAAATAGTCAAGAAATTATCATATCTTGGATCAAACATTTATCAAAATTGAGACTACATTTAAGAAGTTAGAAGAAGAATAGGTATGGGAAGGGCTGCTATGAAGGAACTGGAGAGGTTCCTAAAGTGTAAAGATATAGTTTTTTGTGGGTTTTTTTTTTGGGCTGTGTGGCCATGTTCTGAAAGAG
>CM034703.1:88591940-88602655 GCA_020142125.1 Phrynosoma platyrhinos
AAAAACTATGGATGCCGGCCATGAAAGCCTACGACTTCACATTGTAAAGATATAATTCTGAACACCAAAGTGAGGATCATCCAAGCCATTGTATTTCCCATCACCATGTACAGATGTGAGGGCTGGAGAGTGAAGAAACCAGCATAGGTTATATAAGTAAAATCAATTCATGCCCAGTGAAGATCTTGCCCCTGATTTTCAAAGTAGGTTGTTGGACAGAAAGAAAATCAATTCATTTGAGATGTGGCACTAGATAAGAGTGCTGAGGATATCATGAACAGCCAAAAAGACAAACAAATCGATTCTAGAACAGATTAAGCCTGAACTATCCCTGAAAGCCAGGATGACTAAACTGAACTTGTACTTTGGTCACATAATAAGAAGGCAGGAATCATTAGAAAAGAAAATGAAAGAGAAAATGAAAAAAAGAAAGGCAGATGACAGTAGAAAGAGAGGAAGATCACATGCCAGATGGTTGGATTTAATCAGAGAGACCATGGAAATGAGCCTACAGGACACGAGTAGAGCAGTGGAGGACAGGGGGTCTTGGAGATGTCTCATCCACAGGATTAGCATGAACTGGTTGGAGGCCAATTTGAGGACAGTTAACAACAACAACATACATAAATGAGTCTAGTGCCTGATACCTACTGGGTGTATCTCAGGTAAAGTGTTAGCTTAGTTACCTGCTCAGCTGTGTGCCTTACTAGGTGCTCCATTTTTCACCAGAATGTATTTCACAGGAATGGTGCAACAAAACAATGGATTAAATGCTACCTTATTTAGGGGAAGTGCTGCCAGTTTGATATATAGAGACTATGAATAAAATCCCACTTACAGTAAAACCATTAAAGTAAATAGGATGAATATAAGTCCCAATAATGTCAGTGGATCTACTCTAGGTACAATTAATGCTTGTGTTGGTATTTGTTTAAACAATTATTTTGTGAAAATTGAGAATGGAATTTACTGTGGTGCATTTATTTAGTTACTTATGTTCTATTTTATGTTAAAGATGCCTATAAATCCTTCATATTTCAGTGTCACTGCCCCTCAAAATTTCAACATATTTTGTAAAGTCTCAATGAACAGATTCATTATACACAATCACTTTTCAGAGGTGAACAACATACTACCAACTAATCAACTAACCAATCCATCTACCCAGGTGGGCACTGAAGACAGTGCTTTCTGTACAAGATATTGTTAACTTGTGCTGTACATTATGAATGAATATCTCATTTTCTGTCCTATCTTTACAGTTACATTTAGCTATGTTTCTCTCTTAAAAACACATTATATAAAACAGATAGCATTGAACGTTTAGCAGTTTAGTATAGCAATTTACATCATAGTATGTAAAGCAGCATAGGTTATAAGAGTAAAGTCAATTCATGCCCAGTGAAGATCTTGCCCCTGATTTTCAAAGGAGGTTGATGGGAAAGGCTATGTTATAGTTTCAGATTAGTCTTACCACCGTACAGTAATTCTAGAAGCAAGTAGCCAGATAGAGCCATAGTTATTCATACAGTGCCCACCAATAGGAATAAACAGCAGAAAACCCCCATAAACCTATAACAACATCCATTTAATGGCCCTAAGAAAAATTTGAATTCATTCTACAAAATGTCATTTCTTTTGAAAGGTGGCTCTGTGTGTGTGTGTTTGTTTGTGTGTGGGTAAAACTCCCTTGCCTTGGGCCAACAAAACAGATTAAAAATATATTTATCTCTCTCACAGATTTCACACATCCTTCACTTTTCTCACTGCTCAAGTTGCTATGTCAGTGCAGGATTTTCCTGTGCCACATTATATCTCCTTCTTTTCCTGAGTGTGTGTATGTGTGTGTGTGTGTGTGGGGGGGAATTCTCCATCATTTTCAATTTAGCAGTAAAGTACTAAATCTGGAGCAAATGAAGCTCATATGAAAAAATCTTTAAAACTATAATGCAGCAAGGCAATAGTCATATAAAGCAAAGTAGTCCCTTTGTGGTCATATCTGTGCTTTAGTCCTCTCATGCAGTTATAGTAGACTTTTAAAATTGTGCTAGCAATGAGAAATATAACCATGTTAGAACCATACATGAGTAATAGTGCACACAAATGCTTCTGTGTGTGCAGACGTGTACACACATATCTTAAGAAGCTCCTTTTAGCTGATATTTGACTTAATGAACAGAAAAGTTTATATATATATATATATATATATATATATATATATATATATATGCATGAATTAAAATGGCTGCTGCATTACGGGATTTAGGGGGGTTGCAGACTGCCAGAAATAGTGCAAATTGAGTCCACTTTTAGGGTTAGGGTTAGGGTTAGGGAATCATGGGAAGTGTATTTTATTGTGGCACCAGAGCTCTCTGACAGAAAGGCTCAATGTCTCAGGAAAAAAACAATTCCCATGATTCCCTAGCACTAACCCTAACCCTAAAAGTGGACTCAATTTGTACTATTTCTGGCAGTCTGCAACCCCCCATAGTTCCTACAAACAATAGCTAAGACTTAACTTCATTGAACTTATGGCTACCTATGTTTCAGAGGCTATATAAAAACTAGAATTTTTTTGAGTCCACATATTACTGTACAAAGCAACAACAAAAAAGAAAGAAATTTCTTCAGATGTCTTTCCTTTGTTTTTGTATTTATGTTATGCGTTTTTTTTAAAAAAGCAACAACAACAGACCATGCCTTTCCTGGATTCCATCTATTGCCAACTTGTAAACATAGCAGCCAGGTGTTCATGCATTATGAATACTGTAAAAATATGGCTTCAAAATTTGTAAAGAAATGTATCTATTTCTTTTAAAAATAAATAAAAGAAATGAAATTATCATAGGTTTTGAGGTAAAAAATGACTGCATTAGTAAAACTTATTTTTTTGTCTTGAGGCACACTCCTGTTCAAGTCTCGAGCTGTATAATTCATTCAAATTGCCATCTTTGCTTTGCTGTGGCTTGTACTCTTCTTATTTCCATTTGACTTTTAACTCTACCGATATATTTCTTGTTAAGCACAACCAATGCATTTTAAAATAATCATGTTCATTTTAAATAGAACTTCGCCAGTGGCTCTTTCTTTCCCCACCCCTAAACCCTGTCATCTCTCTCTCTCTTTCTTTCTGACCACCCCCTTCCACAATATATTAAAAGGTTCCCTGCTGGAATTTAATTTTGAGTTAAATCTTCACCCCACCCTTAGGGCTCCAAGACAGAATGAAATAAATCCCACTAAAAATAATACAGTAGTCCTAGCTACGGTCATGTAATATCAGTTGTCAGGTTGTCAAAGCAAACATGAAGGCTAAATTCAGTGGTTTGACTACTAAAGGATGTGTGTGTGTGTGTGTGTGTGCATATGTCTGTGTCTTCTCCCACATGCTGATGGATGGGAGTAACACAATTTGTGGCCTATGAAATAACCCTGACTAGAAAGAGTAGGGTGTTTTTATACAAACGGGAACCTTAGTATATAAGTATGATCTATTGCAATCTCATTAGTGATGAAACAAAATAGTGGATAGTATCATGAAAGAAAGAGTAATGGTCATATTTCAGAAGTCCAGCTGCCCAACAATTTTTGCTAGATGCAAAAATTTGCAGACTGAGGACTTGTCACACAGCAGTTAGACAGTACTGTGAAGCTGTTTCCTTTACAAATTTTCTGCAATGAGGAAGAAAGATGGAGGCAGCAGTGTAAACACAAGGGAAGCTTATGAGTGGTGGACATTGTCAGAAGCCCCTATAAAATTCATGAGGCAGGGTGATAACATGGTAACAGCTTTGTCTGAAGCCCCTCTTAGTCTGATACCAAAGATGAAGTGATATTTTTGATGAAGCACAAACCAAGCCACACACTGTAATTTTACTGCTTTGTCAAGTCAAGGATAAAATATAGGAGAAAGGAGTAGTGTAGCTGGCCTGACAATTGCTCAGTGCCTGGTACATTTGAGCAGGGAGCTAAACAACCTGAACTTTGTTTTTTATCTATTCAGTTTTGTAATGATTATGTTTCTGCTCAAATTATTATGATAAAATTATAACACATATACGCTTGGGAATTTTTGTTCACATGCAATCACATGTACACACACATGCACACTACACATGCACAGTCTCTCTTCAAAACAAATAATTGCATGAAAAGGAAAGGGAAAAATGTCTTCACAGTGGGTTCTCAGGCTTTCTGAGATCCTGGGACCAGGGCACTATTATATGGATGGGTTTATGGGTGTAACTAATATAAGGTGACAGCTCAGTTCGAATCTGTCTGCTTGTCCTTAGCTAGACTATTTTAATGAAATGTTTGTTTACCCATGAAAAAAGCTCAACTTGGCTCATAGAAGAGATGACTACTTCTCATCTCAGTGTCCAACCTGGGTGAGTAAAATTTTCTAAACAACCAGCAAATCATGCTGTTGACAATTTGGTCCTTTTCTTTGTTTCTTTCTTTTTTTATGAGGAAAACAGCTCAGCAAATTAACATCCAGCCTTTCACTAAAGAAGGCATATTCTTGCTTCTAGGAGAACCGTCTCTGTGGGAATTCTCAGGGGGCCCAACTACAGGGGAAAGAGGAAGGGAGGGAGAGAGAATGAGTAGAAGATATTTTAACTGACAGCACTGGAGTGCATCAGGGAATGGGAGATTTTCAACCACCACCAAATATGTATTTCTTGTTTGCCAGCGGAAAACGCTTCTCATGGTTCAAGGCGAAGATTGGAAGGGGAAAATGGGGCAATTTGAAAGAGTGAGCAAAATACACAAATATAAAAGCAAATTAAGGGTTAGTTTGATGATATATTTTGATAAGCAACATCAAAGCACAAACTACATGGGCAAAATATAATTTATGACTGTGCTTTTAAGCTGCAGAACAGATCAAAATGGAAGCTACATATCTTTCCATGCTATCTGTTCAATATTTTACAAATGCCGAAGTCTGTGCGTCTGTTCACGAATGGAAGCATACATATGTATTTTGTACTTTGAAAATATGGATTCCCAAGTAAAAAATGTAATTCATTAAGTAGCCTAAAGCTTAGCTCATATGCTGCTGATTGCTTTTGAACAATGAGATTTCCCTTCATTATCAGTACAATGGAGGTCTTCACAGTTTCCAGATACATTGAAGCCAATACAAAATACAGTGAGTTCTTTTGTAATCCCACATATTATAGATCCTTAACTGGTGGATTGAAATGTAATGCCAGTTATGATTTGACCTAATGTGAATCATACCATTGTAGGTGCTCTAATTCCTCCAAATGAAACTGGATGGCCAGAATTCTATACTGCTGTATATGTTACATAACTTTACACAGCCAAAGGGGCCAAAGAGAAAAAGATGGGTCCAGAAATGCAAGCATATTTTGGTTTAATGCTTTCCCCTCATTTTAGGAAAAGCATTTCAGCATGTGGAGTTGGGGGAGCCAGGGGGAAAACTGTACGTAAGCAGAGGAATTACCAAGTTATTGTGCCATAGGAAAGGAGGAGGTGAGTGCCCCTGAAGATCGCAGGAGGGCTAGATTCAACTCTAAGTCCTGATTTTTCCATCCTGGTATAACAGGGAGAGCCCAAGTCCCATTCAGGTAGCAGCTGTGCTAAGAAACCATTAGTGAATTTTGGAAGATGTGCATCAGGGCACCATCAAGAGTGTCCCAATGCACATTAGGCTCTACCAATGTGTCCTAGCACTCCTTGGTCAATGTCCTGATGTGCATCAGTCCCATTATACATTGGTCCTGCTGCACAACAGTCACTTTTCTGGCTCCCCTATATAGCTATGTAATAACAGCCTCTTGCTGAATATGGATGTTATAGAACTGTTCAGTTTTATTTCCTGTAGATGCAAGTCCACTGATGAAGACTTAAGTCCCTAAGTGAATTCCAACCTATGTGACTAAAAAGTCATTTTTATTAAAAAAAAACAAAAAACACACACTTCAATTTTTTGAGGATGAATTTTCTACTAAAACAAAGCGTGGAAGCCATACTTTATTTGAGAAGAGAATCGTGCCCCATGTGGGTATGAGTCTACTGATTTTATTTAAACCAAGCAGGAATATTTTTGCTGGGGGGAGAGTGCTAGGGGCGGGGAAAAATGGTCTTGGAGTCTATGTACAGTTCATGGCCAAATGGTTTCAGGCCTGTGGTAGTAGAAAAGAAAGGAAATAACCCTGCTAGAAAGTGTGAGAAGAGGAATAGCAAAACCAAGTAGGGTAAATGAAGATTTCTGCAATAAATGTTAAAAAATAACATTATACACTGATGAAGATAAAAATATAAGAAAAATTTTGCTGAACCAGACAAAAGTTCTGTCTCATCCAGCAGTTTGCTTCCCAGAATGGTCAAACAGATCCTTATAGCAAGTCCACAAATTCAACCTTTCTTGTTCTTATTCTCCTCTGACTGGTTCGGCAAGGGATGCTTTCTTTAGAACTGTTTTAGCCATCATCATATCAGTATCCCAGTTGTTGTTGTTCTGTGCCTTCAACTCATTTTCCACCTTTGGTAAAGTGACGGTATCACAGGGTTTCTTGGTAAAGTTTCTTCAAGGGGGAGTATGCTGTTGCCTTCCTGTGTGAGAGTATTACTTGCCCAAAGTCATCCAGTAGGTTTCAGTGAATGAGAAGAGATCTGAATTCTGGTCTCCTGAAGTCCTAGTCCAACACTCAACACACTATACTATGCTGGTTCTCTTATTATGTACCTGCAAGCCAACTCTAACTTATAGCAACCCTATCCCAGGGTTTTCTGGGCAAAACCTATTCAGAGAAGGTTCCCCTTTGCTTTCCTGTAATGTTGAGAGAGTATAATTAGCCCAAGGTCACCCAGTGGGTTTCCAGGGCTAAGCAGGTATTTGAACCCTGGTCTCCCACTGAGAGACTAGACCATTACACTCTGCTGTCTCTAATTTTCACCAGCCTTTTCAATGGATTTTTCCTCTATGAATTTGTCTAATCTTCTCTTCAGTCTATCTGAAGCCCTGTTCAGGAGTTAGATGAATACATGAGTGTTCAAAATGTGCAACCAATGGGGTCAAAGAGAAAAGGATGGGACTGGAAATGCAAGTGTATTTTGATTTAATACTTTTCCCTAGTTTTAGGAAAGGGGGAAGCCAGGGGGAGAACTGTACATAAGCAAAGGAATGACTAAGCTATGGTGTCATAGGAAAGGAGGAAGTAGTCCTCCTGAGGAACCCAGAGGGCCAAATTTAGCTCTAAGTCCTTATTTTATACAGTACCATCCAGGTATAAGGGGCAAACCCAAGACCCATTCAGCTGAATGAGCTGAGAAGCCTCTCTGCAACTGGGAACTTAGGTTTGCCACTTGTCCAGAGTCTTTTAAGCACATTTGTATGAAAGAACCCCCTTCAGATCTACCACAGGACAAAAATGAGCATGATGGAGATGGAACTTGTATACATAGTCTCAGTGCCTACTACATGCCTTTGCAACAAAAACCTCAAGAGGACTTTCAAGCTTTTTTTTAAAAATGGCAACATTGGTCTGTTGTTGTTGTTGTTGTTGTTGTTGTTGTTGTTGTTGCTGCTAATAAGGAAATCTTTCTCTGTATCCACTGATGGATTAGCTTTACTTTTACCTTTTACTCTAGAGTTGTAGTCCAACACTCAAACCAATATACCACACTGTGTATGTAGCTGTAATGGAAACACCAAGAAGCACAACAGAGTGGGTCTCCACTTTAGTTATGTATTAGATTGCTCATCTAATGATACTAAAGATACTGATAATAATGATACCATACATTCTTAGGTTGATGGACTTGTCTATAAATATTTTCAGAGTGTCTAGATATGCTTGTTATTAATGCCTGAGCACAATTTCCTTTTGCAGAACTGCAGATCATATATAATAATAACTGAAGTCTTTTGGCTACTGAACAGCATTGATGTCTTATCCATATAATTGTTTTTTCTCCACTTTAATTTAGAAGTTCTTGGTTACTATTAATGTATTTCTCCCAGGGTGTGATATGCAGGAATTTGGCTTGGATGGACTCCTCCTTTCTTTTAAGAACAGATTCCTTTATAAAACATTTTGTTCTTTTGTAAAGCTTGTATGCTAGTTGAATTTTTGGTGTGAAAATATATCAGCCATGGAAAGTAGGAGGGTTTTGATTATGCAAAGAAATAGTTGTCAGGGTTTGAAGTAGATTGGTACATACTTTGGGGCATGAAAACCATGTAAGCATATGGCCAGCTATTTACATTTTAAAAACTTCATAATGTAGGAGATGAAAGTGTGCGGGGGGTGGGGGGGGAGGATATACAGCTCTGCATATATAAAAAGAGGTGAGAACTGAAACATTTCAGATGATATTGTCAAACTAAATTTGCCCCTCTTGTTGATTGGCAGATATGTAATCTGAAGAGACATATTTCTACAGCAAAGAAGAGAGGTAGGCAAACTGGAGTCCGGTCTCTAGATATAGCCCAAAACACCTGAGTGCACTAGTTTGACTATCCCTAGTTTTATGAGCAGCTATAAAAACATAGGGCTAAATCTAATGTTAGTCTCAGCTAGAGCAGAGTCACTGAAATGGATGGGACCTGTTAGTTAAAATGTATGGGAGTTTTTGTTAAGATTTATTAATTTTAACAATAAGATTTGTTAATCTTATTGATTTCAACAAATCTACTCTAAAATGAGAACTAAAATTGAATTTAGCTCATAGTTTAAATAAATAGTGGCTTCTGAGAATTTTTTTCTAAAGTCATGTCTAAATCTTGGCTGGAAAATTATGAGAGTTGTAATCCAAAAATGAAAATTTCAAGCTCTGATTGATATTACACCTAGTTTACAGGTTATTTTTTTTACCTGTTTCACATTTTCTTTTAAATATTTGAGGGCAAAAACATTAACAACAATGATGCGACAACACTTACTTTTCTACTCCTAACAGACCCGTATATCCTGACTCCACTCTCTGATTTTCTAACCTTTCTGTGCTGAATGAAAAGTTCTGCAGGGAAGTTGTAATCATATTTACTTGAATGGTAGTAGAACTCTCTATGTGTCTGAAAAGTCAGTTTATCTGGATTCCATACTGTGCTGGGAGGAAGAGGAGAATATAAGAAAAAACTCCCCTGTACATCTTCCCATTCAAATTGGTAAGATCAGGGAACTGAGAGGACAAGGCCAATTTCCATGGGACAGTGGAGTCAGGCCAATGAGCATAAGCGAGGGGTGGTTGGTAGCTTCCATGCCAGGGGTGCAGTGAATTTGCTCTGGGTTTTATTCCAGATTTTAAAAGATCTATCAAGGTTTTAAAAGATCTATCCACAAATGGGTTCAAAATTCAGAACAAATTCACTGCATTCATTACATGGAATCCTCACCTAGTGCCCATCCTTAACATGACAGATTGTTGATCTTTCTTTCTGGTACAGGGTCCCCGAGATGATTCTCAACAAACTGAAAAGCCTCAGTAATTCTGGCTACTGATATCTTCCTTCTTTGTATGAAGACTCTACAGTTAAATAAGATGAATTTGTAATTTGAGTTTTGTTGAATCGCTCATTTTCTGGTCTGCCATTTATTTCAGCCTATGTTCACATCAGTTTGAGAAGTTGCCAAAAAAATGTGTGTGCATGTGTGTATAAAATTAATCTACACTTTTATAAGCATCTTTCCCAATATGTTCATTTTTGTATGTTTTTCCCTAGGGTGCACACTTTTTGCAAGTGTTTTTCATGCTTTTCTACTTCTCCTTAACTCTTTGCAAGTTTTTTCTGTTTCCAGATCAATATCTACACCCTCCTTCAGAAATACATATTCTAATATGGAATGAAAAACCTCTCTCTGAAGCCAGGTCACAACTGAAGAAACATAGAAGTTAAATTAGTCAAAGCAAAAGGGAAACAACAAAAACACACAACCTCCGAGTGTGACCCCCACTTTGTCCATTCTAATTGCTTTTATTCAATTTACCTGATATTTTCTCTTATTTTCTACTGAATCGCAGATATTTTTTTTATGGAATGCAGCACTGTCCCTCTGTAGTTCTGAAGTGTTATTTCTCATTCTCTATAATTCTGAAGTTTCTTACCACACATCTTGTTTTGTGAGAGCACCAAGGTCTCACTGAGCTGTGTAAAAGGTCCCTGAGATGTCTGTTATAATAACTGTGCTGTGGCAAATTGAATATCTCATGGAATTAAGTAGGTGCTGCTTACTTCTATTTTGAAGGTCACAACTGGAGCAACCTGAGTAATAAGCAATAGAAATCTTGCTATAGTCTAGAATTTTATACCAAGACCACTCCCTTTAGCCAAAGTCCTGCTTTGCTGATTACATATTAGCATAAGTATTTGAAAAGCCACCTCTTAGCTCAGGGGTAGGCAGCCTTTCCCCTTTAAGGGCCAAGGTACTTCAGCTCCCAGAATCCCAGGAGCTATTGGCCAACATAGGACTATTGGCCAACATGGCTGAGGCTTCTGGGAGCTGAAGTCCCTCAGCCCCCTTAAAGGGGAAAGGTTGCCTACCCCTGTCTTAGCACTTCTGAATGTAAGGGCAAATAAGGTTAAGCTAGGTGGAGGTTGTAAGCCAAAGAAGAGCAACTCTAATTTACAATGGCAACAATTACAGTGATTTCTGGTAAAAGGAGGAGTTAATTCTGCTATTTCAGTTTATTATAATCCCATGACACCCTGGTTTAACTTCTGTACAAATGGGGGGGGGGGG
>CM034703.1:88619371-88629889 GCA_020142125.1 Phrynosoma platyrhinos
CACTCTAGTTGTTGTCCAGCTTGCTTCATCCTCCTAAGCTCCTCTGTACACCAGGGCTTATAATTAGAAGTGGGCTGGAAAAGACGCTTGGGAGCGATTGTGTCGATAGCCCTGGTGAGATCGGTGTTCCAAGTGTCCACCAAGGCTTCAACAGAATCACCGGTGTTACCAACCATCAAACCCTCTAAGGCCTTCTGGAAACCAATTGGTTCCATTAGCCTTTGAGGGCAGGCCATTCTAATAGGTCCGCCACCCCTGGATCTATCTGATCAGACTGTGGTCAACCAACAGCGACCCTCATCTGTCACACACATCACAGCTGCTCTCCTTTTTTTCCACCAGCACCAGCAGCTACTCAGAGAAGCCCTGGGCAATTCCTGGAAGGAGGAGGCTGAAATGTGTGTATCATTGTAGAATTCATTGCTTACCCTTAAGGAGAAAGGATATCTCAGCACATCTAGACTTCCTATGCAGAAAACAGCCAACTTTTTTTTTTTTTTAAAAAAAAAAAAACAAAACAAAATTGGGGACATTTTGTGCAATATTAACAAGTGAAAAAAAGCCCTCTTTTTGTTACAAAACCATTTTTTACACAAAACAGTGTCTTTTGTGCAAAATATACCTTTCTGCACAAAACTGCAAAACTGTTTTTCTGGGGGAGGGGGAACGGACCCAAGATATACATCTATTAACAAAGCCTCTGACAATTAAACTCCTTTTTATAAAGTTTTTTTTAAAATTCTTGCCTAACTTTTTTCCAGCTAGAAGACTTTTAGCAGCATCATTATTGGCAGGATGGTGAAGGAGGGCTGGTGAGGGATAGATGTTCTGTGTTGCAACCGCATATCTGCATTAAACAGTTTGATGAGGTATGAGTTGGGAAAGAGAAGGTCACTGGGGATCACAAGGGGACTGTCTACACCAGATGACATCTCAGAAGAGGGGTGACAACTGATTGGACCCTCTTCCCACTGTGTGATGTGCTGCTGCTGTGCCTGACCTTTCTTCTCCACTGGCCTGGCTCTCTCTTTGAGAAGGAAACTAAGGCAGCAGCAGAAGAGGAGTGACAATACACCCCCCTTCCATTCTCTTTTGCTTCCTCACTTGCTCACATCACCCCTGGTAGCCTTGGGCCACCAGCAGCCAGGCAAGTGGGTGAGGTAGTGGGAGATGGTGGAGAGAAGATGGCCCAGTAGACCTTTCTGAGTCTGGTCTGAAGACAGGTGGGAGGGCAAGGAGGAGGAGAAGTGAGTATACTCCTCCTGACTTTGCCTTGCCAGGCTTCCTCCCTAGGAGGAAACTCAGCAGCAGTGAAGGAGAAGGGCCAAATGAACTCCTCCTGGCTTTGCCCCCACTGGGCTCCTTCCTCTGGAGAAAGCCTGGCTGTGGTGAAGGAGAAGGGCCAAATTAACCACTAATGGCTTTCTCCTTCACCCCCCCTTCCTTTGTCATTGCCAGGATCCTTCCTCAGGAGGAAGACTAATGGCAGCAAATGAGAAGAGGTGAGTGTACCTCACCTGACTTTGCCACCCCTGGGTTCCCTCATCAGGAGGAAAACCAGAAGTGGTGAAGGAGAAGGAGTGAGTGCACCCCTGCCATCCTGCTCACTGCCTCACTTGTCCAGCCACCCCTCAGTAGCTCAGGGTGAGAAGGCCATTGAGCAAGTGAGAGGGGGAGGCAGGGAATGCTGCCATCATCCCCAAGCATCCCCTCCACCAGTGGGTAACACCAAGCCTGGGGATGCCACTAGTTCTATTTCAGCTGCTCATACCGTGGCTGTGAATATAGCTGGGAAGGTAAACAGCTCAGGAAGCCCTTACTGAGCATGCCTGCATAGCAAAACAGAGATAAAAGGAGAGAGCAAACAAGCCTCCCTCATGAGCTACTGTCAGCATGTGAGAACACAATAGATATATGTTTGACCATAAAAATGGAAACCATAAGAAAAATGAAGGCTTGTGAATGACAAAGTAATCCCTGGATGCATTTTGGAAGAAGCCAGCAAGTGGTCACTAGAAGTCTTAGAATGTTTTTGTTTACTTACGCCTGACTGGTAGTTTTAATGCACATGTGCATATTGTTAGTTTTGAATAAAAAGTTTGCTGAAACATGTTGAAATATTTTTCATTTGTATGTGCATTTTACGAATCTATTCCTATTCTTTTTAAGTTGTTTCTGCCTCTGATACCAATTTTTTGGTTAAACAATTAATGCGTAGAAACACATCTATTTTGTTAACAGAGGTATGTTAACTGAGGTATGTCACTTCTGCACGTTTTTGGCTATATTGGACTTGTTTTTATTGTAAGTTTCCTTGAATGCCAATTTTGGGAAAAGGTAGTGTATAAATAGAATTAATAACAACTGTTTCTATTTGCACAAATAATGTTTTAGTCCAAAAGTCCCAAAATGGAAAAAAGTGAACAAAAGATGTAAAGAAATTTTCTCACACAGTGTTGGGAAAGCTTTTGAAATTATTCAGTTTTGCAGGTAAGAATAAAGTGAATATTTACATGTTTACTCTAAATTTAGACCTTCACTGAAAATATGCTGTCCTATGATATGTCCCAAGATCTGTTTTCCTATGCTGCCTCTGGGCCTGGAACTGGCATACTTAGAAGTTACACAGTTGATTTCCCACAATTTCCATGAGTTCTAGCAGAAGATTTTTTTTTCAGCTTAGAAAATATATAACCACAGCAGTTTTCAGTTTGGAGATGAATTCACAACATGATGTTCCCTTAATGTTATGATAATAAATATATTTAAACCTTTGCCAAAATTTGGGAACCTTAATGAGCCTATCCCATTTCAGCTCACACCATATAAATTGGTTGAAATTTATTTGGATGCATTGATAATCAGATTGCATGATTGGTTGTAAGAGTGAACAGAAACACTTGGCTATAAGGAGAGGACAATAAGCATGCTAAGGAGAGCAGAGTCATCCTCTTCAACAAATCAAAATAAGATGAAAATGAACTGACTAGTTGGTGAGTCATGGAGACTCAGGCCCTATTCAGATGATGAAAATAATCCAGGATGAATCCGGCATGAATCTCCATTGTTCACATGCAGCTGAACACACCCTATTATTTTTTTGGGGGGGAGGGGGGCTGTCAAAACCCCCACTTAACTTGGGATAATTGATAGTATTTTCCCCAAGTTTTTTTTAAAAAAAATTGAATTATTAGTAGTGTGAATATGTAACCAATGTAAATAGACCTGGGATAATTCAGAATTAAACACTGCATGCCTTGAATGCATTTTGAATACATTCACATCATTGACTCCATGTTTATTTGAGTACTGGCATGTGTGAGCAACTGAACTCCCAGAGATGCACATAAATGCAGTTCCATAGTGTGAATGCAATGTGTTAGTAAGTTTATTTACATCATTCCACTAAAATAATAATAATAAAAAGACATCTGAATGACTCTTCAGTCTAGTTCTGGAATTTATAGGAAGAGTAATATTGTAGAGTTTGACAAGTAAGCTTTCTGTACAAGGGGGACAAGAACGATTTTCAGCAAGGTTCAAAGGTTTGCTATTGGATCTAAGCTAAATTGAAAAAAGAAAAGAATGTGGTATTTGCAAAGCATTTCTTGTAGTTTTTCCTTATGTCACACAATTACATGAAACACAAGTGAGAGAAAAATATCCCCAAACAAGATATTGGTTTGATTTACACATCTTTTTAAAAGCGGCAATTTGCACCATTTAAAAAGAAAAGTAAAGAACAAGGAATTAGTCCTTTGTCTTTCATTCATATGCACCAAGTATAGTCAATGTTCCAGGGTGTTTCCCAGCTCCCACCCCATGCCTTTTTTTTACACTAAGGAATCCCTCTGGCCTCCCTAGGGGTCTTGGAGGGAGTATCAACATTTTCAGGTATTCTGTTGGGGCTCCCTAACCTGTTTTGGGACAGAAGGCTGCATTTTGAAATATCAGAAGTGGATTATGGCCACGTTCTGTTTGGACAAAAGCCTTCTCAAGGGTGAAAACATACATGTGTTACAAGAATTGTTTTAATATAAAACCCCTTTTGTGGGTCTCCTGTCATGGCCCTAAACCAGAAAAGCCCAAATCACCATGGATCCAAGGCAAGGACATCATGTAGACACCTGAGTGGTCACAATTCATTAACAGAGCAAAAGGCCAGGTTAGGAGCTTCGAAACAGGACATTCACTCCTAGGAGATTTATGAGTACCAGCCAGGATGTGTCTGGCTGAGGATGGGATAACATCAACACCACATCTCCCCTCTTTGGAAATTGTTTACTTCAAAGAGCATCTATCCAGAATCCAGCCCTGGTGGCACAGTGGTTAAATGCCTGTACTGCAGCCACTCACTCATAGACTACAAGGTTGCGAGTTCAATACCAGCCAGGGCTGAGGCTCGACTCAGGCCTGCATCCTTCCAAGGTCACTAAAATGAGTACCCAGCTTGTTGGGGGGCAATCAGCTCACAGTTCTAAACCGCTTAGACACCCCATAGTGTGATATGAAGCGATATATAAATGAAGCTGCTTTGCTTTGCTTTGCTTTGATGTACAGTAACAAATCTTCAACTCAGGGTAAGTTTAAGGATATAAAAAGTTCCCCCAAATCTCAGGCACATTGCGTCTGGTTAGATTTCATGGTAACGCTGCATCACTGTGAGTTCTGGCTTGGACCCTGGCTCTCCCCATTCTCCTTTTCCTTTCATAGACGGTTGAGTCTATCCATCCTCATTCATCATTGGAGCAACCTCCATCAGGTAATTATCACCATTAGAAAGCCTTCTGTTTCCTATCCATCTAACTACTTTATTTATGAGTTCTTGTGTGCTTGAGTGTATGTTTGAGTGTCTTTGTAGGTTTGAATACCCAAATAAACCAAAATTCTTTGAGAAAGCTTTGTCTCTATCAGTCTACTCCCCAGCCACCTCAGAAAACATAGGATAAAAGATCCCATTGGATACTTGAACTTTTAGTAATTCTCCAGGTTTAAGTTCCTCTTACACATACATACATTGTTTGATACACACATGTAACTATATATTTATTTGTTGTTATAATGTGCCTTCAAGTCAACTCTTTCTTAGCATTTTATCACACAGGGGAAATCCTATGTAGAAACAAGGTTTTAAATTGGAAAAACCCCACAAAAGTGGATAGATTTTCCCGAAAGAAAAAAGAAGTGGCTTTTGACTACTTTCCATTCGCGTTAAGCACAGTTTAAAAGTGATGTGTGTGAAAATCTACCGGCTTTTGCAGGTTTTCCCCACCTTTTAAATCCCATTTCCACATGGGATTTCCCCTGTGTGATAAGGTCTTTATGGTGACACAATCATAGGGTTTTCTTAGCAAAATGTGTTCAGATGGGGGGGGGGGGTTCCCCTGTAGATTTCCATGGCTAAGTAGGGATTTGAAACCTGACTCTCCACACTGGTTTTCACCTACATGAAACAAAACTGGATGGAGAGCTAAGTCTGTGATTGCAATAATGGAACAGTGCTAATTATTGCTCTTGGGACAATCAGACTGACATGGGGAAATCTATCATCCCTGAAGTCTCCTACATTTCAGTTTTGTAGACTTCAAAGTCTTTCTATCCTGAAGATGAAGAAATATGTGAATTTTGGTGACTCCTTGAAAGCTGAACTGATCCAACGTAGCCACACTCAGTAACTATAGATATTCCCAGATTGGAGAAGGCCATGTTGTGTCTGCCTACCATATAGATTTCAAACATAAGGATCCTAATCCTAGAGGTGGCAACCCTAATTCAGCTCTAATGTGTCTGAATAGACAGTGATTGAAAACCAGACTTTTAAGAGTCAAGGACTCTGTTTCTTCCTTAGTATTTTTTTTTAATCAAGTGATTTCCATCCTGCATATGAAGACTTTTAAGAAAAATTGTCTTACCTATCCCTAATATATCACAAATTCCAGTGTTTATGATGCTTGAAAGTAAGAAGCTTGGCTGTTCCAAAGGTACTAATAGAACAGAAATACTTTCTCACTTTCTGGCTTCATGAAACAATCTTCCCATTTAGCACATATCATTTAGCGTCTGAAGTTATAAGCTTATGCATGCCAGTGAGGACTATGATTTGGTACTATAGTGTGACCTTCCATGACCAGTACTCACTGAATAATATATGCCACAATCACATCATACAAGAGGAGTAAATGGAGTAAGGAATAAGTTCAGTAGAAGAAATCCAGTCTCTGACTATAACTGCTGTAGCACCATCTCTGTGCTTCACAAGAGCACTTTACAAAGATATTAGGACTGATTGCTACTTCTAGGGGCTTACGCTCAACAGAGTGACACACAGTAACAACATATGAAAGGAAAGAATTGCTAAACAAGGGACAAACATACTTTTCCCCTGTTTTATATATGTATGATTAATACGATGAAAAATTAAGATTAGGGTGTTATATGAGATGCTGATAAGAAGCATCCCTGATTGAATCCTACTGGTTAGTCCTAACTAAAATAAATCTGTTGAATTAGTTGTTAATGATAAGAAAACATGCTTGCAAAGGCCCACCTTATAGTAGATCTTGATTTAAATATTCTGAATGGAGAATGGGAAACTGATAATTTCCCCATGAATACACTAGACCAGGGGTAGGCAACCTAAGGCCTGGGGGCTGGATGCGGCCCACTGAGGCCTTTGGACTGGCCCCAGGCCGGTCTTGCCGCCGCCGCCGCTGCCCGCCATGATGATATTGATTATTGTTGTTATTACTTGTTCTTGGGGTTTTCTTGGCAAAATCTCGACAGGGGTTTTGCTATGGCTTTTCTGGAGCTGAGAGAGTGTGCATGCATATATTTTTAAATTATTTATTTATTTATTTATTTATTTATTTTTGGTGCTTCAGCCCCCCAATTGTCTGAGGGACAGCACCCTGGCCCCCGGCTCAAAAAGGTTGCCTACCCCTGCACTAGACAGTACTGATATTTTTGGGAAAACTGATTTTTAAAAATGAGTATTTAGGAACTGGTGGGGGCTTAAACTGATACTTTTATCTGTATTCTGCTAGCCCATGTGAAGGGTTACTGACTTTTTTTCATAATGGCTACTATTTAGTTCCACTGGCCAGTCAGGCTAGGGGATTACGGGACTTGTAGTACACAATTTTCCCACACTCTGCATAGGTACAGCAAACAGAGATAAATTATAACATGGTCAAAATACTGGTATTCAGGGGGAAGCAGCAGAATGTTGCTGGTCAAACTGAAACATATTTATTTCCTGGTGAGGGAGGGAGTACAGATGCAAGGCACATTCTTTCTGCAGCCCAGGATACGGTGGCAAGATGCCAGAATAAAAATTAAATGGGGGTCTAATCCTCTGGAGAAGATAGACTTGGGTTTTTCTTTTAATGGAGACTTTGTTTTGCAGACTTTAGTCAGACAAACGGCAACAACATCTGCTAATGCTGGTAACAAATGACCTCTTAATCAGGAGCTACTCATTTCAGAATGATGGCAGGCTGTTATTACAAGCTGGGCCTACTCAAGGGGTCCTTCAGCAACAATCTTGTATTCTGAATAAGTAATTGCTTATCTTTTATTTTCATTAGATAAGGGAATGAAATACACTTAATAATTATAATGTAATATATATTATTATCATATAATAAAATAAAAACATATTAGAGTAAAAGGCAGAGATGACTATAATACTAATTTCCTCAGAAATCTCATTTATGGTGCTTCCAGATAGACATCTCCTAGCACAAAGCAATAAGGACAGCAAGCAATCATTTCAGAGGTTTCAAAATGAGAGATGGAAAATAGTTGAGGGAGTGTGTCAGAAGGAATTGTTATCTCCCCCCTAAAAAAAATACCCAAGCTAAAATAAGGAAGGGAGAAGTTAGAATTGAGGTGGAATTTAAAGAACTTGGTAAAGAGAGAAATGGAGGGAGATGCGCATGAGATTGTCTCTTTTGGGTTAAGGCTCGCTGTTTTCTACCTGGTAAAAACAGAACACATGATGCAATAAAAGAACTGCAGCCTGAAACAGGCAAAAAAAAAAAAATACTGCAGGGATACCTGGCTGCACTAAATGAAGTCAAATCTCCAACATACAGATGTAAGAGCTAATGTCAGTAATCTTTGAGAATTTTTTGAAAACAGGAGAGGTCCCAGCAGACTTGCAGAGGGCAAATGTTGTACACATCTTTGAAAAGGAGAAAAAGAAGACCCAAGTAACTACCAACCAGTGAAACTGACATTACTACCATGAAGGGTTCTAGAAGAGATTATTAAATAGTCTGTGATCAATTAGAGAGTGAAGGTTGCGATTACTAAGAGCCAGTGTGGATTTCTCAGAAACAAGTCATGCCATTAACTGACAGGAGTTACAAGCTTGGTACTTCAAGGGAATGATATAGATTTAGTATATCTTGATTTCATTAAGGCTTTTGACAAGGTCCTCCTCTGATATTCTTGTACACAAGCTAGTAAAATATGGGCTTGACAATGCTACCATTGGATGGATTTGTAAAGAGTGGTCACCAATGGTTCCTCTTCATTCTAGAAAGAAATGATTAGTGGGATGCCTAGTTAATAATAATAATAATAATAACAATAATAATAATATTTTTTATTTATATTTCCTGCCTCTCCCTATGAATCGAGGTGGGATTACACAATAAAATGAATACAATGTACAAAATATAAACAATAAAATAATAAAAATCAGAACAATAATAATAGATTAAGAGAATAGAATACAATATAATATAATAAAATAAATGAAAATAAAATAGGATAAAATAAAATATAATAGCTGATCATTGTCAGAGTCTAAAATTCTGGAAGATCAGATGGATAGCCCCCCCGGAAGAGCACCGTCTTAAGTGCCTTCTTGAAAGCTTCTAAAATAGTAATAAGACTGATCTCCTCCGGCAGGCTGTTCCACAACCTGGGAGCTTTTGTTGGGTAGCTCTTATCAAAAGGGATGGAAAGAATATCTTTCAGGCATTCTAAGCCTTATTGATAGTCTTGCTTACAACCTGAAGCCTCCTGTATGGATAGAAAATGCTATGTAGTTCTGAATGCCTTGTTCCAGTATTACGGATTATGTAGAGAACCTCCATGTGTAGTGGAATCTCTCTCCTATTGCCCACCATCCTCAATTGCAGGCCCCTTTACTGCCTGTCTGCATCTTGCTGCAGTGTTTTTGTTATCCCCATGCTGCATTTAGCCTCCTTCAAAATGGCACCTAAGAGGGGCAGCGGGGCAGCAAAGGGTAAGGCACCCTCTAGGAAGCTGCCAGCAAAACAAGCCCACACTCAACAGCAGGATGCATGCAGCAGGATAGTGGTGAGGACGTTCTGGCCAGGCTGGAGTGGCTTGAATCTCTATGTGCTTCTACCAGCCAGGAAGCAGGGTGAGCACCCCAGAGCAACTCGAAAGGGAAGCTGCAGGAGAGAGAGAGGGATGACTTCAACCAGCAGCTGGCAGCTCACTTAGATGCACTGCAGCCAACATAGTTACCACCAATGAAAGAATCGGGTGAGGAGCAGGAAGGGCAGGATGAGGGCTTTGCAGAGGGTGGGCATTCACGAAGCACAGAAGGCAAGTTCCCCTGAATTTGCATGGCGCAGGCACGGTGGGGCCTTTCCTGGGCCTTGGAAAGCCGCCGTGGGGCCTTCCCAAATAGGGCCTGCTGCTGTGAGCATGCACACATGAGCGTGGGTGCAGGGTGAGCACCCCACCTGTGCTCACACACGGCGTACCGGCCCAAGGCCTCCATGGGCCACATCTGGGCCGTAGGTTGCCAACCCCTTGGTTAGATAGTGTAAGGTAGAAAGAACTTGGAGGAATTGGCTTCAGGGTTTTTTCATTTATGTGGGGGTTATAGCTTGGGCCCAGCCACGGAGAGCATTTGCACTCATCCAATACATGGACCTTATCCACAGAGCATATGTTGATTACACAGGGCCAGCATGATGAGGCCTTTAGGATGAGGGTGGCCTTGAATCTGACATTAAGGTGGGATCAAGCTTCCCTTCAGCTTTGGATACAAATTATGATTCTGGCCTGCCTAATTCAAGAGGAGCACTCACACAGTGGTCATATAGTCCAAAAGGGTCAGGGGAGCTTAGTTGGCAAGAGCTAAGTGGAGGGAAATACAGAAGGAAAACTATGTTGGGAGTTCAGGGTACATGGGACATGCATGTGCTGGCCATGCAAGTTCTAGCATGAATGTTCCATTTGTACAGAGAAGCATTCCTTTTGGAACTGCCCAAAAGGGAGGAATTGGGGAGGCCAACAGGCAGCCAAGAGAGGAGCTGCAAGCTCCATCATGGCTCCAATAGGGCCCCAGTCCAATTAAAATGGAATGCCTAAAAGCCCTCATCCATCCTTACCCTGATAGTGAGGCACGAATCTATCTGCTGGAGGGCTTTAGGCATGGTTTTATGATCCCCTATATTGGACCTTGTAAATCATATTTTGCTAAAAACCTTAGATCTGTCAGTGGCCTTGAATCCATAGTGAGGGAAA
>CM034703.1:88640740-88655451 GCA_020142125.1 Phrynosoma platyrhinos
AAATAATAGAAAATTAATAGACAGAGATCAGAATTTTTCCCAGCCTTTCCCATTCTTTCCCAGCCTGGACTTTCTATATAGAAAGTTGATATAGATATAGATGATATAGAAAATTGTTTTTTAAAATTGTATATGTTTTATTATTGTTATTGATTTTATTTTATTATTGTCATTGATTTGATTATTGTTATTGATTTTGCTGTGGGTTTTGTAGCGATGCTTTTTGCTCTGTTGTTGTGATTGTGATTGTTGTATATTGCTTAATTTGTTAAATTTGTTGTAATATATTGTTGTTGATACTGTTTAATTTGTTAAATTTGTTGTAATATATTGTTGTTTAATTTGTTGTAATACATTGTTGTTCACCGCCTCGATTGGCTTGCCAGAGGGGCGGTATATAAATAAACCGTATTATTATTATTATTATTATGATCAATAGAACTGTCAACCTGCCAGTCTTGCAGTCAACAGAGTCAGCGTCTCAACCACTTGAGCCACTTCATCCCATGCCAAAGGATGCCTGCTTTTAAAGGGGCTTCTGCCACCAGCACCTTCAGGAACTGCAAGAGCTATCAAGGGGTATTTAGCTCCAGGTATGCATATGTTAATCTATTAAATGTGCACTTTAAGCTGTTGTTCAAAGCTTAACTATAGAAGCCAAGTTGAAAAGGTGGCAGCTCTAAGGTGTATCCTATGAGTCACTTCTGTAATTAGATATATGTGGAAAGATATTGTGTGCATGGACTGTATGCATGTAGTGCACTTTGAAATTACTGGCTTGAAAGCTATGGGCAGAGAAACTTTTCACGTTCTGTTTCTAAAGAAAGATTCATTTGGAAAGAACAGTGGGAAAATGTATATATCCACACAAACTCATATGCCTGTATAAATACTTATTTATTACAAATAAGTCCATTTGTAATACATATATTACAAATGGACTTATATTTGGACATTTGGCCAGCTTTTATGGAAACTTACGACTAATGCAGTTATTTTACGTCTTTTGTGTTTTTATGTTTCTGCTTTTTTATATATACTGGAACATTTTTTTATATACTGTATACAATTGAGATCCCTTTTGATTTTTTAAAAAAAATAAATAAATAAATGGTGGAATTGGAAAGTGTGTGTGTGTGTGTGTGTACTGTCTTCTACTCACATACTCTTTCCCTCATTTAAATTATAGTTTGCAAATCCCAGTTTCATCAAGAAGCTGGTTGGTGTACCATGAGGAAAATATGGCTTTCATGGGGAGGGAGCATGAGTTAGAGCCTTTACAGATTGCCAGAAATAATGCAGCTTGAGGCCACTTTAACTGTCCTGGCTCAGTGCTAGGGAATCATGGGAAATGTATTTTTTTCTGGGACATTGAGCCTTCTCTGTCAGAGAGCTCTGGTGCCACAGTAAACTACAGTTCCCATGATTCCTTAGCACTGAGCCAGGACAGTTAAAGTGGCCTCAAGCTGCACTATTTCTGGCAGTCTGTTAAGGTTAAGGGGGATGCAGACCAGGGCGTTTGGAGCGCCCTGGTCTGGAGCGCCGCGGGGCTATGGCAGCCTCACCGCGACGCCTCCCCGGCGACCCTGAAAGGAGCGCCAAAAAGGCACTCCTTTCATAAGTCGCAAAAAGAGCGCCCTAAAAGCGGCGGGCACCCTTTTTGCGACTTATTCTCCACAGCGCGTCCGGACGCTGTGGAGGGAGGTCGCCCTGAACGCGTCCGGCGTGCGGTGACCCGGAAGCGTTCAGGGCGACCTCAGGAAGAGGAAGGGCCGCCGCGCGTGCGGTGGCCCCTCCTCTTCCTGGCCTCGGAGACGGCTCAATTGAGTCGTCTGCCGAGGCCCTTAGTGACCTTTCATGTAGCAATTTATTAAAAGAATGAGTCTCAATTTGACATGCATACTTCTCAGAATTTATTTATTTATTTATTTATTTGGTTATTGTATTGACAAAAGAGTGTGGGGGGTGGTGGTGGAAAAGAGAGAGGTTTTTTTTTATTAATAAAGAAAAAACAAAGCACCATCATGTATAAAGACACTACACCTGCCTATTTCTCTGTTCTGCAACACATCCTTAAAAGTGTAAGCCTTGCATCTGTTTGGCGAATGAAAAATATTCAGTGAGAAAAGAAGTGCATGCAATCAGAAATTAGCAAAGTCAAAACCCCCAATCTTATTTATCAGCCACTCTGTTTGGAAAGCTTCCCCCTTCCCTGTACTTTTTCCTAATTACAACTTCTTCTGTTCTCTGCAAGAGTCCACATGCCAACTTCTTGTTTAAATAGCATGGGCTTACCTTACAGATGCCTCACATTTAGTCTGCATCGGTTACTTAAGCTTCGGTTATATTACCAACTGCACATAGACTCTGCAGCTGGCTGTGCTATTGCAAGGGTTGTTACGGATTATACTGTCGCTGTCTCCTGACCAGGTATTAATAGAGTCCTCCTCGGCAACCCTCCAGTGATTAATGAGATGAGAAGATAAAATACTCCACCTGCTGCAGCAGCCATGAAAACTGAATTAATGAGTGAAAAAAAAAGGGAAGAAAAGAAAGAAGTCTCAAGGCCTTGGTGCATAGTATGAGGCAGATCAGCAGCTTATTTACCAGAGTGCCTAATGATGCTATTTACGAATGAGTTAGTGTTTTCTAGATTAGTGTGCTAGGAGGCAGCCAATCCAAGGGAAAAATTATACATTACTATAATAATTAGAGTGTTCCATAAAAATGCTTATCTATCGTCAAGACTGTAATCTTAGGAGAAACACCTTCTCCTCATTACTCCATTATGGATCTTTTGTAAGCACAGTAATTTGGCTGTGGAAATATACACCGGCGTAAATGTTGCGTAGGGAAATTTGCACAGTGAACAGGATGAAAATGTAAAGATTTCCAGTGCTGGTTTATGATGCAAAGCAGAAAGATTCACAGAGCATCAGGAAGCAAGAGGCATGCTTATAGCAAGGGGGTGCAAGGCAAGATTCACAGCAAGACCTGTTTAAGATCTATCATAGGAAAGGGTAACAAGGTATTGAAAATTCAGGCCAGAATGCTCTTGATGACATATTTGTATAACTAGGGGTTACATGACTGTAAGTCCTTTTTCAGGCTTTGTGCAAGGATACCTCCTTGTGCAATGCTTTTGCTTGCCTCCAAATAGCCACCAAACTCTGAACACTAACCATGCTGCCGTTGACCTCCCTCACCAAAAAATATAAGTTTTTCCAGATTCTGAGCATAAATATACTGGTAGAACTTCATGTTCCACCAGTGCTAGAAAGGGTCTTGGTCTCTCTTCTCAGTTTCACTTTCTTCAATGTTTGAATTTTGAATGTTAGTTCCTATGTTTTTCTAAGCCATAGATGATGGAAACTTTTATTATGCCAAAAGGATGAAAATGATACACATTTTCATTAATTCTTCAAAAGAATTGCTGTATAGCAGGGGTAGGCAACCTTTCCCCCTTTAAAGGCCGAGGGACTTCAACTCCCAGAATACCAGGAGTTATTGGCCAACATGGGACTATTGGCCAACATGGCTGAGGCTTTTGGGAGCTGAAGTCCCTCAGCCCTTAAAGGGGAAAGGTTGCCTACCCCTGCTGTATAGGCATGGGGGGGAGGAACTGGTGACCATAATTCAGTGTCTCATACTAAATAAGACCATAACTACCTGGAAATAAATGGAATGATATGTAATATAGTTAAAATATATGTGCAGAAATTATCCTAACATAATAAAATCAGAAACATAGAAATAGAAAACCAAATATACTTTGAACATAAACATGATCGAGCATGCAGATGAAAACAGCAACTCAGACAAATTATGAAAGCAACAACATCAAATAAACAGCCCGTGCAGATAAGAAGTAAATAATGTTCACAATTACTGAAATGCAGGCCTTCAACAGAATTCCATCTACTCATAATATAAATACAGAAATGTATAGTAAACTTAGGTTGCACCGGCACAAAGGACAACAGACGCCTCCTTAGGGGTATAAAACTGGCCACAACTTTTATTTTTTATTTTTATTTTAACATCAAGTAGATACAACAAATACAGAATGCTTTGCCACGTGTATGTGAAGGTGTAACCAACCCAAGTGGGTGGTCCTTCACATCATGTGACAAAGTGTGTAAATTAATTAACAATTAACTTTAGCCGTCCCCACCCGGAAATGACGTCCTATTTAAATTTATGATGTAACAATTTTAATGACGTCATAGTAAACAACAGCTGATATCAAAAAGCCCAAAATTTTAATTTAGCCTAATTAACCCCTATTAATTTTAATTAGCCAAATTATTCCCCTGTGGGGGGGGTCCTTACCCACCACAAGAGGGGGACAGCCTAGCTTGCCGTCCCCTCTCCCAGCCCCACAAATTGCTCTCTCAATATGGTCAGAGATTGTAAATATATATCTGAACCTTCCATAGAGAGGTGTACCCCATCCCCCCTGTATAGCTGTGGCAGTAAGACTTGGATACCAGCATGATCGATGACAAAAATGCCCAATCTGTTGAGCTGTTTCGCAACAGTTCTGTTGAGCCAGTGTTGGGCTCCATTGATGGCAGCGTCCTTACGGTCCCTGGGCCAGCTGCGGCTCAGAGTAATTTTGTCCACATCAATATGGAACCAGGAAGGTGTCTCCTTATCTCCTGCATCTCCTTTATGATTCATTTTGTGAGCTGAAGACAAGGAACCTTGACAAGGTCATTCTCCCCCAGGTGTACCACTAATACCCGGGGGTACGGATGAGTCACTGAAAGTTCGATGACCCAGGGAAGCAAGGCCCCCCATTGCATGTCTCTATGACCGAACCACTGCAAACTGCCAATGTTAGACAAACCCAAGTTCAGGTCATGTCGCTGTTCCAATATGTGGTGCTCTGCCCAAAACACCAGGCTGTGGCCCATTATCCAAATATTCCCTTGGATAAAACCTGCTCGAAAATGACAGACAATGTCAAATTAATTTAACTAACCAAATTAGGCAGCTCAGTCAGGTGCGAATGTAAGTTTTAAACACCTTGGATCGCCATTGGCCAATTTGGCAAATATCGGTGTCACTTAGTCCATGAACAGCTGCAGCTGTTGCTGCCCCAATTCTAAAAGAATGAGATGAAAATTGTGCCATGGGCAGACTGTCTCACTTCAAAGTCTCTTTAAGAACTGCCCTGAACTGAAACTGTGTTAAAGGAAAACCTGATATGTGCAAAAACAAATAACCTGACACTTTCAGCTGGACCTTCAAGTAGTCTGACAATGCTAACACTGGGCAGATCTGGCCCTCAGGAGCCCTAGACAAAGTGATAGATTGAGCCCTAGCTAACTGATCGGTCTTGGATCATCTGATAGAAATTTGAATCCCGTGTTCCGACAAAACAACATCGGAAACCAGGAGCGCCCTGCCCGATTGATCATGGCATGAGCCAGGGACAATCTCGCTGATTCTCAAAGCAGCAAAGAAAGCTACAGCAAATACAGCCCTAAACAAAGTCACCTCCTTGGGCGTAGAGCATGTATTAGCTAGATGTTGCCATAATTTCACCAAAACGGGGCCAGTTATCTGCAAACGAGTGTCCCTGGCTGCAGGGGACTCCCTGGCCCAACCCTCCAGAGCTCTCCGAACCCTAAAATCAACTGTAGGATCCGGGAGGCCACTAGCCCTAGAGTAGAAAGCCAGGGCGGCTAACCTGCCCCTGATGGTAACAGGGGATAAGCCCATTTGTCTAAGGTGAACTATAAAACGAAGAACAACATCCACCCTAATGGACAGACTTCCACCTCCCCAACATCCAACAAGAATTGTCTAAAAGCAGTCAGAGCTAGCTGGTAAGACTTGTGTGTTGATGGGGTGGTAGACTGAAGGATTGCTCTTTTGATTTCTAGCCTCCAAGGCTCCAAAGAAGTGCTGGTACCTCCAATTGGTGCTCCGAAACCTCAGGAGAAAGCTGACGGAACCTGGGGAACTGCAAAAGAGAAAGGGCATCCACCAAAGGATTAAGTAAACCGGGCACGTGGTGACCTTGAAACAAAACTTTGTACTTCAAACATTGAGTCACCATGGCCCTAACCACAAAGACATCACCCTGGTGGATTTGGAGGACTGGGAATTTACCACATGGACAACCGCCTGGTTGTTGCACCAAAACCATATTGTTTTGTTTGCAAATTGATTTGCCCATCAGTGCACAGCCACCACTATGGGAAAAAGTTCCAAAAATGTTAAGTCCCGAGTCACACCCTTCTACATACAGGAAGCACCAGAGTGATTCCCCCCGGAGGTGTTGCACCTATGGTTGAACCTGCAGGGTTGTCTCCTGTGCTTACCTGTATTGAAGTTCCAGCAAAGAACATGTTGCCTCCTCTCTCCCGTGCTAGGCCTCGCATTCTGCCCTTTCGACTGTGTAACCATGGGCACATACCCATTGTCACATCGGCTCGAAGGGGAGGCCCCTACCATTACATCCGCCCACAGCTCTGACTGACCATGCCTCCAAGACAGTGAGTGGTCCTGGGCGGCCCTCATCCTGAACTGCTCATTGTATTGTAACCACGCCGCACCCCTGGAGTTGTGATGGCAGTTAGAATAAGCCTTGATCATGATCTCCTGATATTTAGAGAAATCAGGAGACCTGTGAGGTTCCCTCTCCTCAATAATTCCCCTATAAATAGTGAAGCCCATTATTCACTTCACAAAATTGCATTCCAGTTTAGGGCATTTAAGCACCTGAAACTCCTTAGGGAGGCTGAACACTATCCCATCCTTTATCATGATCCTTGGTTCAGGATCGCGAAATGTGTTTAAAACTTACATTCGCACCTGAGTGAGCTGCCTAATTTGGTTAGTTAAATTAATTTGACATTGTCTGTCATTTTCAAGCAGGTTTTATCCAAAGGATGCTGGCAACCACTCTCAGGAGCTTGTAAAATCATTTTGAGAGCCTTCATCACTAGAACAATTTTTAACAATAGACTTGCTAGTTTCCAATATCTAAAAATACAAAATAAAAACAACCTAAAAAAACCCAAACTTCTATTTTTGTTGGAAGCAAAATTTGGAAGCAAAAATCACAAACATTTTTAAATTTGAGTGGTTCAAATTTTGGCTATTAATAGTAAATCTCTCAAAGCTCTGGGTGTATATTGATGAATTATTCTGGTTCAGTTTCTTCCACTTGGAGTTGCTTTAATCTCAAGTTCGTTCCACATCAAGTATGAAGAAATATGTAAATTGTGGTAAATTCTATAAAAATAAACTGGAACAAAATTTGCCCTAACTCGAAAGAGGCCTATGTTGTTCAGATGTGTATTGAGCTAGGAAGGTTTTCCTGTAATCTGCTCCAGTTTTCATGCTTTTCTTGATTTCTAGAATGCATACAGTTTATTTTATTTTACTGGAAAATTCACACAGGATATAAAACAACCTTTACAAAGAACTACTCACACTCACTTTTCTGCTCACAATAATTATTGGCCAATTGCAGAAATAAAATTGAAACAAATCCAACTTATTCTAGTATGAAAAAATAAAACTGTAATTCTGGTCAAAATTAAATTTCAGCAAGAACACTGCAGTTGATTTGTTTGAAATTGTGAAGTCATTATGACATGGCAACACACATCAGCACACAAGAGAGCTGATTTCAGCACACTTATGGAAACACTAGGAGCAATCCCTTGGTCAGCAAAACTAAAGGAGAAGGGAGTTCAGGATGGATGGGAGTTTCTCCAAAGGGAAATACTGAAGGCACAATCACAAACTTTTTATTTTATTAGTGGAGTCTCCTTCTTTGGAAGTCTTTAAACAGAGGCTGGATGGCCATCTGTCGGGGATACTTTGATTGTGATTTCCTGCATGGCAGGGGTTGGACTAGATGGCCCTTGTGGTCTCTTCCAACTCTATGATTCTATGTCATCCTTGACATCTCATGAATTTTGACTTTTTCATTTTGATGCTAACAATTAATGAAGACTGACACAACTTGACAACCTTGTCAATGGGAAATACCTTTACCTTTATCTATCCTTTGTCCCCTCACACCTCAAAATCATGAATAAGGCTTTAGACTACAGATGGGAATGCCTAGCATTCCAGATTTTCCTGGACTGCTTCTCCTATCATCCCTTTGACCAGGAGTGTTGTACATTTTGCTGTTGTTGTTAGCGGCCCTCGATTCTGCTTGACTCATGGCAACTGTGTGGATGAGACATTTCCAAGACTCCCTAACCTCCACTGCTTTGTTTGGTTCCTGCAAATTCATACCTGTGATCTCCTAAAGAGAGTCCATCCATCTAGTATGCAGTTTTCCACTTTTTCCCTTGCTTTTAACCTTTCCTAGCATCATTGTCTTTTTGTAATTCATTTTTCCTCATGATGCAGCCAAGATACAAAAGCCTCAGTTTGGTCATCTTGGCTTCCAGAGAGAGTTCAGACTTGATCTGTTCTAGAATCCATTTATTTGTTTGTTTTGGCTGACCATGGTATTCTTAGTACTCTTCTTCAGCACCACATTTCAAATGAATCGATTTTCTTCCTATTGGCATTTTTCACTGTCCAACTCTCACATCCTACATGCTGATAGGAAATACTATTGCTTGGATGATCCTCACTTTAGTGTTCAGAGTTATGTTCTTATATTTTATGATATTGTCCAGTTCTTTCATAGCAGCTCTCCCCAATTGTAGTCTTCTTCTGATTTCTCAACTACAGTCTCCATTCTGATCTATATTTGAACCAAGGTATAGAAAATCTTTGACTATTTCAATTTTCTTATTGTCTAGGATGAATTCTTGCAGATCTTCTGTGGTCACTTTTTTGAAAAAAGTTTAGTATTAGTCTGACCTTGGCACTTTCCTCCATGATTTTCTTCTGTAATTGCCCCAGATCTTTGCTTGTTTCCACTAGTAGTATTGTCTCATCTGTATATCTGATGTTGTTAATGTTAATGAGTAATGCTGTACATTACTCATGCCTTATTTAGACCACATACACAAACATGCCAGACATTCATTATTATCTGTTTATATAATTTATATCCCACCTGTCTCCTGAATGGATCCAAGGCAACTTTCACATGAGTTAAAACAAGGTGTGTGAATTAGAATGCGATAATAAAAAAATTAAAACATAAGTAAATAAAATACCATATTAAAACAGCAATACTTTTTATTAAAAAATCATAAAATTATTTCAAATCATGATAGAACAATTAAAATACTGCAGTGCAAAGAGATTTCCATAAACCATAAGAAACCAATTCATGAGACATCAGTTGGATTATAATTATGTAAACTGGAACATATACTTTAAAAGTATCATAACCCCCTTTCTAAAGTATACAGAAAGAGCAGATTCCTGAACTCTCAAGTGTTGAGAAACAACCTCCACTATTTTCCATGTTGATGAGGATGGAATGATAGTAGGGAAATGTAAATATCTCAGCTCTCAAAACCGTATGGGATCTTAACAAAGTAGATGCAAATTTTAGGTTTGGAAGTACAACTGTGAGAATAGAAATGATGAGTGGCATCTACATTGTTAAAATATTATTCTGTTTTAAGTTGTCAGCAAATTTTCAGCTTCATTTCAAACCTGAAGAGCATGTTAATAGCCAGTCCTTCTCTCCTCTATTCCTCCCTTCTCTGATGGAAAGCTCATTCAATCCATTAAATAAGGAGCATCCCTCTCAAAGACAGATTCATCCTGATGATAAATTACTAGCAGATCTCCTTCTATCAAACTGTGTGATCATGGACTTTCTTCACAAAGCCAGCCAGTTCTCTGAAGTGTCCCATTAGCAACTTTAGATATCTTGGACTGAAGACACACATGCTCCCAAGGGAGAAAATGTAGAAATTTTTCAGGTCATTAACATACAGCTGCTGAATGGCACAAAGTACAGCCAGACTTTGGTCTCACACTGTACTTACACACACACACACACACACACACACACACAAGGGGGGGGGAGAATGCAATAGCATGTATACCAATCATTTCATAGGGGAAATCAAAATAAATGCAGTCAGCAAAGTGATAGAATATATTATAAAATTAAATAACAACAGACATATACGCGAGGATAACAGCAGCACAAGGCACACACAGAAACAAGAACTGACCATTTGGGCTTTCAAAGACTCTTCAGTGACATATTGTATGTGTTAGGCCACTAATCACTCTTGATTTGATGATAAATTTGAATACTAATCCCCTTTGAATGGGGATTAAGCTTCACTGAACTAGGGAAGGAGTCATTAGAATTCATGTCATCAAGAGACAGCTTGAATGAAGTCCTGTAGATCCTATGTGCCAATGGCTTTTCAGAGCTGGTGGCAACTCTTAAACTAGCAGCATTAGATGTAAGTAAATAAGTTCAAACAAATGATAACCAGTCTATATTTTGATTTCCTCCAATCAGAAGCATCCATCCTTTTGTTGCATTGTCACCAAAAGAACACCATTGGAAAACGCAACAAATGCAGCCATGATTGTCATGGAATAACCTTCCATTCACTTGTAAGAAGGGATGTGCTCCTGAAAGCAGGGAAAAGGGATGGTGTAAAGGAGGATGACAGGGTAATGCAACCTTCTTTTGCCACATGTATATTCACAGATTCATTGATAACACAGAAGTGAGCAGCACAGGAGGGGAAAAAATCAGACCATGCTTTCCCACTTCTGTGATTTCCTAGGAAACACTGGAAACACCAAAGACAAGGGTAGAAAAATGTGTGCACACACAATAATGCTTCATGCTATTGTATTTAAAAGTTCAATATTGACAACAAAAACGGTGAGGAGCAGCCTGCCACTTCTGTGTACAGTAATAATGCTTAAATAGATCTCAGAAATTATTTAGGTCAGTATTTCCCCAATATGTTGAACTGCAGCCCCCATTATCCCCAACCAGAATAACATGTTGGAGGAGGATGGTGAGGTTTGTAGTTTAACACCTGAAGAGCTACACATTGGAGAAGAATTTTCTAGTTCCATATTATAGGAGATGCTATAGAAATTCCTCATAGTAAGCTGGAGTATAAACTAATCACATGACTGACCATGCTGATCTATGTAAGCAACCATCTTAGGACTCTGCTGTTAAAGGTGATCATTGCACATGAAATCCAAGTTAAGATAGACATGGGTTATAACTGTCTGCAATGAATCTTGTCGCATTGCCTGGTGCCTGGGCAATAGGCAGCCCATATCCAACCTGGGCTTCTCCAGCAACTTTTCATGAACTTTTCTGTGGATTTCATGTGCAATAATCTCCAAAGTTGATCCCATATAGTTCCCAGAGCAAGCAGCTAAGGTTGTCTGTCTGCCTCCTATGCCTTTAAGAACTGTAAGAGTCAAAGGTCTGCTTGGTGGATACCACATCTCCAACCAGCACTGATGTCCTGTGATGGAAAAACGTGCATACATGAAATAAGTTTGAAAGAGTTGGAATCTTCTGTTTTGTTCTAAATCTTGTAGTTAAAATAGCATTATGGTGTTGAGTTAGGATCAGCACCAATGTTAAATTAAATTAAATATTAAATTAGTTTGAGATCTGCTGGTAGTTTTTAGCTATAAATGACACCTCACCTGCTTGGATGAAGCTGGGCAGAAGCAGTGCTAGTGCTTTTCCAGTGATGGAGCAAGTATAGTAAGTTTCTCAATTGATTCTTTTTTCATTTCCAGACCCAATTCAAAGTGTTACTTTTGATGTGGAGAGTTATTTGTGACTTGGAAACAGGGTATCTTAAAGATTGCCTGTCTCCCTTTCCACCTGTACTCTGAGGCTCGCCTTTGGGTGACCAAACCAGGTGACATAAGTGCAATCATAAGGCAGGTGGAGAAAGGGTCTCCTCAGGGTGAAACTGGTATGAAATGGTCTGCTCAGTAGTCTCATCTGGGACAGTACCTACCTTAACTGAATCTGAATGTCAGCCATCATTAAAGGCTGTTCAAACAAATAAATAAATAAATTGTACACCTTTTAACTTAAACCACATTTTTAAATCTCTTATGTTTATGATGATTCTGTGTGCGGTATTGTAAACCTATTTTATTCTATGTATTTTAATTTCCTTTTATTTTTCTTGTAAGCCCTCCAGGGTACTGCTTGTTTATGATTAAATGATTAAATAAGTGACTAAACAAATAAATTATAAATAGATAGACAGATACAGACAGACAGACAGGCTGGAAAGAAGCAGCCTTGTTTTTAAAGGGGGAGGGGACAATGGTATTTACTTTTCACAGACTAGTGGAATTTCTCTTTGTGCTTTCCAGGTTGCCTGTGTTTAACTTGAAAATAAAAATGGCTACATTTCAGTTGGAGAAACACTTGGAATGGCCCTGACCAAACACAAGCTAGAACCCATCTGTAGCAATGACAGTGGAGAAGAAAGATTATTTCCTTCCTCCTATTCAGGGCCTTTGCAGACTGCCAGAAATAGTGCAAATTGAGTTCACTTTAACTGTCCTGGCTCAGTGCTAGGGAATCATGGGAATTGTATTTTTTTCTGAGACATTGAGTCTTCTGTGTCAGAGAGCTATGGTGCCACAATAAACTACAGTTCCCATGATTCAGTCAGGGCAGTTAAAGTGGCCTCAATTTGCACTATTTCTGGCAGTCTGCAAAGGCCTTGTCAGTCTGCACACAATAGAATGCAATGTAGCTATTCTGAATGTCAAGGATGTACTTTGCAATAGACCCAGGATGAGTGTTCCAGTCCTTGCAGCTTCAACAGGGTATTTGAAGACTTGCAGCCTTTCACCTCTTTACTTGAACTTTAATATATATGTCAATCCCAGGGAGAGGAACTAGATGACACAGGGAGGTAATGAATGGATCAATAGGAGCAGCAGTCCTAGCTGCACCAAAAGAGGAAACCATGAGACTGGACCTATAATATCAGTTGGATCCAAATTCAAGGCCAGCACCAGGCTTTAGTGAGCTCTTGGAATTGTATTATTGCTAGATGTGCCCTGATTCCATCCTGAATTTCCATTCAGCATTGCTGTTGTCCCCAGTGCCATTGGAACTCTGTGTTTCACCCACTGGAGCAAGGTGCAAAATAATGGCTTGGGTGGGGCTGGAGCCAGAGTTGAAATGGCGGGTCAAGAGATGCTCCCATAGTTCTTGAAATGTACAGTAGAATGCCCTGTAACTGCAATCACTAATTTCAATCTAAATAAATGATTCTATAGAGGCCCAGTACAGTGTAGTGGTTTGAGTGTTGGACTACAACTCTGGAGACCAGGGTTCAAACCCTCACTTGGCCATGGAAATCTACTGGGTGATCTTGATCATGTCACATTCTCTCAGCATTAGAGAAAGGCAAAGGCAAATCCCCTATGAACAAATCATAAACCCTTGTGATAGGTTTACACTGGGGTCCCCACAAGGTGGAAACAACTTGAAGGCACACAACAGCAAATGATTCTAGTTGAGCCAGTGTGGTGTAGTGGTTTGCATATTGGACTAGGACACTGGGAGACCAGGATTCAGTTTCCTGATTGGCCATGGAAACCCACTGGATGACCTTGGGTAAATCACACTCTCTCAGCCTCAGGAGAAGTCAATGACAACCCCTTCTTTAAATAAATCTTACAAATACAATCCTGTGATAGGTTTGCCTTAGGGAGTTCATAAGTCAGAAATGGCTTGAAAGCATGCAACAACAGCAATTCTAACACAGTGAGTGAGATCCTGTACACATGTTGTGGAATGTCAAATTATGCCAGCATGGCTATGCTGGAAGTACTGAATGAGAATGTACCCAACCAGTGATGCAAATGCATTCTCCTCCTGTACAACAGTCAGTCCAATCCCCCATTTGTAACTAAGGACTATACATGCAGTATATCTTGGACAGATCTGTAGAAATGTCCCCAAGTCAGACTGAGGAATTGAATGATGCTGTTCTAGAACAGATGACCACACACTCAGAAAGGAGAGATGTAGTACTGATGGGTGACTTCAACTATCCAGATATTTGCTGGAAGTCAAACTTCCAATACTTCAAGGTCTAGCAAATTCCTCACGTGCCTCGAAGACAATTTCTTTGTCCAAAAGGTGGAAGAGGCTACAAGGGGATCAGCTGTTTTAAACCTGATCCTAACCAACAGGGATGACCTGGTAAATGGGGTGCAAATGGTGGGATCCTTAAGTGGGAGTGATCATATTCTCCTGAAGTTTCTTATACAATGGAAAGGAGAAGCTAGGCGTAATAAAACACTCATTCCAGGCTTTAGGAGAGCTGATTTCAACAAACTTAGGGAAAGACTGGGAGTGAGTGGTTAGGAATACTAAAGGAGAAGGGAATTTCTCAAAAGGGAGATACTGAAGGCACAATCTCAAACTGTTCCAATGAGAAGGAAAAATGGGAGATGTCTCAAGAAACCCGGTTGGATGACAAAAGAACTTTCAACTGAACTAAGTTTTAAATGAGAGATGTATAAGAAACAGAAAAGCAGCGAAATCACTAAAGAGGAATTCAAACAAATAGCTAGCACATGTAAGGGTAAAGTCAGGAAAGCCAAAGCACAGAATGAGTTCAGGCTTGCTAGAGGGGTTAAGGACAATAAAAAGGGTTTTTTTTTGGGTATGTCTGTAGCAAAAGAAAGAAGGAAATGGTAGGACCACTTCACAGAGAAAATGGAGAAATTCTAACAGGGGACAGGGAAAAGGCAGAAGTACTTAACATCTT
>CM034703.1:88668727-88681179 GCA_020142125.1 Phrynosoma platyrhinos
CCCCAGTTTCTTGGATGGGTTTTCAAATATTTAGTGGACAATGTATAGTGCTCCCTGGTCCCACCCATTCTTTGCCCCTTTTCAGTCTACAAACCTTTTATATTCCTTCTTTGCATCTTCCAGAACTGTCATGATTTGAGGTTTCTTTGATTTTTGTAATCCACTGGGAGAGTGATACCGGTTCTGGTGTTTTGGTGGATAGCATAGGTAAAGTCTTTGGTTCATATACATAGATGGCCTCAAACAGCGAATGTCCCAAGCTCTGGTTAATGGCCCTATTGAAATCAACTTCAGCATGAGGCAACAAATTGAAATAATCATCCTGCAGATAATTGCCATAGCAGTGGAATGTACTGCTCCAGAGTACCATTCATTCTCTCCAATTGTCCATCTGATTGTGGGTGATGAGATGTGCTCATTGCCTGCTCAGTCTCCAATTTTTTCTGCAGTGCCTTCCAAAATTGCAATGTGAACCAACAACCTCTGTCTGGTACAATCTTCATTGAAAGTCCATGCAATTTGTACATATGTGCAATGAATAAATCAGCCAACTTGGTCACGTTAGGTATGCTCTTGCACCCCACAAAGTGTGCCTGCTTCAAAAACAAATCTGTGGCATTTCACCCCCTACTTTCAGCTAGTTCTGATATAAAGTCCATGGCAATGAGCCTCCAGGGGGTGCCAGGCATATTCAGCAGCTACAACCACCCCCATGGCTTGCCTACCACTGGCTTAGAGTGGGCACTTATTGGGCAGCCTTTAACATAAGTCTATATCCCTCCAGATCCCATCCCACCAATACTGTTTTCTTACTAAATGCCAGGTTCTCAGGAATCCCCAATGTCTATCTGCCTTAGTGTCATGGCATAACTGTAAGACCTTGAGTCTCAGATCTTCTAGGACATAGACATGAGCGCCTTTGCACCACAGTCCATCTTTTAGCTCCAAAGTCCCCAAATGCTCTATAAGCCACTTGTCCTTTTCAGCTGCCTCTCAGATGCTTTGAAACAGAAGATCCACTGGTGTGGCTTGGCTTTTATTTTCCTCCTCTTTGTGCGCTTGGCTGCAAGTGGTCACTGCTAGTCCCAGCTGTTCTGGGGTGAGAATAGTTTCCTCTGGGGCATCCCTCTGGATTTCATGCTGGGGCAATCTGGATAAGGCATCAGCAAGTACATTTTGCTTTCCAGGAAAAGCCTTTAATTGGGAGAAGAAGCAATAGAATTCCTTGGCCCATTGACTCTGTTTTGGATTTAATTTTCTTGGAGTTTGTAAGGCTTCTAGATTATGATGGTCCATTCAAGCCTCAAAGGCATGTGAGGTGCCCTACAGGAACTGGTGCCAGGTTTGCAGTGCCCACTTGATGGCAAAGGCTTCCTTTTCCCAAGTGGGCCAGCTCAATGATGCTCCCTGGAAGTTTTTTTGAAAGTAAGCACATGGCCTTAACTCCCTCTTTGAGTCTTTCTGCTTTAATATGGCTCCTATCACAGCATGACTGCCATTAGACTGTATAACAAAAGGTTGCTCTGGGTCAGGATGTTTTTGGATGGGTTCTTTGCTAAATAGTCTTTTCCAACTTATCAAAAGGCTCCTGACACTTTGGAGTTCACTTTATCTTGGTGGATGGCTTAGGTTTCTCATTGGGACCCCCGGATGATCTTTAGTCTCTAGCAAGTCAGTGATGGGCAGTGCTATCTGGGCAGATTCAGGGATAAACTACCTATAAAAGTTAGCAAATCCCAGGAAACTCTGCACCTGCTTTCAGGTCTTTGGGGGTGCCCATTCCAACACCATCTGTACCTTGTCTTGGTCCATCTCTATTCCCTGGGTGGGCACTTGATGTCCCAGGAAGTCCAATTTGTCTATGTGGAAATCACATTTGGATAGCTGGTTGTCCAAGAGGCACTTCATGATTTCATTCACCAGCCACATGAAAATGCTGGGCCTGCCCGATAGCCCCAAAGGCAGAACCAGATATTCAAAAGCCTCCAGTAGACAGTTGAATTCAGTCTTGTGTTCACTTTAAGGGTTAGGGTTAGTGCTAGGGAATCATGGGTATTGTTTTTTCCCCCCCTGAGACATTGAGCCTTCTCTGTCAGAGAGCTCTGGTGCCACAATAAAATATAGTTCCCATCATTCCCTAACCCTAACCCTAACCCTTATAGTGGACTCAATTTGCACTATTTCTGGCAGTCTGCAAAGGCCCACAGTCTTTCCTTAGGAAGTAAACAAAGCCATAAACTGCCACCTTCTCTAGCCATTGCCCATCTGGGCCCCATTTGCATTCCATTTAGATTACTGCCCCCTCCCTTTTTGAATTCTCTTTATTCCCCCATAGCACTATTTCACCATATCATTCATCCCCATTCCTTATATCCCTTATAATGACAGATCCATAAATGTCTGGATATGATAGACCCAGGCCATTTAAGACTTTGAAAATCAAAGCCAACACTGTAAAAGGAAATTGGAAACAGACTATTAATCCGTGAAATTGGTAAAGAATCAGCATCAGTTGCTCTGATCTCCTTGGGTCATGCATGGATGAATATTCAGTCATGTGAATGAACTGTACTTTGAAGTGATACAGTCCAACCATGGGTTTGTCAGGTCAGTAAGAACTGGGGGTTACTCTTCCAGAGAACACAACTTTTCTACTAAATTTCCACACACACACACACACACACACACATCTGTTTAATTGCCCTACACCTTGATTTTTGTGGCATAAACTTTTTTAATTTTTTTCCTTAAATTTGGGCTGCAAAGTTTATGCAACAACTTCTTTTGCACAGTCTCAAAGGTGCTACAAGATCCCTTTGCATACTGATATTCCAGACAAACACACGTAAGTGTTACTTTGGTTTTTTGTTTGTGCTCTGTAAGGCATGCATTAGGTAGAGGATGGTTTGCTTACTCTCCTGTGGGTGGCACATCTTATCCAGTGGCCAACATTGGCTGCTAAAATGTTGGCTAACAGGCATGGCCAGTTAGTATGTTGGTTGACCTGGTCACTGGGCAGGCTTTCCTGGCTAGAAGTTCTCTTTCTGATGCACCTGGGTACCTTAATATTCTGCTCTTCTGTGGTGTACCAATTTTCACTGATCTTCCTGACTCTTTCTTCCTTTATTACCCAGGGCTGTCATGCTATCATCAGTGAATGAAGCTGGGAAAGAATTTTGTTATTGGTTTAGTCACTCTTGTATCCTTAGCAATCAACACTGGTTCTTTGCTTTTACCCATATTTTTTGTCACACCATTTTCATATGTAGGGTACTAGGCTGAATTCTGTTCAGAGTTCATATATGCCCAATCTCCCACTTTGGACATCACCCAGGGATTGAATGCTTTCAGAGTCATGCCTAGGTCTGGGCTGTCTTAGCTGCTTGACTCCATGAGGTCTCAGAGAGCTAATATGCTGTGAAATGATTCCTCAGTTGGGAGCTGAGTTATCTATAAGCTAGATCCATTGCCCTATGCTGTGCCAAAGAATTTTAACTGTAACCAATAAAGTAGCCACCAGTTTTCATTCCAAACTTGTGTCTGATTGGCTGACATCCATTAGTGAATGTTGCTAACATAAATCCAGTTTAACACAATTGTAATCCATTTTTTTGGTCATTTCAGAAGTTGGAATTGCAACAACCCAACCCCCCCTCCAGCACCAACACCCCCTTCAGTTTTTCAATGTGGTAGCCTTCTCAAGATGGCCATTTCCATGTTGGAGGAGAGTGGAGAAAGTGGCAAAGAAGCATTCAGCCATTACCCTTTAGTTGGATGCACAGCAATGACATCATCCTCAGGGATGACCAGAGGACCCCATTGTCAGGATCTACATTATTCATCTTACCTGCCATGGATTTAGTGTTAATACTTGTGAGTTGTAGCCAGGGATAACATGTGTTGACATACTGAATAAATGTGATAGGCCATGCATTGGGTGTTTATTGAAAGGGGTTGTTGATTACATTCCTTTGTGCTGAAATAACAGAGAGAAGAGAGTTAAGCCTGGCTGGAGACTACCCAAGGTCCATTCACTGGGAAAGCAAGCAAAAGAAATAAGGAGGAAGGTGGGTATGGGAACTGAGAGGAATAAGTTTGTTTTGCTTTTACAAGGAATGAGAAAATACCACACCAATGATTTAAAAATAATGTGTGGTTTAATTAGGCTTTGCTAACACTTAGTGTTTACTTCTGATAAAAAATCTCTGGTGTAGACCTTTAGGTACTGAATAAAAGCTTTCTGAGTTTTATCATTGAAGCCTGATATTTCCGAACTGAGGGAGTAATTGGATGTGACATCCATGGATGCCCTTGCAGATGCATACCACAGTGTGTCTAGCTAAAGACTAAACATGACTTTGCTGTTCCACCGTTCCACCCTCTTTCTCCACTAGCAAGGAAATGATCATTGGAGGAGTGGGCTGCCATACTGAAAAGTTGGGTTTTGAGTGAGTTGCAACTGGAGATCTATCACATGCTGGAAAGACATTTCCTGATGCCCGATCTCAACTGTAGTTTTCTTTCCTCCTTTCCTCCTCACCCCTCCCTCCCTCCTTTCTCCCCTATTACCAAGGATCTTTGGGTGGCATACAGTAAAATCAATTTACCAGTAAACTGTTTAAAACAAATGGAGTGGACAATGTTCACCACTCTGAGCTCATTATAGTGGGAAAGAAATCCACATTTTCTCTTTTTCACAGAAAAATCATGTGCATTTCTGCATAGCATCAGAGAGATCCTGCAAAGTGAGCTGGGAGAAAACTATGGAGAGTATTCATCCTTGCATGTGAGGACAAAAAATGTGAAAGTTTACATTCCTACTGCCCGGGGAGAAAATTCCAGGGAACAGTCCTGAGCTACTTGGGAGCTGGCAAGTCAGATTTCACTGAAAATGGGGATAGATTTCTTAGCCAACCTCCCATCATGCCAACTGGTGCTTTCTACTGGCATAGTGGGCTGTTATGCCATGATTAGCCACCAGCAAAATTCTGACTTCTAACTGCTCTACTATATGGCCTCTCCTTATTTGCTTCTGGAATATCTGCTGCATCCCAAGGCCATTGCCACTACCAAGATCTGATTCTAGAGTCAGAGCCAGTGATCATCCACTATGCTCTCTCTTCAGTATCTTGTCACCAATTTGCAGTACCTACTCACTGTCACCTCTTCTCCCTCACTTCCTCAGCCTGGGATATAGTGAACACCTTTAGGTGGGCTGTAACTGCTTCTTTTTATTTCACACATTCTTATTAATCAGATATTACATTTAAAACAAAGAAACTGGAGCTGATTGGTACCTTCCATAGAGCTGCCATAATAAGCCACCTAAGCTTTTCAAAAAAGATAGTTACTACCATGTCAATAGCACCACAAAAGAATTATGTGTTACGCAATCTGTCAGGATTAAAATTAAATGGGGCTTTAATTGAACCCTAAATCAAGGTCAGATAACTTGTGGGTCTGGATCTTTTCACATTGCACAATTATAGTGCTATATTTAATTTTAACATGGCAATATCCAATGGAATTGTGGAATTTTCAGTTCAGAGACATTTAGATTTATCAGTCAGAGTGTTGTAATGTCTCACCAAACTACAGACCCCAAGATTCCATAGGATGTTGTCTTGATGGTTAAAGTGGAATATTAGCACTACAATAGTGAGGTGTAAAACAGTCACTTCTAGTTATGGTGATCCCATCAGTTCTAGCCAGGATTACCAGTGGTGAGGGATGCTGGAGTTGCCCATTCACACTCCAAATAAGAGATAAAACAGAATAGAATGGTGGAAAAATGGGGGGGGGGAGGCCAGATGCAAATGTGTGTATACACCAATAGACTCATTTCTTGTGCTATACTCTGCTCCTGTGGAGCTGGCATCCATTTCAAAGCATTGACCAACATGTTCTTCCTCTATTTTGCAAGAGAAAAAGAACTGCTAAGGGTTTGTTTCTGTCAGCAGCTGAGAAAATTCTCTAAACTTTGTTTCTGCCCTTAGCAGAAATAATTTGCACTCTGAAATTTTTTGAAACTTCTCCAAGTCTTTTTTCCTTTTTCTAAAAAAATAAAAAAGTCATGTAAAGTAGTTGCTGACTCTGCCTCTTTTTCAGCTGTACACCCTTGAGGTGCGTTATTGAGGCTGTGAAGTTGGCTATGTTAGGTGTAGGGTTTATGAATATGAAAAGCAGGAAATTTGCATGATTGTAGCATATCAGTCATTGAAATTCTCTCCTGTTAAAGAACATAAAGAGGGTATCAGCGCATGAAACATTCAATTAATGGAAACCCAATCCTTAAAACAAAAGAAAAAAAACTTTAATAAAATGAGGAAGAAGAAAAGAAAAAGGAATAGGATTTCACTTCTAAATGCATTTCATTTCATAGAATCTTTAAAGATAGAATCTGAAGATCCAGTGTCAACACCATTGCGCCTTCAAAACGCAGCTCTGCTGCCGATTGCAGCATTTCAAACTTTTGCTTCTAAAATCAAAACAAGGGAATATAACCTCTTGATTGAAGTTTCTCTTTTATAAAATGAAAGGCTTCAAATGGCACAAGGGCAGCAATTATGCCATCTGAAACCATCACGACAAAAGTATTTGAGATTATGGTGGAACTGCTTAAAGGAAAAGGCAAAAAATAGTGAAAGTCTGGTTTCATTTACATCAGCAATTCATACACTTGCACAGGTAATTTTACTTTGAAAAAGGAAATATATTAAAAGAAATAAGGGATCAGCCTGAATTATACTTCTCTTCAGGAAAACAAAGATTCTTGAGGAAATGTGTGACAGCTTTATGTTTCAGGGTGACAACCTCTGCTATCCATTAGCTTCAGTTTGCAATCATTTCAGTACTTGTGTTTCCATTATTTTCATGAAGTGTTTTCTGACTTGTGGCAAAATCTCCTGACTATTTAGTGAGGTGTCAAATGTCTAGGTTTCAATGCATTATTGCTAGATGTAGCGCAATCTTACATGTTTAGAATCAGGACTAAGAATTTAAGCAAAATTGAAACACTTTGGTTGAGCTTCATAGAACTTTGTGTGTGTGTGTGTGGGGGGGCTATATGTGCCTTCAAGTCACCTGTTGACTTATAGTGACCCCATAAATTTCATAGTGTTTTCTTAGGTATGAAATACTCAGAGCTGTTTTTACAGGTTCCTCCTTCCATTGACAGTTCTATTGGCAATTTCCCATCTAAGTCCTAACCAGGGCTGACCCACTCAGCTTCCAAGATCAGGCAGGATCTAATACCTTTAGGGAATGTGCCTGGGTGCCTAAATGCTTCATTTTCCAGTTCTGCTTTTCTTTTTCTTTTTTTAAAATCTTTATTAAACAATTTACATTTTAAAAACTATACAGAGATATTCTTACAACTAACCGCTTGTAAATTCTTCATTTTCTTCTTTATTGTCCATCCATATTTTTCTGTCTTCTATATATTTCTTCTTCCTTCTATGTGAATCCCATCTTTTTGCCCTCATATTACATTTTCTATCTCACCTTATGCTGATAATTGTTTTCTTTTACTTCTGCCTATAATCTATCCTCTCTCCTTTCAGTATGCAATTTTCTCATCTCCTGCTACTCTTCTCTCTGGGTTTGATTTCACATTTCCAGTCCTGCTTTTCAACCAATTGTTTTCCTGTTTTCTTCATCAGTCCTCAAGGTTAATCTAATATTTTGGTTTTCAGCTGCATGCATCTTCTGTTCCTTAGCTTCCATGGTGACAAATGGTTTCCATTTCAATGTCAATGAGGCAGCAAATCTGCTCTGGATTTTATATCCAAAGGAGATATCTAAAGTGCTGAATCTGTTCTGGAGATGGGATTCAGTACCTCTAAGAACTGTAATAAAACCCAAAACAGATCTACTGTCCCACTGACACAGATTATTACATCACCCTTTCCTTCCATGCTAGACATGGGATGTAAACTTCAATAGGCAGATTTTATTAAACACCCCTGTGCCCAGGCAGTAGGCATCCCATAAGCAATCCAGGCATCCCATACCCAATCCAGACTTCTCCCATAGCTTGCAAAGAATGGGAAAATTTCATTCTTTGCAAAGTGCAAGAGAAGCACAGATTGGGTACAGGATGCCCTGATTGAGTACAGGATGCCTGTTGCCTGGGCACAGAGGTGTGTGATAAAATCTGCCAATTGAAGTTTACATTTTGCTTCTAGTGCAGGAGGAAAGGCAGTGTGATAATCTCCATAGATGCCAACACTGTTCAGTATAATCCTCTGTTTCCTTGATTTTCAGATTACTTGGTGGGGTTCTTCTCAGTGGTGTAACCATTGGACATTCATTACATGGCCTTCCAGTTCTATTGGAAATTATGCTGTTAGATTGGTATTATGCAACCCCTAAACAGAAACATAGTGCACCTATGGGCATGGCCAACAGCCCATTGTGCAAATACAGTGAAATGTTCAGAGGTACTGCAAATTTGCACATTACTGAATAATGCCATGCACTACTGTATGTCCAGTGGTTTTGCATATTCCTCTGTGGCCGATGGCAACCATACACCACATTTCCGATCCTCCTTTTTTCTGCACCAAACAGCCACCTTTAGAGCCACTGCTGAGGCTCTTTTGCACCCCTTTGGTGCAGCATGTGTGCACATTGCACCAACAGGGCACCCTGACACTTCATGCTGTGCGGTTGGGTGCACAGCATGATGATGGTGTCAGAGCAGAGTCAGGGCATCTGGCATGCAGTTGCCCCGCCCCAACTCCACCCCCAGGCTGGCCCTTTAGGCCGGTCTGCATTGGCCCTATATCTACTGCCTTCAGCAATATTTGATCATTGTTCATTGTCAACAAAATTTATTTAACCTGCATAATGTAGCTTATGCTTATGTGTCTACATATTCCAGATTAAGAAAGTTATTGTGTTCCAGAAATAGTGTGGCAGCTTCCTATCATGGCCCATCGCCCTAAGGACAAAGCCAATTGTGCTTATCCTTACCACCACATTATGAAAAGGACTTCAGGCACTCATGGCAGATACATTTCAGATGTTATTCCAAAATGATTGTTTTTGCTGTTGGTAACTCAAACTTCATGCATCACTTGGGATGGAAATATTTGGAAATATTCATGTTTCTCAAGTGTCACAACACCCTGATGAAGTGAATCTCAAACTGATGAGAATCTTCACAGCTTGAGACTGCACAAAATTTGCATATTTTGTTTTCATAAAAACTAGCATATTATTTTCTGCACAGGAAAGGCTGCTTCCTCACAGAAAATGCTATTTTCTCTGCAGCTCCCATATATGCATTTTGCGCAGAGTAAACCCTCAACGACTGCATTTCCTGAGCAGAAAACAGAATGTTTGTATAGAAATTTTCTTTTCTACACAGAAAAGTTTCTACACAGAACAGTAAAGTTTCCTATACAGAAAATGCTATTTCAAAAAGGAACAATTTTTGTGTACATTAAAACCCAAACTGCAAATTTAAGACTATTCCATAGTTTTTGAATAGTTTCTTGCAGAGGGAAGAAAATTGTTATAATTTCTCATTGCTTTCTTCAAAATGAAATTAGTAAAGAATTACATTCTTATACACTGCCAGAGATTCAGTGTAGTGTATTGCATTATATTTTTCAACATGCCAAGAAAACTGTGCGACAGTTTGCCTTAGGTCTGCCATAAGTCAGAAATGATTTAAAGCAGTGGTTCTCAACCTTTCTAATGCCGTGACCCCACAATACAGTTCCTCATGTTGTGGTGACCCCAAACCAAAAAAAAAAAAAAAAAAATTTTGGTGGCTACTTCAAAAACTGTAATTTTGCTACAGTTATGATTCAGAATGTAAATACCTGATATGCATTATGTATTCTCATTGCTACAAATCAAACATAATTTAAACATAGTGATTAATCACAAAAACAATCTTTAATTATATGTTGAGAAATGTTTATTACTAATTCCAATAAATAACATTTCACGTGTATGTATGTATATGTGTGTGTGTTCCTAAAGTACCACAATACTTTTTGTTACCGTTTTTGGTGGCGAGGCTTTAATAATACACTAATTCTCCCTATCACCACAAACACCACCACTCCCTTCGGGAACAAACCCACATTATAACCCGAGAGGGCCGCGGACGAAGGAGGAAAAGAAAAAGAAGAAGCCTGGCACGGCTCCTCCTCCTCCTGCCATCCAGAGGCTTTCTCTCTCTCTCTCTCTCTCTCTTTCTCTTTCTCTCAGAGAGGAGAGGGTGCCACAGGAGCAGGAGCACCAACCGCCGCCTCTCCCGCCTGAGTCGAATTTTAAACTGCATGACTAATAAGAGCTAGCACAAAGCACCAATTGTGATGAAGGCCCTCGCGCATGCTGGAGGCGGGGGAGGAGGGGGCAAGACTCCTCTGGGCCATTGTAGCCAATCTCCTCTCAGCTCTTCCTCCCCGCTGACCAATCGCGTCCGTTGTGTGCTGTGAGGGAGAGTGAGTTGGGAGCATTGAGGGGGCAGTAATTCGTTTCCTCCTCCTCCTCCCTTTTTCTCTCTCTCTTTCTCTTTCCCCCTTTTTCCTCCCTCCTCCTTTCCCTCCTCCTTTCTTCCCCTTCCCCAACTCTTTTGTTGGCATCTCCCTTGTTCTCTGGGAGGGCGGCGGTGGTGGCGGCAAGAAGAAGAAGAGCCTGAGCCTTCTTCTGCTGCTGACGGTAGCGCAACTTCTCAGCAGCTAAAGCCATCGGAAATATGTATTTCCCGATGGCTTTAGGCGACCCCTGTGTTTTGGTCATTCGACCCCCCACCGGGGTCGCGACCCACAGGTTGAGAACCACTGATTTAAAGACACACAACAAGAAGGCCCTCTCTTTCCAGAAGATAACATTTGGTAGGAAATTTTTAGTTTTGGTTCATTTTGACATTTTATTCAACATCATTTGACTAAAATATCACATTTCTTGGCATTTATGAAGGAAAGGGTTTCAGTTTCAGATTTTAAAAAAAATCAAAAGGAGAGCATGAAACTGCAAGATTTTCATATTCCTTCTGAATGCACAGCTTGAAATAAATAAATCTGAAATTAAACCACTTGTATTAAGCCCATAACATCCAGACTGATTTTAGACAAGAAAGGGGAGATCTTCATTGGGGAATCATTTGTGTGTAATGCTCAACACATAGGTATGATTTCCTGTCAGCAACAATTCCATTAGGATCATGTGTGAGGAGGACCACAGGTCACAGACTGATCTTCTGGGGACATAAAAATCTAATTCAATAAGTCATTTTATGGTAGAAATATAAAGGGGGCTATGACGTTATCTTTTGTAGTATGGTAGGACACTGGCTACTATTTCCCAATGCTGGTGATATAATGAAATCAGGTATATTGAATCTGGAATTTTTCACTATAAACAGTTTCAAAGCTGTTGGAATTATCACTATAGCTGTGAAAGTTACCTTTAAAAAGTAAATTGTTACTGTTACAGTACAATAATAACTGTATTGTACATATATAATTACAATTTTCAAAAGAAAATATGTTCCTGCTAATTAAAACCAAAATAGAATCATAGAGATGGAAGAGACCTAAGGGACATCCAGTCCAACCCCCGCCATTCAGAAATACACAATCAAAGTGCCCCCAACAGATGGCCATCAGGCCTCTGCTTAAAAATCTCCAAAGAAGGAGACTCCATCACATGTGGAGGTAGTATATTCCACTATCAAACAGCTCTTACTGTCAGAAGGTTCTTCCTAATGTTTAGGTGGAATATCTTTTTCTGTAGTTTACAGCTTATTACTTCTAGGTTTTTTTGTTTTTGTTTTTAATATATGCATAATTTGGCCAGTGGTGCAAAATATACTCCTCCTGTCCACCTCCTGTCTACCTCAATACTCAAAACAGAGCTTTAGGAAGCAGCATGAAGCACAGCATGAGCAGGAAAGTGAACCATGTAATATTCCTCCTACACCATTTAGTGATGTCACATCCCTGTATGTGTCAAAATAATATAAAAATATATAGTTGTAATATAAAAAGAATAAAGGTATCACTCATCAGGTTTCACTTGTAATGTAATGTAGGTATAAATGAGTTATTTTTAAAAGTAGCTAATTGTTTGCAACTAATTATTTATAAGCTTTAGTAATCATTTTCTAACTGAAATGAGAACTGTGTGATATGTATGCATATGCTTTTGGGTAAAAGTGAAGAGAAGGATTAGGATAGTACAAGGGTGGGCATTAGGAAAATGAAGAGTACTTGCAAATAAATGTTCACATCCTTGAAAATTTAACACATCCAGACACTCTCCTAAGAAAGTGTCACATTGCAGAACTTTTTTTGCAAAAAAGTGCCACATTGCAGAACTTTTTTGCAAAATAAAAGTAAAGCATATTACAAAGAGAGAGAGAAAGAGATGGCAGACAATAGAATTCAGCATTTGTTTTGCATAAAATACAATTTTCTGTACAGTTTTTT